>OY757905.1:68979928-69037428 GCA_963585895.1 Sepioteuthis lessoniana | reverse complement strand
GCCAAATTCGCTTTATAAATTTATAATACATGTATATGATTTCTAAAGACATTTTCTCGACAGTATTTAAAAAAAAAGGCAGACCTCCTATTTTTTGCGCACAGTTATATGGTTTCAAATATTTCTCTATAACACGAATAATTCTATTTGCAATTAATCATTCGTTTACATATAGTTAAATGCTTTCAAGTACTGTAACAGTCAAAACTTAATATCAGTCATTTGCGCACGTTTAAATGGATATATATATATATATATATATATATATATATATATATATATATATATATATTATAACAATGTTGGTTGTCACTAAATCACTTTGTGGGATTGTGGCGAACCAAGTGCAATATAATATGGAGAGTGCTCAATATCTAGGATAGAGCTATTATATAATAATAAATAAATGAATAAATATTAGATTTACATATTCAATGCCATGGAATTTAGTCTGCGACCTCTGGGTTTCATGGAGTTTTTACAAAGCAACAATCATCGGGCCCTTAACAAAATGAAATGAATCGAAAATCGAAAAATACAGTCAAAAACCGTTTTTGACTGTATTTTTCGCAGACTAAATTCCATGGCATTATATATATAAATCTATTATTCATTTATTTATTCATTTATTATTATTATTATCATTATATATATTGAAAACTGTCCAAGTTAGACGAACCAGACATGCAGGACACTGCTGGAGAAGCAAGGACGAGCTCATAAGTGATGTACTCCTGTGGACCCCCGCATATGTCCAAGCAAAATCAGGACGACCAGCTCGAACATACATACAGCAGCTATGTGAGGATACGGGATGTAGCCCTGAAGACCTGCCAGAGGCGATGAATGATAGAGAGAAGTGGCGAGAGAGGGTCAGGGATATCCGTGCTAGCGGCACGACATGATGATGTTGATGATGATTATGATATATATATATGCAATTTGTAAGTGAATAGTGTGTAGGTAATTTCATTTTTAAATGAATTAGGACTAATCTTTTTGCGCACTGGAACTGCTTTTATTTCAACACTGTTTAATGATTTCAGTTAGTGGTAACACTTATAATTCTATTCAATATTTATAATTTGTTTTGCAGACAGACAAGTAATACTATTTCCCTCTAATAATTCTATTCTTCAGTACTCATTTAAATGGTTCCAAGCATTGCTGTTTATCTCTTAAAATTCAATTAGACAATTTGTTTACACACAGGTAAATGGTCAAGCAGTTCTATTACTAACAGTTCAATTTAGCATAAGTCATTTGTTTTCACACAGTTTGTCAAACATTTTTTTACCGACAGAGAGGACCCTATCAGGTGCAATCACTCTCGGTCAAAGTGTAACATATTGACCTTCGACCCAGCCGTCAATCAAGAAACAGGTGCATCCGGTTGAAGATGTTAAGATATAACCTTGACCGTGGACGGATTGAATTAGGTGCGATTGCGACGCCCACGGGAAACAGGTGGACGTCAAACAGTTATATAATTTTTATTGAAAATGTCGAAATTATTGACAGATATGACCTCATTTAATAATACAGATGTGACACTAGGCCAATTGGTAAGCAGATTTAATTTTTTGAGTTTTCCTTCTCTTTAACTGTTTCTCTAGCAATGGCCACAGAGCACAGCCAAACTTATTTCCCAATAGCTTGGAAAAGGTTAAAATAGATGGATTAATGCATTTCTAAAAGGGCATTAGCACAGAGATGAAGCGGCTTTCTTTATATCTACTATTACTGAAAAGTAATTAACTTCTTCACTAGTCATATACTTTCTGAATGTTCCGTAAAAGACCTCAAATTTTTTTTTTAATTGAGAAAATCTTTTTATCAAAGTGAAAAAAAAAAAAAAACTTTTCCCAAAATCTTTGGGCAGATACTTTCACGTCTGGTCTTCAGTAATAAATGTGGTTGACTCCAATGTAAAATTACCTTGAATTTTTTTTTAGTTCGGCCCGCCTGATGATGAGCCATGTCTCATGTGGCCAGCGTTCTCGAAACAAGGTTGCCTATGCTTGTTATAGACGGACAGTTTGCCAAATATGTTCGTTTGTTTATAACCGAATCTATTTATACCAACTAGCTGGAGTGGGTTATACAAAGTGTGTTAAAAATATCAAGATTAAAGCTGCATTTACAAAGGCTGAGATTTACAATGAACGAAACGTTCATTTTTTTCAAAATAATCTCTTTTAAAATTCAAAGCCTTTATTCCAGCGAGTTTTCAATTTGTCCAATCACCTCCTTTTTTGGTATGGCGTGAAGCAGTGAAATCGTATTCCTTTTAATGTGTTCCACGTTTCCAGATCTTTCCGGTTTGGTTTGGTTTGACTGCATATCAACCATTGTATATTATGTAAAGCCAAATTCATTTTTATACGAATATATTAGATATACGATTTCTAAACAGATTTTGTAGTTAAATCAGTCATTTGTTTACACACAGTCAAATGTAAAAACATTTCTATTTCAAACATTTCAGTTTTGCATTAGTACATAGGTTTTTTGATTACACCTAGTTAAATATAAAACAGTTCTATTTCAAACAATTCAATTTAGTATAAGTACCCAGTTTAAATGTCAAACAATTCTATTTGACCCATGGATAGGACCCTATAAAGTGCTATCATTTCGGTCAAGAGTGGACCTACGAGCGATGGCATTGAAGGGGTACTCCACGCTCGCCAAAGCTCCAGCATTACCGAAGCTGCAGCATCAGACTGTTTAGTGTCACATTCCGGACACTCGTCGGAGTAATCTTGAAAAGGTATATAAAATCAATGACATGACCATTGAACAGTCTGGATGTAAATCCAATTGAAAATTTATGGCGGAAATGTTTTAAGATTGTTGGACGAGGAAGCTCCCTTGACCAAAGAAGGTCTATAACAGCCATTCGGGAATTTGAAACCACTTTTATAAAGAATATTATTCTAAATTAGTGAAATCTACATCTGAAAAAAAAAAGCTTGTAATAAAAGCTCGGGCAGTAAGAATCAATTCAAATATTTTGTTAATGAATTTGATAATTCCCCTCAATATTGAATTGGTTTGATTTAATTTCTTTGTTTAATGATACGTCAAACTTCAGCGGTTATTTAATGACAAAGCCATACTTGAAAAAGAAAAGTAGTGGTACTATTCAACCTATGGCTGGGTAGATAAGGAAGTTCATATACCTTTTCCGAGGGTATTAATCCAAATGTGAACATAATAACACGACTGGAGTTCGAACTTCCTTACCACGATGTCTCAGTCCAGCACGTTAGCCACTAAGCCACAGGAACTCTTCGTTTAAATATTTACTCAACCTCTCCATAATAAAGAGGATGCGACAAGAGTTTATTTTCTGATAAAAACCAAGGTGAACGGCTGAACAATTCCTTAATTGTTGCCAGGGAAAGTATATAAAATGCTTCCCTTTGAATTGATGGCCGTTATCATTTCTTTTTTAAGGTTTGTATCTTTGACACCCGACCTACACACTTACAGAAATACATTGTAGTTATCTTTATTTGTAATAATAATAATTATAAGATAGGCTCAAATACTGAGGAGAGTCCTTGACACTTGAGGAGAGTTGCTGTCACACAGACTCCAGTAAAAAAAAGCCCAGCTAACGCTGATAAAATGATAATAATAATAATCCTAAAGAGAGAAACTGAATCTCTTCGAATTGCAGCATAAAACAATGCCATAACGACCAATCATATCAATGCAAGAATAGATAAGACACAACAAAACAGCAGATGTAGGTTATGTGGTGAGAGAGACGAAACAATCAATCACATAATAAGCGAATGCAGCAAATTAGCACAGAAAGAGTATAAAACTAGACACGACTGGGAATTGTGGAAGAAATAGAAATTTGATCATACAAATAAATGGTATATGCACAACCCAGAATCTGTCCTGGAAAATGAAACGCACTAACTCCTCTGGGATTTTGAGATACAAACGGATCACCTAATCTCGGCCAGACGTCCAGACTTTATAATAATCAACAAAAAAAAGAAAAGAAAATAGAACTTGATGAATTGTGGCCTTTACTGTCACAGCTGACTTTAGAGTAAAAGTGAAAGAAAGCGAAAAGAAGGATAAGTACCTGGACCTTGCTTGGGAATTGAAAACTGTGGCGGGGATACAAATCGTAATTGGTGCTCTTAGTATAGTCACCAAAGAATTGGTACATGGACTAGAGGACTTGGAAATACGGGGACGAGTGCAGTCCATCCAAACTACAGCATTATTGAGAATGGCCAGAATACTGAGAAGAGTCCTGGACACTGAGGAGATTTGTAATCACTCACACTCAAGTAAGAAACCATTGGCTAACGCTGGTGTGAAAAACTCGAATAATGATACTAATGATAATGTCACTACAACTGAAGTTTAATCAAGAAATGTATGAAAAGCAATATTAATGGAACTGTAATTTTTTTCTTTCATCATTTTTGTGTGGAATATCGGTGTTGATATATCAATCTAGTTACTTATCTTGTATCTGATAATTTCTTTTATTTGACGTATCCAGCTTTTTTATCTGGTTGTCGGCTATGAATTCGACACAGGTTGGTTTGATGATTGATGTTTTATAGCATACCAAACCGTGTGGGTTATTTAATATCAAGTCATGTTTATATATTTGTATGTGAATAATTTCAAGGTAACTTTATTTTTAATTGTTAGAGCTCACTTGTTTGAACACAAATAGATGGTTTCAAGAATTCTTATTTAACACAAATAATTTTATTTAGTATTAATCATTCGTTTGTATACAGTTAAATGGATTCAAGTATTGCCGTCTAACGCTAATTGTTGTATACTACGAGTATACATATACAAATATATGCGGAACAAAATCAAACATAATGACGACTTCAATGAACGAACGAACACACTTCTTTATGAAAATATATTTCTCACATTTTATTCTCGAAAGGGTTGATGTTGGTTGAGAGTGAGAGGTGAGTTGGAGACGGGGACAGACTGCTACATATTGACCCAAAGTTTTTCTCGCGACTATAGCAGCACTTCTTCCTCATCTTGGACGGGTTGCTCAACCATGGGTCACTGAGGGCCGCAAGCCCTCAGTCTACAAGCTGATTCTCACGCAGGCATCTTGTCCCCAACTGGCTCCAACTGTAACTGGAACTGACCCAAGCCGTCTGTGGCACCTGGTTATATAATTAACTTACGTCCACCTGCTTCCACTGTTCCTCCGCTTATTTACACAGGAGCATCTCTTGATTGACGGCTCGGTCGAGGGTCAATATATAATTTGTTATATATATTAATTATGTGTTTGCTTACAGTTAAATGGTTTAAAGTAATCCTATCTAACACTAATAATTCTGTTTATATTAATCATTTCTTTACACTCAGGTAAATGGTTTCAATTATTGCTATTTAACATTTGTAATTATATTTATCTAGTATTCCTATGTAATATGAATAATTTGCACACAGCTATATGGTCTCAAATAGCTAATAATAATCCTTAGTAGATGATTGAACAGTTCTATCTGATCCATAGATGGAACCCTAACAGGTACTCTCAATGCGGATCAGAGTGGAGTTATGGCAATGAAGGGTTAATCCACAATCTTCTTGTTCCAGGACTGTGGCTTCACCATCAGATACAACTGAGTGTCATAGCCAGGAAACTTGTTGGAGGAGGTCTTACTTCCCTGCAGAGGAGCAGTTGACGTATTCTACAACCCCAGAAGCATTCAGCTTTCATTTTCAGTTAACATTTACAGTCATATCGATTACGAAATTTTCCTTAGGAATTTTTATTTTGAATAATTCTTATTTTCATACAATGAATTTTTTTTTTCCGAAAAAGAAATAGATCATCAGCCAGGAGAAAAAAATAGAGGAATTTCTGGTTTCTTTGTTTAATGGCATATCAACCTTGGTGGGTAATTAAATGTCAAAACCATTGCTGTAGAAGAACAGTAGTGGTACTGTTTAAACTAGAACTGGGGGCGATAAAGAGATTCATATCTTTCCCCAGGGCGACTGCCGTCTAAACTCACTACGATATCGCAGTCCAGAACGTTAGCCCCTTTCGCCAAGTGTATCTTGGTAGAAAGCTGAAAATTACGGGCACAAAAATCCCTTGGAAGGCCGACGGATATGAATGAAAGTCAAAGATGGGAAAAATAGAAACCATTAAAAAATTCCAAAAAGATTACGGATGTGGTACTATTTACCGACCCCTCCGCTCGGGCAGGATATGACACAAGGTCAATTTTTAAGCGGAGTTTAACAGGTTTGAATTCAGAGTTTTCCTTCTCCTAGACTAGTTGCCTCACCAAGGCTGAAGAACCTAGTCCGTCCTACTATTTACCCATAGCTGAAGGGAGAATAAGGGGGTTCATACCTTTCCCAAGGGTATTTGCCCGAAAGTGAACGTAATAGCGCGACTGGAGTACGAACTCGCGTACTACGATTCCGCAGTTCATCGCTTTAACCATTACACCACGAGGACACCCGGATGTGGTATCAGTCGAAATGTCAATAGTTAAACATCTATGTATCTAGTTTCATTTCTTTCTTTACTGACATATCAACATTCGTGGGGTATTAAATGCACAAGTGATACTTTTAGAAGAGAAGTTGCGGTGTTATTTAGCCCATAGCTAGTCAGAAAAATGGGGTTCATAACTTTCGCAATGATATTAGTGCGAAAGGGAACATAATAGCACGACTGGAGATCGAACTCGATAAAGTACAATGTCGCAGTTCAGCTCGTAAGCCACAACTCCACGGGGGATCTTCATTTATGTATTGATCAAACCCCTCTTGGGGTTGTGACACTAGGTGAACTTTTTAGGCTGGGTACATCTGGTTTGAAATTAGATTTTTTTTCTCCTAAACTGGTTGCAGGTCAAAAGCTAAAAGACACCGACTGATCTACTATTAACCCATTGGTGTAGGATTTATGTTTTCTTAAGAGCATTAGCGTGAAAGTAAAACGCACGAGGCCTCTTCCAGGATTTGAACTCCTGTCACTGGGTTCTTTTCCTAAGACTACGAATTAAGCCCCGTGCCTCTATGTAAAAACAAACCAAAAACATTTACGATAAATATGCAAATTTTAATAAAACATACACAAAAGCACTCAAACATACGTGTATATATATATATATATATATATATATACATACATAAGTGTATATGTATATATATATACGTAAGTGTGTATGTGTGTGCGTATAAGTGTATGTATCTATGTGTGTGTGAGTATCTATATGTGTGTGTATAAGTGTGTGGTTAAAAAAAAGATAAGGAAGATTACTTATTCTTTTTAGCTAAATAATTATCTTTGTGGAAATTGGACTCAGCGACCCGAGTTCAAATTCTAGACGAGACTCTTTGCATTTCGCTTGGCGCGAATGCTCTCTAAAAAGGCATAAATCTATCTGCTATCTTTCCTCCAAACATCTTTGAGTAAATCTTAGGATAGGCTGGTTTATTTAATATTTCTCAGGAAACCATTCTAGGAGAAGGAAAACTCTGAATTCAAACCAGCTATACTCCGCTTAAAATTTGACCCTATGTCACATTTCCCTCTGGCGGTGGGGATGGATCTGTACCTACATAAAGTAAAGTTGGCGACATTAGTCGAGAGTGACCCGAAGGCTCCTTTTCAATAGCTACTACACGTAGGTGTAGGGGAGGGCGCTACTCAACTCCCTGGATTGCCCCACTTTACCCGAGATCCCTACCTTATAATGCTGAGTGTTAAGCAAGGCGGCATCAAGTACCATTTTTTGAGGCTTTAGTATGACTCGACCTGGGATTGAACCCCGGTCTCCAGATGTACTGCCTAAGTACACATACTAATGATATCTCTATATCTCTCTTTCTCCCTCTTTATATATATATATATATATATATATATATATATATATATATATATATATATATATATATATATATATATATATATATATATTATGGTGAAATCTACTTCTTTAATCAGCTGATTTAAAAATGTTGCTGTTTTTACAGAAAACGTCACTACTAAAAACAAATCTCCTACGTAGGTTGCATTGCTATACTCTTAAACTCTCATACTCCGTGTTCGGCAGGAGGGTTCCATGATTATTATTATTATAAGTAGTAGAAGGAGGAGGAGGAATAGAAGGAGTAGTTGTAGTAGTTGTAGTAGTAGCATTGTAATTTGCTAAATTTTAAATATTTTGTGATCCGTATTGTTGAGAGACCATATATATCTAATTTAGGAGATTGTCTGAAATTTTTTGAATTCAACTGAATAAATGCCCGTTCTCAATGTAATATTTCAGTCTCGTGACTTCTACGTGGCTCAATTTGGCGCCAAATTACAAAGTAAATATTTATGTGCAACCAATTCAATTCTTTTTGGCTCAGCAGATCTCTAGAATCCGGAAAAGTAAAAGTATGATATTTTGACTCCAAGCACTATTTGCAATGTTTCGAACCCTAATTACATATATGCACACTTTTAAAAATAGACCACTTAACCTTTGGTTTTTTTCCCTTTTTTCCTTTATATTCCCAGACCTACTTAGACAGTCTCATACTATTGGTTTTTATTATATTTTATAGTTGAAGTATAATAATATTGTTTCGCCTTTTTGGGTATAGAGAACTGTATTTTATTGATTTAAAAGGCGTTTAGAGGTAAATTCTAATTGCATATACAAGAGCCATTCCCTGAATAAGGGAAATCTCTCTCTCTCTCTCTCTCTCTCTCTCTATATATATATATATATATATATATATATATATATATATATATATATATATATATATATATATATATCCACGAAGGTCATTCAATAAACAAAGTGAATTTTTTGAAAAAAGGAAAATAATTTTTTTTCAGAATATTTTTCATGTTGGGAATTGGTTCGTTGCAAAAATTGTTACTCTCACAAAAATATTTATTTTGGACTCATTCAAATCAAACAGAGTATTCCAGCCTTGAACAGAGGTTTGTCATTAAATTTTTGATGACTGAAAAGAGCAAACGATGTGAAATTTAAAGAAGAATGTGTGATGTATATAGAGAAGGATGCTTTAGTCAAAATATTTACAAATAAACTAAGCATGGGCTTGCCACAACGAGCCTGAGTGGAAACACACTGACTCTTCATCAAAGAAAAAGTTTCTGGGCGCAACAGTCAGTAAAGAATGTCATGCCAACAATCTTCTGCGACTCATCACTATTGATTTTCTTGAAAAACGCGCGACTGTAAATAGTGTTTCTTATTGCTAACTTCTTAGGTAATATTACATTTTATTTATTAAATGATCCCCAATTTGTGCAATGTATGCGTATGCGTTTGTTAATAAATAATTACTTAGTGACAATATCCAACGGCTCGTACGTGTCAGTATTTGTTTGTCTTTCTATGTGTGATTAATTTTCGGCATAGTTGTATATTCGTGTGTTAAAGGGCGTGATTTTCAGCTCTGTAAAGATCAAGTAAAAAAGAAAAGCTATTCAATTTTAACAAATTCAATTATATTCGAATGATAAAAATAATAATGATTATTAATAATAACACAAGCTTATCAATAACCTGTTTTTCCGTGTTAAAATAATGTAGCATTCTGGACGGAATAGCTATATCAATGTTCAAACAAGAGCTATCCCACAGTGAAGGTCTTGGTGAGCAGTCGTTGGAATCTGGTAGGTTTCGTCAATTAGATACACTTCGAATAAACTAGAACAATCCGTGTGTCAATGTACGCGGTTTTTAACTTTGTGATTGTGTGTGTGTGTGTGTGTAATTGCTTATCTCATTTTGTTGCTGTCCTGTATATACATTTACGTACCTAAATGCATGGAATTATATGCGTGTCTACATTTGCGTGTCTTTCAAAAGTTGTGTCTGTAGATTTTACTCACACGCGCATAAAACGTATACGCACCTGTTTGTATTTAAGAGGATCATGTGACAGCCGGGATTGATATCACACACACACACACACACATACATATATATGTGTGTGTGTGTGTGTGTGTATATATATATATATATATATATATATATATATATATGTGTGTGTGTGAGTGTGTGTGTGTGTGTGTGAATCTGTGTTTGTGTGTAAACGTAATAAAGATATGAGTTTATGTAATGAATGTGCGTGCACGTTGCAGTTGCTTCAACATCTTTTTGTTTGGGGTTTTATTATTCACACACACACACACACACATAAAGAAAGATACACACACATATACATAATCACGATCTCACGGAAACATACAAACGTTTGCCTACAGACACGTGGGTACATATTTAAAACATATTATCACAATTACTCGAACATATACATATATGTATGTCGGTATATCAGGTGATTCAACGTATACATATCAGGCGATTCAGTTTATATATATATATATATATATATATATATATATATATATATATATATATATATATATCAAATATAATAGTATTAAATGCATGTGCATATATGTGTAAGTGTGTCAATGTATATATTAATAAATATGTGAGTATATATTATGTGTTAAAGCAATTCTTCAGGTCTTTGTAAGTTAGTTAATTTTGTTTGCATATATATATATATATATATAAATATATATATATATATATAGTTATTCGTATATGTATTTATTCATTTGTATATATATGTGGCATATGGGCATATGATTATATGACAATAAATATGCATATATATTTATGTATATTCATATATATTAATAGATATATCCTTGTACAAATGCAAGCGTACACACGCAATTATATATATATATATATATATATATATATATATATATATATATATATATATATATATATATATATAATCATGTGCAGATTTATATGTATATATGTATATAGGGAAAATAGACATCGATACTTGGTTAAAAGCCCCACTGCCGTCAGAAAGGCGCCTGTAGCTAGTGACGCTACCACCCAACAATATCACCAATCTTTGTTGCAGTGGAACCCGACGCAACAATTACGTAGACATCCGTCCAACAATGGTAACCCAAGAAATCCTCGTCATATGCATGAGACGCCATTTCTTTGTTCTCCTGACGGATAATTTCTATGGCAAGTTCAAATTTTCACTAACGCCACCTAATGCCCCAAAGTAGATATCAGTCATTTTCGCTTTCTTGGTATTTTTTTTGTTTTTCATTTTTTATTTGGATTTATTTCTTTTATTTGATTTATTATTATTTTTTTTGTGTTTGTTTGATCGATTACGTTAATAAAAAGAAAACAAGCTGATTCAGATTGGAGTTGGATTTATGAGAGGGGGAACAATTGTCACTAAACACCGATCTATAAGACATGATTTTCTAGTTCATTCTTGACTTTTTTTCTTTTGTGTGTTCGGTTGCAAACGGGGACTACTTATTATGAGTGAATTCTTTTTTTTTTTCTTGCAATATTCAATGATAAATATGCACATATATATGCACATATATATGCACATATATATGATTTCAATAACTATGTATGTTGTTCGGAAATTTATGTCACATTTCTTAGACGAAGTAAAAAAAACAAAAAACAAAAAACAAAAAAAACACAAATCAAAACTGCTCAAATGCAATAAATTTAAATTTATTTGCTAGGAACATAATTATCATTATTAATGATAACAAAAGCTTATTAGAAAACTATTTTTCTGGATAGAAATAATCTAAAATTCGGGACGAAATAGCTATATCAACCTTTAATAAAAGCTCTATTCTATAAGGTCTTGGTGAGTAGAATTTGCCGAAAATTTGCCAATCAGATTCTCTTTGAATAAACCAAAACAATGGAAGTCGAGCTTCAGAATAAGTATACAACCCCATGTTCAATCAAAGATTTTTGGTAAGTAATATTACATTTCTGAGACGAAATAAAAAGTTTCCCAAATATGATAAATTCAAATTTAATTGTTAAGACCATAATAATTATCAATAATAAAATCTTATTGTAAAACTATTTTTCTATATTGAAATGACCAAGCATTTTGGACAGAATAACTATATCAATATTCCAACCAGGCTTCCATTCCTGTAAGGTCTTTGTGAGCAGTCGGTAGAATATGATAGTTTCCTTTAATTGTGTACGCTTAGAATAAACTAAAACAATTACTGTAGAACTTTATTGATAAAAATGAGGGAAGAATAAAAAAATGGTGCCAATTGTCTTTGAGTTTGTTAACAGAAGATTATTCTTCAGAATCAGTATGAAACCCCATATTCAATAAAATAACTTCAGAATACTGCAAATTAGATTGAGAGGGACTTGTGAAAATACACTGTCAGCCGACCCCCTCTATCTCAACCAACCAAACTACTCATGGCCATCAGAATCGAGTAGTTTTCTCATGTCTGGCCGGTGGTATTTCACATTTCTTTACCAACACACAAAATACACCACCGAGAGGATGGAAGAAAAGAAAAAACAATCGGGTTTTGGTTAGCTCCAGGCGAAAGAAAGGAGAGGTCTGTGACTCTTTTCTGGCATTCTGTGCTTCTGTGAACTAAAGCGAGCGTGTACTCGAGCGAAATTCCCACAAAGCCACTAGGAATGCAGACTCCTTTTCTCGCGTTGGTCAACCCGGCCGGAGTCCACAGGTTCTAGCGGTCGCCTTTCTGACTTATGTTGACTGGTGTCCTCTCTTTTCAGCTCTCATCTCTTGACTGACCTCTCCTGTCCTCGTCCTCTTCCGGTCTGGCGGGAGATCTCGCGCGCAAGCCTTTTGTGTGGGTTTCGCGCCAAAACAGACAAAGTGATTCTCTTACTGGCACCCACACCCACAGATACGAATTCCACCCATCGTGTCACAGACTGCTTCCCACCTTGTTCACATTTTCCTTGTTATATATAAGCACATTTCGGTTGTGTACTCGCCAGCCATTTTCAAGTGCCCAAGTAGTTTATAAGGACAAGCTTGTATTAGTTAATTAAGACTTATTTCATTTTCATAAGAACATTCTATTCTCTCGTCTCTGCTGTACCTTATCTAGGAATTGAAATCGTGTATACTAGGTAACTGGAAAACCAATCTACTATCTCATCATAGCTTGGCTTCATGAACGAAGATTAAGAAGGAGGTAGTCCAGGTTAACATCAGGCACGCTCTTGACTAACAAAGCCAATGCGACACAGGCAGACGCTGTCGCAGATCTGGTCAGGGTTTGATCACATTGTGATTTTTCCTCCTGCACTTTTTGTATCTCAGGGTGAGGCCCTTGTGGGTATTTTTAACCATAGAGAGACAACGTAGGCCTCCTCGAAGAAGGTGTTTGTCCTTTATTAAGATTAATGGTCTGAAGTTTGGGACATTTATGGAGAATCGAACTCGCTTAGAGCGGTTTGCTAGCCTAGCTTGTTAACCATCATACCACACAAAATGGCCAGAAGAACATTAGTTTAATTTTGAAGTCTTTGAAGGCCTTTTCTTTTTAGTCTAATTTCAAATGATTTGACATATGTATTTATCCAACCCCTCCACATTGGCGGGATGTGGTAGTAGGTCAGTTTTTAAAGCAGAGTATTGCATTTAAATTCAGAATTTTTCTTCTATTAGACCGATTGCTATTCCAAAGTTAAAGAGCTCAGTCTGCCCTACTGTTTGCCCATAGCTGGAGGGTGAATAGTTGGATCCATATATTTAGAATTAAGTGCATTAGCGCTAGGACAAATGCAAATAGTCTCGTCCAGGATTTGAATTCGCGTCGCCGTATCCATTTTCTTCGATAATAGCCATTACACTACGAGCGTATCCACAGATGTTTCAAAATATATCATTTTCAAGTCAACAATTTATTCGTATGATTTCTTTCGTCTTGGAAGTTTTATCAAATACTACGAAATTGAGGTCATTTTTATGATAACGGAATTTCTGAAAGAATTAGATGCTGAGCGCCAGTTTCTTGGAAGCTTTTAGAATTGTTAAATTATTCAAAAATATGTTTTATAATTACTGTAATTATTATTAATCTTTAGTTATTATCGTTTGAAATCACAATACAGATGGTCAAATAATTTTCATATTTAATCTTTTAAAGCTCCCAAACAACCGGCAAAATCCGTTTTCTTTATAACTATTTTTCGTAGCATCTGATAAAACTATATTGGAGAAGCATACAAATGAATTGTTAATTTTTAGCAAATATGTTTGCATTTTTTTGTCATAGCTCTTAACCAGATTGTCAAATATCATCTAAATTATTTATCACATGCATATAATGTAGATTTTATAATTACTCAAATCTTCCAACTATAAAAATTTTATTCAGTCAAAACTGATTGCCAACTTATTTGGTTTGGTTTCTTTGTTTAATGGCACATTAATCTTAGTAGGTAATTTAATGCCAAAGTCACACTTGTAGGACAGTAGTGGTATCATTTAACTTGCTTGGGGATAAGAGGGCTCAGACCTTTCTCAACCGTATTAGTTCGAAAGTGGACATAAGTGAACATAATAGTTCGAACTTGCTTACTTCGATGTCCCAGTCCAGTACGTTAACCACAACTCGATTAGTACTCTCCTCTTTGTCACCTTATTACATACAGAATTTTCTAAATAAATGAATACTCTAGATTGACCAAGAAGTGTACGGTGTTCTTATAGTCCTGTGTATATAGACATACATTTTATGTTGTTTAAAAACATGACCAAAACATGAAAACACATTTGTTTGCATCTTTCAGTCATATTTCTTAACCATATTTACATATATCGTTATCTATAACGCCCTATCAGTGAGGCTTAGAGAATGTTGCCTGTAACCCTTACAAAGGGATAAGACCCCATCCCTAAATGAGGTGCGCTGGGTATGTCACTGAATTGCATCTGATGGTGAGGGTTCAGTTTTGGAGATCTGGGGAATGTGGAGTACCTCTTCATTCCCATCCCTCCTAAGACCACTCTATCTTGGAGTGGTTGTTCCTTTTAGGGTCCCATATATGGATCAAATAGATCTGCTTACAAATTATTCGTATTTGATAGGACCATGTCAAAAAACGAAAAAAAAAAAATAGTAAAATATAAACGCCATTTCCTAACCACTCGACATAAAATAACCTTAGACGGTTTAATTTGGTTTGATGGTATATTAACCATTGTAGGATATTCAATGTCAAATCCTATTTGTACATATATACTAGATCTATATGATTTATAAACTTAATTTGTTGATAACGTTTTTAAACGAGACTGAGCTCATTATTTTTGCACACAGTTAAATAGTTTCAAGTATCAACTATCTAACGTAATAATTGTATTTACTATCAATTTGTTTGTACACAGTTGAATGGTTTGAAGTTTTGCTATGTATCACTAACAGTTCAATAGACATCAGTCACTTGATTACACATAGTTAAATGATAAAAAAGTTCTTTCTATTTCTAAAAATTCAAACTAACATAAGTCATTTGTTTGCCCACAGTTTAAATGTCAAACAGTTCTATATAACCCATATATAGGACCCTATCAGGTGCTACCTTTCCAGGCCAGAGTGAAACTGGGAGCGATGGTAATGAAGGAGTATTCCCCATTCCCCAAAGCAACAGGACTGGAGCCTCATCATCAGATTGTTTAGTGTCATATCCAGGACACTTGTTTCGTGGGGGATCTTATTCCACTGTCCCAGCTGACTAGGAGGATTCTAGATGGGTTGACATGCCAGAAAAATCAATGATTCAATCATAGAGTGTTCGCCAATGGCTTGGGAGACCAGGGTTCAGTCCCAGGTCGCGTCATACTAAAGACTTAAAGAATGGTACTTGATACCTCCTTGCTTAACACTCAGCAATATAAGGTACGTATCAAGGGTAAAGTTGAGCAATCCTTGGAAAGGCGTAGCGCCCTCCCCTACACCTCGGTGTAGTAGCTATTGAAAAGGGAGCCTTCGGGTCAACCTCGACTATGGTTGCTAACTTTACTTACAACTTACTTTATTC
Organism: Sepioteuthis lessoniana; assembly: GCA_963585895.1. Taxonomy (NCBI): domain Eukaryota; kingdom Metazoa; phylum Mollusca; class Cephalopoda; order Myopsida; family Loliginidae; genus Sepioteuthis; species Sepioteuthis lessoniana. Next base: position 69,021,475 of record OY757905.1, on the reverse strand, counting down.
TAAGTATGTTATCTATCATTTCTAAGCACAACTTTTATGAGGTCACTGGTTAAGCAGGAACTAAAAACAAACGAGATCACCGGGACGAAAGGGCATAAGAATCGACTAATTAGAAATATTTCCAATCAGGCAACTGGATGTCTGAAGATGGCCGGTTGAAACAAACTCGTCACCACCCCCAGGCTGATAATCTTCAACTCTGCTATTGTACTGGAATAACAACTGCACTTCACAAAATTTCATATGGAAAATTTTGGTAGAAACATGAGAAAAATAGTTTAAATAGATTTATGTATCATAATGACAATTCCTCCTCTAAAAAAACATGTACATTATTTTTATTGAGTTGGTCTTATACTTCAAGTTATTAATGTAATCAGATCCTTGGGACACTTTGTGAGGTTGTGTTTTAAGGCATATTAACTCTTGTAGGGTTTTAAATGCCAAGTCCTGTTGATACATTTATTCGATATGATTTTCAAGTGAATAATTGGTAGGTAACATCTTTAAACGAGTCAGAGCTCATTTGTTTGCACACAGTTAAATGGTTTCAAGTATTACTATCAAATACTAATAATTAAATCTAATATTAATCATTTGTTTGTACACAGTTAAATGATTTCAAGTATATTAAATGATTAAATAGTTCTATTTGACCTATGAATAAGTTGGTTCGTTTTATGGTATATCAACCCGTGTAGGTTATATAATGCCAAGTCCTGTTTATATCTATATTTGTCTGTGGAGGACAATATATACGCTCCCTTCTCGCCCCGGGGGTAGAGCATTCTAACGAAGGAATTGACGGCTGCGACTTGCGTAATGCAAAACTCTTCGAATGAATTGAGCACTCTGGTATCCGGTAAGGCAAAATGTAAACAAACGAAAGCAACTACATAATGCCTTATTATTCCCGACCTGACGTATGTCGATTGATGGCTGAGCAGTATGATATGAAGTCAAACGTAAATTTGGGCGGGTTTCAATCCCAGCTTGAAGCATCCTGCGTGTCTAGCCACACTGATGAGTTGTAATACAACGAAACAGTCTGTCTGTGGATTACAATATCTATCTATCTATCAATCTATCTATCTATAAGTATTATTCGGTCCTGTTAAACCGGAGTTGGGAGTAATTCCATCAGGACAAAAAAAATTCAACAGTGAACATTTAAATTTTCCTGATAAAGAGATCAATGTAACTGACATTATATATATATATATATATATATATATATATGTGTGTGTGTGTATGTATGTTTGTATGTGTATGCATGTACACTTGTGTGAGTGTGTATGTATGCATGTATGTGTGTGTATTTGTGTGTGTGTGTTTTGCAAATGAAAGTGTCGACATTTACGTGAATGCAGATAAAACACAGTTCAAGTGTTTGAAATAAGATGAAGCTATCTCTACTTTAAGTTGCAAGCCTCTAAAATAATTGACTATTTCACATACCTCGGTAGCAACATCTTAACCACTGACAGCGATGTTGACTTACGTATAGGAGAGATGTGAACAATTATTGACCGGTTATCGATTAAATAACAATTTGATCTCTCTGATAAAAAAACAAAACGGGATTTGTATAAATACACCTCTGGGACTCTATCGAAACGCTTAGCGACAAAGCTAGATGAGAACTACGCTAGAATTCTACGAGCTGTTTTGAAAAAAAAATCCTGGGGAGAGAGAGAGAGAGAGAGAGAGAGATGAAGGTGGCTGTGTTAACAATTATAATTGGTCCCCAAAGGATTGGTAAAGTTACTGGAAAACTTACAAATCAGAAAAAAAAGAGCATCCAGACTACAGCATTACTAAGATCGGCCAGAATACTGAGAAGAGTCCTGGAGACTTGAGAAAACTTGCTATTACTCAAACTCCGGTGAAAAACCATCAGCTAACGTTGGTGTGAAAACCCTCAAAGGAGTAAAATAATAATAATAATAGAAGAAGAAGAAAGAAAAAAGAAGTAAAAAGAAGAGAAAAAGAGAAAAGAAGAAGAAAAAATTAGAACGCTTGAAGAAAAGGAAACCTACAAATACTTGGGAATATTGGAAGCTAACACCATCAAACAAGTGGAGATAAAAGAAAAAATTAAGAGTATCGCAGGAGAACCAGAAAGCTACTCCTACAAAATTATATAAAAGAAACCTTATCAAAGGAATAAATACCTAGACTGTTGTTCTCCGAAGATATTTGGGACCATTCTTAAAGGGGTCTAGAGAAGAACTTTAATAAATGAACCAGAGAACAAGAAAACTAATAACGCATCGATATAACGATTTGAAGACTACATAGAAAAGTGCGGAGATAGACTGATAACAGCCACCAGAAACAATACTAACGACTCGAGGAGCAGCAGAACGACAATAACCAGAAGACAAAAATGGGAAGAAAAACTTTGTGGACATTTTAAGCGACTAATAAGCAACATCTCACATGAGAAAACATGAACGTGGCTGTGAAAAGGGTATCTTAAAAGAGAAACTGAATCCCTTAGAATAACAGCACAAAACAAAGTCATAAGAAGGAATCATATCAAAACAGCAGATGTAAGTTATATAGTGATAGAGACGAAACGATAAATCACATAACAAGCGAATTAGCACAGAAATAATATAAAACTAGACACGACTGGGTGATCCACAAGGAATTGTGCAAGAAATTTAAATTTGACCATACGAACCAATGGTATATGCACAACCCAGCATCAGTCCTGGCGAATGAGATGCACAAACACCTATGGGACTTTGACATACAAACGGATCACCTAATCTCGGCCAGACGACAAGACCTTATTATAATCAACAATAACAAAAAAGATAACTTGCAAAATTGTCGACTTTGCTGTCCCGGCTGATCACAGAGGAAAGTTGAAAAAAAATGACAAGAAGGATAAGTACCTCAACCTTTCTAGGGAATTAAAAAAAAACTGTGGAACATAAAAGTAACGTTTATACCAATTGTAATGGGTGCGCTTGGTACAATCACCGAAGGATTAGTAAAGGGACTGGATGACTTTGAAATGACAGGACGAGTGGAGACCATGCAGACTTCAGCATGAATTAGATCAGCCAAAATACTGAGAAGAGTCCTGGAGACTTGAGTAGATTTGCTGTCACTCAAACTTCAGTGAAAGACCATCAGCTTACGTTAATGTGAAAAACTCTCAAAGAGTACATAGCTAGAAAGCAATAATGGGAAGAAAAACAACTGTATGGGTATTTCCAGAAACAAACAAGCGAAATCTCACATGAGAAGACTTGGACATAGCTAAGAAAGGGAAACCTTTAGAGAGAAACTGAATCTATTCTAACAGCAGCTCAAAACAACGCCATAAGGACCAACAATGTTAAAGCAAAAATAGATAAGACACAACAAAATAGCAAATATAGGTGACAGAGACGAAACACTCAATCATATGATAAACGAATGCAGTAAATTAGCACAAAAAAGAATATGGCACGACTGGGTGGGGAAAGTGATCCACTGGAAATTTTACAAGAAATTGAAATTTGACCATGCGAACATATGCACAACCCAGAATCCGTACTGGATATGAGACGCATAAATTTCTTTTGGATTTTGAAATACAAACGGATCACCTAATCCTGGACAGACCACCAGACCTAGGGTTAATTTACAAGAGAGAGAGAGAGAGAGAGAGAGAAAGAAAGAGAGAGAGAGAGAGAGAAAGAAAGAGAGAGAGAGAGAGAGAGAGAGAGAACTTGCAGCCTCGTTGACTTTACCGTTGCAGTGGACTACAGAGTGAAAATCAAAAAACGTGAAAAGATGGACGAATACTTGGACATTGCCAGAGAAGTAATAAAACTGTGGAACATGGGAGTAACGGTGATAACAATTGTAATTGGTGCACTTAGAATGGTTCCTAAAGGCTTGGAAAGGGGGCTGAAAGGATTGAAAATCGGAGGAAAAATCGAGACCATCCAAACTACTGCATTATTAAGATCGGCCAGAATACTAAGAAGAGTCCTAGAGACCGGAGAAGACTTGCTGTCACTTGAACTCCTGTAAAAGACCATCAGCTAATGCTCATGTGAAAATCTCGCAATAAATATGATTATAACACTAGTGGGTGGGAAAGGTGATCCACTGGGAATTGGGTTAGAAATAGAAATTTGATCATATTACCAAATGGTACATAGTGGGTAGAGTGTTCGCCAATGGTCCAGGAGACCAGGGTTCTATCCCAGGTCGAGTCATACCGAAGACTTAAAAAATGGTACTTGAGACCTCCTTGATTAACACTCAACAGCAATATAAGGTACATATCCAGGGTAAAGTGGGGCAATCCAGGGAAAGGAGAAGCACCCTCCCCTACACTCCGGTGTAGTAGCTACTGAAAAGAGAGCCTTCGGGTCGCTCTCGACTACAGTCGCCAACTTTAATTTTACTTACATGCACAAACCAGACCCTGACTTGGAGAATGAGACACACAAAATTCTCTGGGATTTTTAGATACAAACTGATCACCTCATCCTCACCAGAAGACCAGAACTAGTGATAAAAACGGGTTTCTTTGATTTTCCCTCAGTAGTCAACTACGACGGTAAAGTCAACGAAGCTGCAAGTACTCTCTCTCTCTCTCTCTCTCTCTCTCTCTCTCTCTCTTTCTCTCTCTTGTAAATTAACACTGGGTCTGGTGTTCTGTTCAAGATTAGGTAATAAAAACGAGTTTGCTGTCTCAAGGACTTTGCTGTTCCGGTGTGCCACCGAGGGAAAATAAGAGAAAGCGAATAGAGAAACGCGTACTTAGACCTTGCTAGAGAACTAAGAAAGCAGTGGAACATGAAGGTGACGTTGATACCAATTGTAGTTGGTGCGCTTGGAACTGACCCGTAAAGCTTGGAGAAACGACTGGCTGAATTGAAAACCGGAGGAAAAATCAAAACCGCCCAGAATGTTGAGATCAGCTACAATTTGAAGGTTTCTGGAGGCCTTGCTGTCATTCAAACTCCAGTAAAAAATAAAAAAAACCATCAGCTTACGCTGACGTGAATAACTTGGAAAAAGTAAAATAACAAAAATGATAATAAACTTATCTGGCATTTTGAGATGAATTAAGATGAATTGAAATAAAATCTGCTCACTCAGTCCCGACCAGAAGACCAGATCTCGTGTTAACAATTAAAAAAAATGCAGTGCCGGCAGATCAAAGAGAAGAAATAAAAGAAAGCGAAAAGATACACAAATACGTGTATTTTGTTGGAGAGCTAAAAAGCAGTAGAACATGAGGATGACTGTAATGCCAGCTGTAATTAGTGCACTCAGAACAAGAGTAAGGAAAGTGTTCGTCAATGGCCCGGGAGACCGGGGTTCAATCTCAGGTCGAGTCATACCAAAGACTCAAAAAATGGGACTTGATGCCGCCTTGCTTAGCACTCAGTACTATAAGGTAAAGATCAAGGGTAAAGTGGAGTAATCCAAGGAACGGAGTAGCGCATTGCCCTGCACCTCAATGTAGTAGCTATTGAAAAGCGAACTTTACTTACTAGAACAACCATCAAAGACTTGGAAAAGAAACTGCAGGAAATGGAAATCAGAGGAAAAATCGAGGCTCTCCAAACCACAACATTGCTTAGATTCTAAAATATTGAAAAGAGTCCTGGAAACTCGAGGAGACTTGCTATAATTTACACTCCAGTGAAAGACCACCAGCTGACGCTGCTGTGAAAAAACCCGCTGAGAATGAAATAATAATAATTTTGAAACTAAACTCTGCATGCAACTCCAATCAAGGAAATAAATACTTGGACAGTCTCCGTTCTAAAGACACTGAATGGTCTAAAGATATCCGGACGAATTGAGGCCATCCAGTTCACGGCAATACTAAACGTATTAGCTCGTGATACAGAGACTGGTTTGTTTGTTATAACATAGAAAACAGCTGCAGCCATCCAAGATGGATTTTCGGTTTGGGCTTTACTAGAGCGTAACCCCAATGGAGCTTCGATAGAAGATCCAACCTACAAAGAGGTGGACTGCAACACTAATGTATTTACACTCATCCTTATCAACACATACCGACCAAATATAATTCACAAGGAAGCGTGTTTCGACAATTTACGTATATCTCATTTATAAATCATCGCTTCAATGATGATATGAAACTTGGAAGATTTGAATCAGAAAGAATAAGGCATTTCGCAGCGACAATTTTGTGAAAGTTAAGGTATTCAGAAAAGCTCTGTCGAGTTTTAAAAAATGTATCAAATAAAATGTTATTTAATTACAAAGCTTTTTTTTCTAAACATTTCCACCTGATTTTTTTGGGGGAAAGGGTTGGAATAAATATTTTGACAAAAAGATGGGCAGGTTGTTACACACACACACACACACACACACACACACACACACACACACACACACACATCTATCTATCTATCTATCTATCTATCTATCTCGTTACAACAACATATAAAAAATTTTAGTTGATAATACAAAAATACTTCATACAGAAAATAATATAAAAAAATTAAAAATCCTTGAAGCTTTATATATAAAATTTAGACAACCAACTATTAATAGAATTAACTTTGAAATCTGTGATGATGTTTTAGAATGTTTAAAATAGAGAGATAGAACAATCTCTATTCCAAAATTCTAACAGACGATAGATAGAAGAAATTTTATTCTACTTAACGTAATAGTAATATTTAAAAATAAACTGCCACTATCGCTTAGCCTCGCTTTGGTGATATAAACGAGCCTCCCTTTGGTGATAAAAACAAAACAAAATAATAGTTTAGTTTAAATATTAAACAGTTTTAATTAAGAAATAAACATACACATTACCTTCATAATGGATCGATAAGAACCGAAAGTACTCGTTTTACCATAAATGGTTCATTCGGAGAATTCATTAATGAATTTCAAGATCGTAACAAAAAAAAAAACAAAATTAGGAGTCTTGACGGAAAACCGAAAAAGCTTCAAAATAACAAGGCTTCCATTTTAATTAACGAAACATGTTTGAATATCATAAAACATTAGAAAATCACTTTTATTTAACGAAACCTGTTAAGATATTGCACCTTATATATATATATATATATATATATATATATATATATATATATATATATATATAAGGTGCCATTTGGTGTTATCAGATGATCTAGTGTGGCTGTCTCAACAAAAACCTTTACAACTGAAAACAAATCCCCTGTGTTGCCAGTTCAACAGTTCAGAATTTTGATTTAACGCTTCAACTCAAAGATATGGTTCCACACACACTGATATACATGTAAAGTTGGCTGCCGCAGTCGAAGGCAACCCGAAGGCTCTCTTTTCAATAGCTACTTCGCAGAGGTGGGCGATACTCCTTTCCCTGGATTGCTCCACTTTAACCTTAACGCGTACCATACAATGCAAGGAGGTATAACGTACCATTTTTTGGTCTGACCCGATCTGGGATTGAACCCCAGTCTCACAGGCCATTGGCGAACACTCTATCCACTAGGCAACTATATATATATATATATATATATATATATATATATATATATATATATATATATATATATATATATATATATATATATATATATATATATATATATATATATATATATAATGTAGTTTATTTTATTTATGAATAAAGAGTGCTCAATATCGGTGATAGACCAATAGTCTGATGATCACATAGGTGAGAAACTGACCATCACTTAGCGCCATGGTCCCTGTGTCTACGATATCACGTACACACAAACACACACACACACACGCGCGCCCGCGCGCACACACACAAATATATATATATATATATGTGTATGTGTGTGTGTGTGTGTGAGCATAAAGCTTAATTATGAAAAAGAATTCATTTATTACAAAAACTATTTAGGTTTCAATATAATTTTTTTCCTTTTTAAAGCACTTCGTCTTGAGCTTGTCTATTAATTATTCACATCAAACATGATAAATACAGTTGAAATTTTATCCATATATTTACCTAATGACTGTATCGGGTACGAACTCACTGATATATATATATATATATATATATATATATATATATATATATATATATACGTGTGTGTGTAAGTACATGTACAAGATGTTAACCTAAAATTTGGGAACATGTATATAGTAATCAAAATGATATTAGTCACAAAGAACAGCGGGCAATCTCCTTAACGGATTTAATTCGATCGTTTTTCTCATATTCCCTTAAATTTTCGGCAGTTTCTCTTTGTGTGGGTGTGTGTGAGTTTGCAAGAGAGAGAGAGAGAGAGAGAGAGAGAGAGATTGGATGGAACAGAGAGAGAAAGACATGAGAAGAAATATAGAGATTGTGTGTAAGTGCGTATGTGTTGGTGAGAGAGAGAGAGATATTAGATGGAATAGAGAGAGAGAGAGAGATGGGAGGGAACATAGAGATTGCTTGTAAATGCATACGTGTTTGTGTGTGTGCGTGTATGTGTGTGAGAGAGAGCGAGAGAGAGAGAGAGAGAGAGAGAATTGGATGGAACTGAAAGAGAAAGAGAGGGAGTGAGAGAGAAAGACATGGGAAAGAACATAGAGATTGCCTGTGAGTGCATATGTGTGTGAGAGAGAGAGAGAGAGAGAGAGATTGGATGGAACAGAGACAGAGAGAGAAAGAAAGAAAGACATGGGCATAAACATAGAGATTGCGTTTGAGTGCATGTGTGTGTGTGTGTGTGTGTGTGTGTGTGTGTTAGAGAGAGAGAGAGAGAGAGAGAGAGAGAGAGAGAGAGAAAGAGAGAGCGATGGGAGCGAACAGAGAGTTTGCGAGTGCGTGCATATATGTTTTGGGGATTCTGTGTGTTTATAAATGTATTGGGATTCTGTTTGTATGATGTTATCCATTTTCTTATAAAGAGTCATGTAACACGAAAGCAGAAAATCAAATACTTATATAATTGGGGCAAAAATAAGAGGCCCAAAAATGTTAAAATAAGCAAAAAAGAACAAGAGAAAGCAAACAGAGAAGAGAGACAGCGAAAGAGAAAGAGAGAGAGAGAGAGAGAGAGAGAGAGAGAGAGAGAGAGATGGAAGGGAACTGAGAAATTGCGTATAAGTACATGTGTCTATTTGAGAGAGAGAGAGAGAGAGAGAGAGAGAGAGAGAGAGAATATCAGAAGGGCGAAAAGAGAAATAGGGAATGAGAAAGAAAGAGAGGAAGAGAGAAACTGTGCAAATATCAACGTGGAACGTGACACCTTTATCAGACCCTCTATATTTCTGAAATCTAAATTTACCCGGCTCGTTCGCAATAAAGGCGTTGTCTCATTAAATAAATATCATTTTCATAATAATCCATAATTTGGGATGTAATTCTACCCCATTGTTGATTCGGGCTTTATTTTTCTTTTTACTCTCACTGTTTCTACCACCAGCAACGTTAAAAAGAAAAACACCAAAAAACTTTCCACCCCCACCAAAAAACCCTAAAAAAGGCCTTCGTATTACCACACACTCTCACTAACCCTATCATCACTCTCGTATTAAACGCGTATGTGATTAATTACCGCTTAATCTGGCATAAGGATATAATAGAAATACACCCTGTAGAAATCGAACAAGGGAGTCTGGAGTACCTCTTCATCGCTATTACTCCCAAGTCCACTCTGATCCCAAGTGGTAGTACCTGTTAGGGTCACAATATTAATCAAATAGATATGTTTGAAAATTATAAGTATTACATTATTTTCAGTATAATACATAAAAATATTTGATTGGTTGCTTGGGTTTTATGGCATATCAACCATTGTAGGTTATTTAATGCCAAATATAAACAATCAGTTCTATTTCAAACAATTCAGTTTAGCATGAGTACATAGTGTAATTGTCAAAAACAGTTCTGTTTCAAGTTATTCAGTTAAGTCAGCCGGCTCTGGTTCAAATAATTCAGTTTAATATAAGTATAGATTTTGTTTACACTCAGTTAAATGTCAAAACAGTTCTATTTCAAACAGTTCATTTTAGCGTGAGTACAGATTTAATGTCAAAAGTTGTTCCATTTCAAACAATTCAGTTTAGCATAAGTACTCAGTTTAGATGTCAAAACAGTTCTATTTCAAGCAACCCAGCAGCATAAGCATGTAGTTTAGTTCTGATTGACCCATAGGTTGGACCCTATCAGGTGCTACCACTTCGGGCTAGAGTGGACCCGGGGGCGATGCCAATGAAGGGGTACTCCGCATTTCCCAAACCTCCAGCATTACTGAAACCGTACCAGATTGTTTAGTGTCATATCCAGGACACTAGTTAGAGGGGGATTTCCCCTCTGTAGAGATGTAATCTGTGTATTCAACAGCCACAGCCGATTGGGCAATAAAAATATTTGATGATACATAACTGTAAATTATTTATATTAGAAATAGTTCCTTGAAGCTATAATTGTTTACTAAGGATTATTATTAGTTACTTGAAAGTATATAACTCTGGGGGGTGGTCGTTGCGTAGTGGCTAACGGGCAGAACTGCTACATCGTAGTAAGCGAGTTCGAACTTCAGTCGTACTATTTTGTTCACTTTCCGATAAATAACTTCAGGAAAGATATGAACCCTCTTATCCCCAGATTTTGGGTTAAATATTTACTCAACAGTTCTTCTACAAAGATGGCTTTGGAATAAATAACCCCTCATGGTTGATATACCATTAAACAAAGAAACCTCACCAATATAACTGTCTTCAAATTATTATTAAATAGAAATTACTTACTCTGGCTGGTTGGTTGGTTATTTTATTTTCTGACATTTCAACCTGTGCGGGCTATTTGGTGCCAAATCTTGTGTTTGCTTTTTTTCTCACTGTGTATTAATAAATTAGAAGTAATTTCCATGAACTCTTTCTCTCGACATTCTTGACCCTCATTACCGCCTTCAAGCACTTTTAAGATAAAAAGGGTTGGGTGATGTATTCTTATTATTGTTTAGGCTTGACATGACCAGGCGATTTGATTGGATCGGGCCTCGATGACAGCCTGTCTAAGGCGAAGATAAGAGTCGCAGGTCACGTGATCACTTAGTTAAGGATCGCTCAACCACTAGGATCCCGTCCTCAGGCATTATGGGTCGCCACCCACAGCCAACATGTGGCCTCATTGGAGGGGGTCTTACCCCTTTGCAGAGGTGCATTTGGCATATTCTACAGCCCCAGTCTTTAAGGCAGTGATTACTCGAAACTAAATAGTTTTTAGTATTTGATAGGGATACTTGAAACCGTACAAAGTATGCATATTATTTTTATTAGATAGGAATACTTGATACCATATAACTGTATTCAAATCATTTGTATTAGATAGGAATACTTGATACCGTATAACAAAGTGCAAATTATTTGTATTAAGAATAATTACCGGAAATGTTCATTGTTTACAGAAGCTTATAATTAGTTACTTGAAACCATTACCGTGTGCAAAAAAAAAAAAAAAAAGATTATTAAGAGAGGAAATTATTACTTGAAATCATAAAGATGTAAATAGATCATGAGTATTAGAAAAAAAATACTTGAAACCATACAACAGGTAGGAATATAATAGTGCGCCAAAAACTCTTCAGAAAGAACTATCCAGAAAAAATATATATAAAGTCATCCACCGACAGATCTGTTTCGTTCTATCAGAACTCATCAGTGTGGCTAGACAGTATCTCCCCGTAGCTGGGATCGAAACCCGGTTGACTCAAACGCCAAGCCAAAGCTTCTAACCATGTAGCTACGAGGAGATATTAGCTACGAAGTACATTTTAAACGGTTATGAATCACAATTACTATTGTTTACATACATCCGTTCAAACGGCCGCCGAGATCTCAATTCAAATACGAAGAGACTTGCAAAGGCGCTAATGGCAACACGATTACTTCTTCGCTAGAGAACTCGACCCTACGGGGTTAGGGAAGTATATATATCTATAGTCATCCACCGACAGATCTGTTTCGTTCTATCAGAACTCATCTGTGTGGCTAGACAGTATCTCCCCGTAGCTGGGATCGAAACCCGGTTGACTCAAACGCCAAGCCAAAGCTTCTAACCATGTAGCTACGAGGAGATATTAGCTACGCAGTACATTTTAAACGGTTATGAATATATAAAGTCATCCACGGACAGATCTGTTTCGTTCTATCAGAACTCATCAGTGTGGCTGGACATACTAGCTTCCCGGTTGACTCAAACGCCAATCCAAGCTTCTACCCCTCAGCCACGTGGAAACAGTTGCTACGAAGTAAATTTTAAACGGTTATGAATCACAATTACTATTCTTTACATACATCCGTTTAACGGCTACCGAGAGCTCAATTCATATTTGAAGAGCCTTACAACAAACGCTAATGCCAACGCGATTACTTCATTCGCTTAGAGAACTCGACCCTACGGGGGTAGGGGAGTGTATATATCTATAAAGTCTTTAAAATATATATCTATAAACCGTGTTCATAATATATATATATATTATATATATATATATATATATATTATGAACGCGGTTCCCTTACCTAGGCATAAAATAACATAATAGTGGTCAATATCGAAGAGAGAATTATTAGTATATTAAATTTCTAAAATTCAAATACAATATTTTCTTTTTCGAAACGCAAAACCTACAATTACGATTGATATATTTTCATTAAAAACTATGTTCGTACGTAATCATAATGTTCATTTTTATATTAAGAATTCCCGGTATCTTCTGACAATCTTTTTATTCATATCTATTTATAATATTACGATTGAATAACTGAATATCTAACATGGCGTTGAAATCAATCAAATTTTGAAGATTTGAAAAAAATAGATTATTTGTTTTACCTTACAATTGTAAGCTTTACTTTGTGAATTATCAGAATAACTTATTTCATTAAGGTTATGTGCCAAAAATAAAAAAAAATGAATAAGTAAATAATGATAATAATTCAGACCTACAGAATAAGATGCATAAAATTCTCTGGTATTTTGAGATACAAAGGGATCACCTAATTTCCTCTCAAACATAAGACATAGAGATAATTAAAAAAAAAAAACCCTGCCCTTTAGCGGACTCTACCATCTCAGCGGACCACAGAGTGGAAATCCAAGAAAGTGAGACAAGTACTTGGACCTTGCCAGAGAGATAAAAAAATGTGGAACCGATTATACCAATTGTAATTGGCGCGCTTGAAACGGTCCTCAAAGACGTGAAAATGGGATTGAAAGAATTCGAAATCGGATGTCGAATCGAAACCATCCAAACTACTGCATTGTTAAGATGGGCCAGAATACCGAGAAGAGTCCTGGAGACCTGAAAAGGCTTGCTGTCAGTCGGACTTCAGTCGAAGACCATTAACTAACGCTGGTTTAAAGAACTCGCTGGTTAGAACAAACCCCTAAGAGCATAAAGATAATAATATTTGACGACTATTACGCTGCTAGTAACTCTACTTCGCGGCTCACAACGTTACATAAGATCCGTTCAGTAAATCTCTCTATAAATACATCAAATTCTAAACAGGTGACTAAATACATGATTATGGACTTGAGGATCTAATGTTCAGAGAGCATATACTCTTCTACTTCTAGGCTCGAACATATTACGTTTGTAAATAATTTGTTTAATCACTACTTGGGAAAACACGAATCCATCTTTTCTCCTCTACCACACTATGAGTAAATAGAAGGGCAAACTGGGTTCTCTAACTTTGGTGAAGCAACTAATGTTGGAAAATAAAAAAATCTGATTTCAAATTCGAAAGACTCCGCTTAAAAATGGACCTTGTGCCGCATCATACTCATTTCGGAGAGGTTTAATAAACGTATAATCATATTTACCAACCACTCCGCTTGGGTAGGATGTGACACAAGGGCAATTTTTAAGCGGAGTTTAACAGGTTTGAATTCAGAGTTTTCCTTCTGCTAGACTAGTTGCCTCACCAAGGCTGAAGAACCTAGTCTGTCCTACTATTTACCCATAGCTGGAGGGAGAATAATTGGATTCATACCTTTCCCAAGGGTATTAGTGCTATGTGAAATGCAATCAGTCAGGTCCAGGATTTGAACTCGTGTCACCGTGTCCATAATAAACGTATAATAAACGTATAATACCCCGTCCTCATAGCAAAAATGGAATTGGCATACTTAGAAGAAAATGACCGGATTTTTTTTTTAGCAGAACATAAACTAATAGTAGATTAGACGCAAAATATTTTTCTTTTACATTATCTATGCGGTTTTAACGTTACCGATGAATGGACCCTTATTAAGGATAATTCTTTAAAGATTTCCTTCATAAATTTTCGGTTGGATTTAGATCCAAACTGTTCACTGACCAATTCCTTGATTTTAGATGCCCTTCCTGAAAAAAAGTTTTAATCCTCTTTGTTTTATGGCAAAATAGCTAATCGTCCTGAAAGACGAGTCATCAAAATCAAGCCAATTATCTATTGAGGTAATGAGAAAATTATCCTGGATTTCAATGTATACATGTACATTGATTAATTGAGGAAATGGTTGCAATCAACTCTGGTCCTTAAGGGGGCGTCCTCGTGGTGTAATGGTTAAAGCGATGTACTGAAGACACACACATGTGGCGTAATGGTTACCGTCGTAAAAAATGAAAATGATGTCCTGAGTTCAAGTCCTAGACGATGTTGCTTACGGCTTTGCTTTGCGCTAATACTCTTGAATGAATCCTTATCCTCTCCCTCAAGATATAGTAGGACAGACTGATCCATTTAACCCATGTACAGCAATCAATCTCGAAGAACATTCTGATTTCAAACAAACTGTACCCAACTTAAAAAGTGTTTCCATTCCAGCCCATGACGGAGGAGTAAGGTAAATGAAAACGCACATATATTTCCACGTAAAAACACACACACACACACACACACAACCGGGTTTCGATTCTAGCTTCGGGAATCTAGCCGGTCTAGCCACACTGAAGATTTCTGATATATATATATATATATATATATATATATATATATATATGTTTGAGCTATTGCACGCTGTTACAATAAATGCTACTTTGTCAAAAGATAAAGGTTTAAGCCTGGGAACCACGGTGTATTATATGAATAGCATATTAACTTAATGTCAACAGGTTACATTCGATTTAACATTTGCCAGGTCAAGAATAGAGTTGAGAGCGCCCGTGGCATTGTGACAAATGTGCTGGATTGTGGCATTGTAGAAGGCGAGTTTGAACTTCACTCGCGCTATTATGTTCCCTTTTCGATTTACACCTTGGAAAAAGTACGTAACTCTTATCCTCCAAGCTAAGGGTTAATCAAACTAAAAGAAAAGAAAATTGCATACTCAGGGTTAGACGTATGCGTTATTTAGCTGGATTACAATAAATTATCACATATGCAGTGTACAGGTTCCCAAATAAGGGGTTTCTTGACAAATCTCAAACTCGATGCACATGCCTGTACTAAGGTCCGAATCGATTGCAGTTTTATTTTCCATCAGAATAATAATTGATTATATATACATGGGTGAGAAAGCTAGATAGCACGCAGCATCCTAGTGTATCACCTGCTTTGAACAAATCCTGAAACTAGCACTCTACAAAACAGTTGTTGTACACCTACTTACCTCCCATCTCAAAAACCGTTCAAATAAGACCAGAAAGACACTGCTGTGGAAGTAAGAACGAACTCATAAAGAAAAACTTTTTCCTATGGACTCCTACACATAGGCACACCAGTGTTGGCCGACCAGCAGGAGCATATATTCATCAGTTCTGTGTGGACACTGGAGGACCTACCGAGAGCGCTGACTGACAGGGATAGATGACAAGAGAGTCAAGGTAATCCATACTGTCAGCATGTCTTGATGATGATGGCACAGCTGACTTTCTTTGGTCGTCAATTTTACCTGAAAATAATTTCTCCTTTCCTTTCAGCTCGCGTGTCTGACAGACGAGGCACGCTGGTCTCATTGGGTGCCCCAGTAATAAGACCTTATGCCACGTCTGAGCGAGACAAGACAAGCTTGAACATTCAACAAAAAAGAATGTAGGAAGCAGTGTGCTACGATCTTTATGTAATTAGACAACTTAAATCAACACAAAGTAATATCTTGACTTGAAACTTTACTGAAATATAAACCAACTGTAATAGTGATTTACTAATTTTTTTTTTTTTTTGCTAAGATGTGGCACAAGGTCGAATGAATGTGACACGCAATGAGACTCAAATTCCCTCGTGAAGGTTTGCTAGTCTAGCATTCAAACCATTATACCATAGCCAGATACGGATATGGTAAATGGACATATAATGTTCATATATATATAACATAGAACAGAGGATCTCGAAACACGAAAAACACTTACGACTTCTCAGTTCAGTTACGAAACATTTTATTACCTTTGAGTTTAAAGTTTTTTCGAAATAAGGAGAGAGAGGCACAATCTTTCTCTTCTGGCTTTTTCATCAGCTCCCCATCTCGTGCGACACCTGCCCAAGGCCTCCGCGAGGAAGCGAATGACAACCCTTCTCGTTCGTTGTCTAGTCTCAACTCTACTAACTTTCTTCAAATTCCCCAAATCCTCCGCGCGCTTCCGGTGCGTGACGTCACCTGCACTCTGTAAACCCGTTTCCCATCTCGGGCTATTGTGACATCTCTGAGTGACACATCCGCTCTGCGCGCGCGCGTGAACACCTGTGTTAATGATGCACCTAAGTAACCCATGCACTGATCCGAAAGGTTCTCAGCCTAACTAAAACCAAAGGCACAAACCGAAATATCTCGGCCATTATATTACACCATTACATCACCCGATGTACTTAATGATGTACTAAGCTTTTTTGCTTAGATTTGGCTCAAAGACGTGTTGAACATTACACCACCTGAGGTGCTCATTACACAACTGTCGACGTAATTTCCTAAGCATTTTCCTTAGATGTGTCACGAGGCCACCTGAATGCGTCACCCGATGGGACTCGAACTCCCTTGTGAAGGTTTGCAGTCTAACTTGCTAACCATTACACCGCCCGAGGTGCTCATTACACAACTGTAGTCAGTTACGGTAGAGCATTTTTAAAAATATATATATAGGTAGCTGATCCAAGGGGAGAAAACTATGGTTGACTTCACAACTGAACACAAAGTTGGAGATAGGAGTAAAGGAAGATTGTTTTACCTCTTTCTCCAAAGTGGAGTGACCATAGCTGCCTTGAATTATCAGTATTTAATATTTTAGATTCCTATCTCATTTTAAACACCATCTTCTAAAGCCAGTGGAGAAATATTTCTATATTTCGTTCACTTGGACATCCCGTCTTGTGGGCACTGCTTAATGAAATCTGTAATCACAATTGTCTTGGGGTGTCCTCGTGGTGCAATGGTTAAAGCGATGGACTGCGGAATCGTCGTACGCGAGTTCGTACTCCAGTCGCGCTATTACGTTTACTTTCGGGAAAATGCCCTTGGGAAAGGTATAAACCCCCTTATCCTCCAAGCTATGGGTTTAATAGTACCACTACTGTTCTTCTCGGAGAATGGCTTTGGCATTAAATAACCTAAAAAGAGTTGATATACTAATTAAACAAAGAAACCAAACCAACAATTTTCTTTTTTGGTTAATTTGTGTTTTGTTTTAGGTTAATTGCTTTTATTTATTTATTTATTTATTTGGTAATGTTCGGGCTGATTTTATATTTCTACGACCACTGTAGAACGAAAAAAGAGAATTATGTTCCAAAGAACTTTGAATTTGCTTTTCTAACCCTCTGGAACCATGCTTAATAAAATAGAAATCAAAATAAGAACAAAAAAGAACTATTACTTATGATAAAGTAATAACCAGATTAAAAAGAGTTCAAAATTGATAAGAAGTAAAATCAATTTAACTCAAGTAGCATTACTTTCTCATATTGCATATGATTTGTAAGATGGTCATTATAAAAAATAAAGGACGCAGAGTCAGTCTTTTTACCAAGTCTAAAACAGTATAACTACCCACCCCCGCAAAAAGGCGTATTCTGGTTTGGATACTAAACTGCATTAGATAATGAAGGTTCAGTTCTGGAGATCACGGAAGTAAAGATTATGCCTTCAATGGCATTTAACTCAGGTACACTCAAGCACGGAATGGTGGTCCCTGTTAGGGTCCCATCTGAGGGTCAAGTAAACTTGTTTAAAAATTATTCGTATTCGATAGGACCGTGTCCCTTCCCCTGTAATAGCAAAAGTACTCGATATAAATCTAACCCCTTTGTTATGAATGGAATAAACGTAATAGACGACTTTCGTTTAGCATATAAGCAAGTGGATTATTATACCATGTGTATCAACAACTACCAACGTGGGCACCTCTGGTGGTGTAATGGTTAGCAAACTAGACTAGCAAACCTACACGAATGAGTTCGAGTCTCATTGGGCGCCCATTCATTCGGCCTTGAGCCACATCGAAGCAAAGAGCTTTGTAAATTACATCAACAACTACCAACAAAGTAGAATAAAGCTTACCACTAAATTTATTCAGGCTTCTGTTTTCATTAACCCCCACCAAAGAAAAACACTATGAAAATTACTATACAAAAATATAAATGTGAATGAGATTCTCTTACCTCTAAGCATAAAATAATACTAAACAGGTTGGCATTATGTTAAAATCAATCACTCAATCAATCAGTGTTTTCTACAAAGTATAATTTTCGTGAATAGTTTTTTTGTTTTTTTTTTGTTTAAATAATCTTTTTAGTTTACTTAAACATCATTAATCTTTTCCAAGGTTGTTGTTTTAATCTTTGAACAATTTTTGATAGATTTTATTTGAATTCTGAAAATTATTTCCAGTGGATAAATTCAACATATTGTGAGACTTGTTGACATGTTGATCATTATCGGTTGGCAAAAGAGTAAAAACAGAGCTATTTTTCATTTTCTTTTTTTAATGTTTTTTTTTTAAAACAAAATCGACTTTTATTTGAATATGATAGGGTGAGTCAAAAGTTTTACAAAATTTTGGTAGCGTGTGACACAATTTGGCAGCTTCCTGAGGTCATGAAGGTGATTAAACACATTACATTGTGAGATGCTAAGTTCGCCTGATACTCTCCGAATGCCACTCACATATAAGAAATATATAAATTACAATACATTATAATGAATTATGGTAACGTGAGGCACAATTTGGCAGCTCTGTATGCTTTTCCTGAGGTTTGGTTTGGTTTATTTGTTTAACGGCATATCAACCTTTGTAGGTTATTTAATGCCAAAGCCATTTTCCTAGAAGAACAGTAGTGGTACTATTTAATCCATAGCTGGGAGCTTTTCCTGAGGTCGTGAAGGTGACCAACGACACTGGATTGTGAGATACCAAGCTCGCCTGATACTCTCCGAGTACTACTCATCGGACTTGCTTGTATGGTTGAAAGCACAGCCTCGAAATCCACTGTTTTAGGTTCAACCGATCTTGCTAAATTGTTGAAGTTCTTGCGACCCCAGCGAATCTTTTTGAAATATCAGGTTACTGTAGTGTGATTAAATGCACCTTCACCTTTTACAGAACTAGTGATTTTGGTTTCTTCCTCGGCGCCATGTTTGAGTCCATCCTCGTAAAGTATTTTGGTTTCTTCCGCGGCGTTATGGTCCCATTCAAACCCCTAAAGTATAAGTTCCCGAGCTAGACTACGTTACATGTTCATCTGAGCGGTTTTTAAATCACACACGGAATGAAGCAATGCACAACGTGTCAACACACCAACTACCACGATACTACCAAGCTGAGTGGGTATCTTTCACAGCTCAAACTGCTTTGGCCAAGTTATATAGGCGCTGTAAGTTAGCACATACCAAAATACTGCAAAACTTCTTACCGGTAATCACAGACCGAAATTTGACCTCAGCTCCAGAACTTTTACCAAATCAAGATGAACGAGAGACGACTACCCATTTTTATGCACTATTCCAACGAGGTACCATACTAAACCTCTATAGACACATCTTGATTGTTTTTGTTAGCTTTCGGCTCAGACAAGACAGGCAGGTACTGTGAGAAAGACATAGGAAGAGAGGATGTTATTTATATTTGACTTGAAGTAGGAAATGTTATCCATCTATTTGTGTTTCTACGAAAGGTATGTGAGTGTAACATAACTGCATCTCTTCCTACAGGAAAGAGGAGACTCGTCGGGGTATGCCGCTAATAGACAGGTAAGTTTTCGTCAGTAACATGATACGCTGCAGATATCAAAACAGGGATCCCCAGCGTCCTGTGAGCAGAGGCACACTTCTCACATATGATGTTATTCCTTTATTACAGATATTCAATTCTTCTTTCATTCATTTATTATTATTATTATTACTATCATTATTATAATTATTATTATTATTATTATTTACTCCTTTAGAGTTTTTCACATCAGTGTTAGCTGATGGTTTTTCACTGGAGTTTGAGTGACAGCAAGTCTCCTCAAGTCTCCAGGACTCGTCTCAGTATTCTGGCCGTCCTCAACAATGTTATCGTTTGGATAGTCTCTACCCGTCCGCTAACTTCCAAGTCCTCCAGGCCCTTTAATAATCCTTTAGTTACTGTGCCTAACGCACCAATCACAATTGGCACAATCGTTACTTTCATGTTCCACAGTTTTTTCAATTCTCTAGCAAGGTCGAGGTACTTATCCTTCTTTTCACTTTCCTTCAGATTTATTCTGTGATCCGCCGGGACAGCAAAGTCAACAATTTTGCAGATTCTCTTTCTTTTGTTGATTATTACGAGGTCTGGTCTTCTGGCCGGATTAGGTGAACCGTTTGTATGTTTAAATCCCATAGGAGTTCATGCGAGTCATTTTTTAGGACAGGCGCCGGGTTGTGCATATACCATTTGTTTGTATGGTCGAATTGAAATTTCCTGCACATTTCCCAGTGGATTACCTTGCCGACCCAGTCGTGTCTCGCCTTGTACTCCTTCTGTGCTAATTTGCTGCATTCGCTTATAATGTGATTGATCGTTTCGTCTCTGTCACCGCATAGCCTATATTTACTGTTTTGTTGCGTCTTATCTATTCTCGCTTTATTATTATTATTATTATTATTCGGTTAAAGGCTGTCCTAAGTCGCTGCCTTTGATAGTCGCATATTTACAGATATCGAAAATAGATAAATACTCTCTAATTAGAATTTAAAATCATTTTCTTGAAAAATTAAAAGTAATCTGTGTGAGAGTGAACGAAATTGATACATTATTACCATTAAATGAAAAATTGTTTGAAAGTTAGTTTATGTTCAAAGAGCATTTTAACGTCATTGCGTTAACAAAAATCTAGTTCTGATGTGCCATTTTTGCTTTGTTGTGGTAAAAGAAAAATTGTGTCATAAAATATAGATTTTAATTATTTCTATTATTATTATTATCTAACCCCTTGTAAGTTTTTCATATCAGCTCTAAATGGTATTTTTTTTTTTTTTTTAGGTATTTATGACTTTACTTGGTATTCTAGCTAATCTTCACAGAACTATAGTTTCAGTTTTTCTTCTGATCTCGTTTCCTCAGTCTCTTTTTCATGCCTTTGGTGACCATTCCAAGTGTACACACTACAGTTGGTATCACAGCCACTTTCAAGTTCCACGGGTTTTTCCGTTCTCTAGCAAGATCAGGGCATTTGTCTATTTTAAAAATTTTTCTCTCTATGGTTCGAATACGAAAATAAAAAATCAAATGAAACTATCTAATATTTTCATTTCCGCCAAAGTTTATCTTCCGGCGTGCGAAAGAAGGAATCAGCCTCTTTCAGTACCTAGTAGACCACCATACATTTGTGAATTTTCAGAAATCAATGAACTATCAGTGCACACTATATAACGTCAATAATATTAATTCTTGGGTTAAATTAGAAAACCTTCCAGAGGAAACCTATAATCTTATCTCTGTATCAGCATGGTCAACATTTAATATTTTTTTGCGTTCTTTTTGGATTGATCGATTGATTTTAACGGTATATCAAATCTTCTGGGGTTATTTCAGGCAAAAAGGTAAGGGAATAACGTATTTACATTTTTGTGTTGTTGTTCCTTAGAATTTTTTGCAAACTGTTCTATGTTACCAAGTATTCCTAATTAACTCAGATCTACTCGACCCAGAGATGGGACCCTAATAGGTACAACCAGTCCGGGTCAGAGTGAACTTTGGAATAATGGAAATGAAAGGGTACTTCACACTCTCCAGAACTAGAGCCTCACCACCGGATGCATCTTAGTGACATGCACAGAACACCCTTTTTTATGGAGGAGGTCTTACCCTTCTGCGGGGATTCATTCAGAGTATTCTTAGCCCTGCCGACCAGGCATGTTCTGTTTCGAGTAGTTTTTCCCGGTGTCTTGTGTGATCTTCGCTGAAATTTAATGGTGGTGAATCTCCACACCTACCTCACTATCCATGAAGAACTCAGCAATGTTGTATGCTAAGCAGTTCGAATAATTCCTCGAATCACCAGTTCCTCGAATCTCACAGTGTTTTGGCTCAATGCCAGATGCTCTACTTCTGGGCACGGCTCTAACCATCATGTTGAACCGCTTCAGTTCCCGACGAGATGCTTATGTTTTTGTTTTGTCGTGTTTACACAAGTTTCTTGGTTGCATCTCTGTCCTGTGGTCTGCAAACTCAGCCACCATTACAATCATACAGATTTTTATTTCTATATCATAACGACAGGTTCGGTCTTTTTGCTTGAATGAAGTAATTGATGTGGTTGTCAAAATCAGTGAATATTTTTAGTTTTTATTAAGTTGTTGCAAAAGCATCTTTTTCTTTTTAATCAACTGAGAGTTCATAGGGAACCTCTCAACCTCCTGTATGTTTGTTTAAGCTAATGTAATACTTTACATATGGTATCTTTTAATGATACTATCTTTTCTTATAGTTCTCGAGTTTTGGGGATCGGGTTTCTATGTAGTATTCACTTTAAAGCATTATGATCAACATGTGATGGTCGTCTACATTAGTACTTTATTTTAAGGATCAAGTAACCATCTTTAATGCTCTTAAACCAGCTTTGAGCTGTACTGTCAAATATTCGTCCATTTCCTTCTTTTTAAATTCCGCAAGCAGCGTCAGTGAATTTAAAGCCCGGTTTAAAATAATGTCTTAGGAATACTAGAATCACAGTATCTGTATTCTCCATAATATCTTGAACAAAAGTAAGATAATGATAATAATAATAATAACAGAAGTTGATCAGAGATAAACTTAAACAAATGGACCAAAGAACAAGAAAACTAAAGACCATGCATAAGGCATTACATCCCAGGGACAACGTTGACAGACTATATGTATCAAGAAAAGAGGGAGGAAGAGGACTTGTCAGCATCGAAGACAGCGTTGACGCATCGATACAACGACTCGAAGACTACATAGAAAAACACGAACGAGGACTGATTACAGCCATCAGAAACAAAACTAACAACACGATGGACAATAGAATGACAATAACTAGGAAACAAAAATGGGAAGAAAAATAACTTTATGGGCATTTTAAATGGCTAATAAACAACATCTCACACGAGGAAACCTGGACATGGCTAAGAAAAGGAAACTTTAAGAGAGAAACAGAATCTCTCCTAATAGCAGCACAAAACAACGCCATAAGAACCGATCATATCAAAGCGGGAATAGATAAGACCCAACAAAATAGCAAATGTAGGCTATGCGGTGACAGAGATAAAACCATCAATCACATAATAAGCGAATGCAGCAAATTAGCACAGAAGGAGTATAAGACTTGACACGACTGGGTGGGCAAGGCGATCCATTGGGAGATGTGCAAGAAATTTAGATTTTACCATATGAACAAATGGTATATGCACAACTAAGCACCTCTCCTGGAGAATGATACACACAAACTCCAATGGGACTTTGACATATAAACGGGCCACCTAATCTCGGTCAGAAAAACAGATTTTATAGCAATCAACAAAAAAAAAAAAAAAAAGAAAAAAAAAGAGAACATGCAAAATTGTAGACTTTGCTGTACCGGCTGACCACAGAATAAAACTGAAAGAAAGTGAAAAAAAAAAAAAACGATAAGTACCGCGACCTTCCAAGGGAATTGAAAAAAACTATGGAACATGAAGGTGAGTATCATACCAATCGTGATTGGTGTATTCTGTACAGTAAATAAAGTACTATTAAAGGTACTGGAGGACTTGGAAATTGGAGGACGAGTTGAGACCATCCAAACTACAACATTGTTGAGAACGGCAAGAATACTGATAAGAGAACAGGTGAATTGCTGTCACTCAAACTCCAGTGAAAGACCATCAGCTAACGCTGATGTAAAAAAAACTCTAAAGGAGTAAATTCTACTACTACTACTACTACTACAAATAATAATAATAATAGTAATAATCAGAACGGCAAGAATACTGAGAAGAGTCCAGGAGACCTGAAGAGACTTACTGTCACTCAAACTCAGGAGAAAGACCACAAACTTACGCTGGTGTAAAACACGCAAGGAATGAAACAAAAGTGTTAATCGACAAAAAAAAGTGTCATCAAGTTGATTTTGTTTTTCCAACGGACCATAGAGTGAAAATATCAAAAAATACCTAGATCTTGCTTGAGAGCTGTAAAAACTGCGAAACATGAAAGTGACTGTGATACTAATAACACTTGCCGCCCTGGGAGCAGTCTTCAACGGTTTAGGAAAAAGGCTTAGAAATCAGAAGAATGGAAACCATAAAGATCACAGAGATTAATATCGGTTAAAATTCTCTGAAGAATTTCGGAGACCCGAGAAGATGTTCTGTCACTCAGACTCCAGTGAAGGACCATCAACTGCCGCTGGTGTGAAAAATTAATAATGACTGAAATAATATGTCATAGCAAAAATTGATAATACGAAGAAGGATAGAAAATGTAGTCTTAGTTGTGATATAGATGAATGGGTTAATCATATTTACCCAACCCCTCCGCTCGTGCAGGATATGACACAAGGTCAATTTTTTAAGCGGAGTTGAACAGGTTTGAATTCAGAGTTTTCCTTCTCCTAGACTAGTTGCCTTACCAAGGCTGAAGAACCTAGTCTGCTCTACTATTTACCCATAGCTGGAGGGAGAATAATTGGATTCATACCTTTCCCAAGGGTATTAGTGCTATGTGAAATGCAATCAGTCTCGTCCAGGATTTGAACTCGTGTCACCGTGTCCAATTCCATCGACAATAACCATTAAACCACGGGCACCTCCAATGAATGAGTTAAATCACATAATTAAGGGAATACAGCTAACTGGCACAAAATGAAGACAAGACCAGGGTGGGAAAAGTGATCCACATGGAATTATGCAATTGATCATAGTGATAAATTGTAAATGCACAAACCAGGAGCTATCCTTTAAAATAAGACATAAGATTCTCAGGTATTTTAAGATACAAACAGTTCATTCAGTCCCGGTCAGAAGAAATGTTTATTATTTTATAGGAATACTTACTTTCATATATATATATATATATATATATATATATATATATATATATATATGAATTATTTGTATTTGATTGAAATACTTGAAACCATAAATATGTGCTAATAAATGATTATAAAATAGGAATAGTTTCTTCAAACCATACAATTGTGTATAAATTATTATTATTAGTTAGGAATTTATGAAACCATATAAATGCATGCAAATTATTTGGATCAAATTTCGGCATTAAATAATCCATAAGAGGTTGATAATCCATTGAACAAACCAAAGCAAACAAATAATTTGGTACACTTATACTACAACTAAGAACGATGGCCGAATGGTTAAGGCGTTGGACTTAAGTTCCAATGGACAGATGTCCGCGTGGGTTCGAACCCCACTCGTGCTAAGATTTTTTTTTTACCGGCTCATTGACCAAGTGGGTAGGGTGTTCGCCAATGATCCGGGAGACCTGGTTTCAATCCTAGTTCGCGTCATACCAAAGACTGGTACTTGATACCTCCTTACTTAACACTCAGAAAAATAAGGTACGTATCAAGGGTAAAGTGGAGCAATCCAGGGAAAGGAGTAGCGCCCTCCCTTACACCTCGGTGTAGTAGCTATTGAAAAGGGAGCCTTTTGGACGGCCTCGACTACGGTCGCCTACTTACTTACTGTATTGCAAGGCTAAAAAAATGACTTCCATTTGTTTGTTGAATCAGGCAGAAATTGTTTGTTGCTACATTAACGCTACGTGGATACGTTAGTAGGAAATGGACTCAGCAGCACAAATCCTGGGTGAGACTGTTTGCATTACATATATTGCTAATACCCTTATTGAAGGTATGAATGGAATTGTTCTCCTTCCAGTTAAATGCTAGCACAGATGGAGCTCTTCGAACTTAGTATGGCAATTGGTCTAAGAGAAGGACAAGTCTAAATTCAAACCTGTTAAAGTCCATTAAAAAAATTGACCTTGTATTGCATCCTGCCTGTGTAGGGGTAGGTAAATATATACATTGGTGCAGTTTAATGTTGCCAATGTTTTGAATTATTTTTCTCAGTCTTTTAATAAAGAAGAAAAAACTTCTCAATTTGTGGATTTTACCGTTACTGCGGAATCCTCAGTGTGAAAATAAAAGAAAGCGAAAAACCCATGAAAAACTTAGAGCTTGTCTAAGAGCTAAAACAAATTGTGTAACATGAAAGTGACGATGGTACTAGTAGTATTTCAAGCCTATGGAACAAGTCCTCAAGAACCAGGTAAAAGACTGGGGGAACATGAGATCAGAGGAAGAATCGAGATCATTCAGAATACTGCTCTACAAAAATCAACTCGGATACTTAGACGAGTCCTGGAGATCGGTGAAGACTTGCTGTCACACAGACTTTAATAAAAGAAAACAACAAAAAAACACACCGGTTAGAGCTTGTATGAAAATTAGCAAGGAATAAAACAATGATAAAGAAGCTCAAAAACAATATCAACTGAATAGGGACTAAAATAGATTATTTTAGTTCCTGGCACACGACAAACTGTGCAATCAACATCAGGCAAACAAAGGGGATGCCCACAAAAGAAAAAAAAAAATAGAATCCTGACATATTTTTATAAATTCTAGGGATTCTTAATCTGTTAGTAAATCAGATATTGAAGAAAGCAATAAAAAACGATACCTCTTTTGAAATAACTGCCGAAATATTTCGCTTATATAACATCGCATATTCACATAGACAATATACAGGAATCTCAAGAGGGAAAAAATTGACATGTCCCAAAATTTGAAAGTTTTAACTTGCCAGAAGACAAGATGAACTAAATATTTATTAATTAACTGAAGTGATATAATTTGCATAATTTGGGTGGGTGTTTCATGGAAAGATAGATCCTAAACTCGAAGAAAATATTTGATTTCTTACGATTCATATATAGGA
The DNA here is from genome assembly GCA_963585895.1 of Sepioteuthis lessoniana. Lineage (NCBI taxonomy): Eukaryota > Metazoa > Mollusca > Cephalopoda > Myopsida > Loliginidae > Sepioteuthis > Sepioteuthis lessoniana. The sequence continues at coordinate 68,994,165 of OY757905.1, read as the reverse complement.
TTTATATATTATTGTAAAAACTTAAAAAAAACAAAACAACAACACTGAATAAGAATATTTTAAAGTAAAACTTACGAAAAATATGAGTGCACTGGCATAAAATAGCTATTCTAAAGGCGTGCATCTACAAGTAAGTAAAGCAAAGTAAAGTTGGTGACAATAGTCGAGGGTGACCCGAAGGGTTACTTTTCAATAGCCACAATACTGAGGTGTTGGGGGTGCTACTACTTTCCATGGATCCCTCCACTTTATCCTTGATACGTACCTTATAATGCTGGGTGTTAAACAAGGAGGTATCAAGAAACATTTTTTGAGTATTTGGTATGTCTACCTGGGACTGAACACTGGTCTTACGGAACATTGGCAACCCAGCCAATGGGCCGGTATACAAGTAAGTTTAATTTTGAAACTGTTTTAGTTCTTTTTCATTTATTTAATGGTAAAATTGTTCTACCCTTATCGCTAGATTAGGTATTTTGATTTAATGACATATCAATCCTTGATGGTTATTTAATGACAGATCCTATATATATATATATATATATATATATATATATATGACTTTGAAGGGAATAGTTTGTTGTAAACTTTATTTTTAAACAAGTTAGAGCTCATTTGTTTGCACACAGTTAAATGGTTCCAAAGGCATTGGACTGATCTAAATTAATCAGCGCTGTATTACTATCGGCTTTTTCAATGATCCTACTTAGGAACCACTAGACTAGGCAGGAGAATCTGCAAGACGTCTGCCAAGATCTTCGCCAAAGTCTTCGTCAGGGTTTTGGACCGCTAAATAGTGAAAGTTACTAATCCCGTTCCTACCATGTTTGCTCATGCGTAGAAACTTGTCTATAACCCAGTCGAAGTGTTGAGGGATCGACCCCTGCTTCATTCATGTTGTTATAGACTATCGCTTGAAAGATGACAAACATTTGCGACAGCTTGAAGTAAACTTCGTGAAGAAGACCATCATTTCCGGGGGATCTTCCCCTTCCCGACTGCTTTCAGGGCCTGTCGAATTTCATCCACCATCATGCCTCCCTCACACTCAGTCGCTTCGTCATCGAACTCCGCAGAACTCAGCAGGTGAAAAGTTTCTGAAAGTAGTCCTCGCAAATGTCTTCGTTTTTAGTCTGATGTTGTCCGTCTGACAATGTAACACTGGCGATATGTTACAGTGAAGTATGTATAAGTTTCTCAGTTCGTAATCCTTGCGCCATGTTTGTTGCTCCACCAGACATTTTTTAAATCTAACCTTAACTACAAGAGCCTGGTACGTTTTATTATCTGAAAAGGCCAGTTCTGCTTTTGTGATGTTAGTTTCTTCGCTGTCTCCCACTTTTACCGCTCTATCAATTCTAGATTCTAACGCTCTTTGAGTCGCAAGTCTATTTAACTTAAGTCATCTATAATTGTCGGCAGCAAAGAATCTAATTCTATCCTTCAGCTTTGCTCACCAACTATTTCCAATTATGGTACCTGTCAAGAAAGCTCACTGTTGACTCATAAACCCCCAAAAAAGTTTCATTAAGGTTTTTACTTCGAGCACGACCGTCAAAGTAGGCTGTAAAAGGTTAATATACCTTTGACTGTCTACCCTCACAAAAGTCAAAGTTGAATTGGCTCTCTGGAGATGAGAAAGAAGTTGAGTCAGACCTCAGCTCACGGGCGTTCAAACTTACTAACCTTAGATCTATCATCATGATTACAGGAGTAAGCTATCTAGACAGAAAATGGCGGGAGTCAGGACACCATGAGCAAGACGCTAGATATCTCGCTGAAATATTAGCTTTAAATCTCTACAGAGAGAAGGATGCAAATAAATAGGGACCCTCCTCGGAGCAAATTCTATCATATTTCCCTCAATAACGAGAAGGGAGAGAGGTTCGAGGGTCTCAGAAGCTTCTTCACTCATAATCATAATTTCCTCAGACACTCGGCACATTCCGATCACCGATAATACTAATGTTCTAAGAAAGTTCGTAGGGTCCTCCACATCTTCACCCACTCGTTCTTTAAAGTTATGGAGGACACTTAAGTCTGAGTTGCTACGGCCGGAGCTTATTTCTCTTCTCTAGGATCTCAACGTTCACTCTTCATACGTCTTCTCCCTTTTATATCTTGGGAAATCATTTTTCTTTCTTTTGATGGCTCATCCTCTGAACTATTAACAGAAGAGATCTTCGGCTTTTTCTTTGGGGTTTTTGTTACTGCTACAGATGATGATAATTTTGAAGCTGATGATGACGCTGCTCCAGCAGTTGTTTTTGGTGCTACTGCTGTCATGGCTGTTGTTGCAGTTGATACTGCTGGTGATGATATTGTTGCTAACAGCAGCGGTGTAGGATAAGCTCTTTTGGGGCCTTTAAGGACAGTCATTTTTTGGGGAGGCACACTCCGATCTTGTGTTGTTTCACTTGTTTTGTCATTGTTGTTATGTTTTTTGCTATTTTTTATTTGTCGGATTGACCTCTTTTTTCGAGGGGTCACAGAAAGGGCCTTTATGACCTAGCCACTACTCCGGGAAAAGAAAAAGTTTAAAAGGCCCTTGTCAGGTGGGGTGTTGGTATTGAAGAAATCCTACCAGAAAAATAAGAAACTTTTCCTGACAAGTGCCAGTCAAAGACAGAAAAGTTCAATTGAATGAATTGAAAATAATAATACGTCGTAAAACGTACAAGTCAGACTTGTTTCAACATCAAATTCATTACTTAACTATGATCAAATTGAGGTTAAGATTCTTTAGTCAACTAATCCATAGGGAAGACAACTCTGTTTCATTTCATAACAATATGATGCAAAACTGCATCCAGTTATATGATCTCAAGTTATATTATTTCATTGAGGTACCTGTAGTGAAATGGTTATGATCATAGGAAATGGACACGGCGACACGAGTTCAGATCCTGGACAGGGCTGATAGCATTTCCTATGAGGCTGATTGCATTTCTCTTGAGAAAAGTGTGATTCCAATTATTCTCCCTCCAGCTTTGGGTGCGACTTTCTGGATTCTTTAGCCTTGCTTAGGCAACCAGTCCAAAAGAAGGAAAACTCTGAATTCAAACCTGCTAAACTTCGCTTAAAAAGTGTTCGACCCATAAATGGTACTCTAAGAAGTAATACCACTTCAGATCTGAGAGGATTTGAGAAGTATAGCAATGAAAAAATAGGCTACACTCTTCAGAACTAAAGCCTCCCCATCAGATGCAGAACACCACTTCCTTGCGGAAGGGGGTCTTTGCCCTCTTCTGGGAAGACAGTCTGTTAGTTCTAAACCCCGCCGACAGGGTCATGAAAAAGGTTCAATAAGGCAGAGGATTGTGCTAGCATGATCCCCTTCTCGTTAAAATCAGATCTGTCATAGCCAGAAAGTTTTAAAATTATCCTTTTTGATAGATTTATTATAAGAACATCAAATAAATATTTCTTATTGTGCGTTCATTGTTCTCGTTTTGTACGTCTTGAAACTTTTCCTTTTTTTTTCTTCTCTCTTTCACTCATTCTTGATGATATATTTCGTCAATATAGCACCTCCCAAAAATATCCCGTCACCAAGTAGTTAAATACCGGCTCATTGGCCTTGTGTTCACCAATGGTCAGGGGGACCTGTGTTCAATCCTAGGTCGGGTCATACCAAAGACTTTAAAAATGGTACTTGATACCTCCTTGCTTAGCACTTAGCAATAAAAGGTATGTATCAAGGGTAAAGTGAAGTAATCCTGGGAAAGGAATAGCGCTCTCCCCGACACCTTGGTATAGTAGCTATTAAAACGAGGGCCTTCTGGTCGCCCTCGACTATGGCTACCAACTTTACTTTTGTAAAGACAAAAAAAATCTCTGAGATTAATGCGCTGACATGATAATATACATGGTAATTTTTTAAAACGTTAACACCCATATGGGAGCACGTTTATGATATAATTTCAAAGAGGCTTCTCAAGTTCACCATCCCTGTCAACACAGTCTCCCACAGTTGATTAAAAAGATGTTAATATTTATATGAAAGTATCTTTGCTAGAAAACCCAATTAATATTACAGAGACCACCGAAGGAAGATTTCAATAATGTGTTGACAAAGGTGATGAACAGGTGATTTTAAAATCATTTTATCATATAGTAACTTCCATAGAAACTTTTTGCAACATACACACATACACACACACACGTATATATATATATATATATATAAAACGTACACACAGCAAGGAGGAATTAGTCTATATTGCTATCCAACAATTTTCCTTATTTGATTACAGTGCTATCTATCTATCTATCGATCTATCTGGTGGATATTGACCTTTGACAGAACCGTCAATTAGGGAGTTCTAAAACGGGATATTCCTGCTGTGTAAGCTAGAGAATAGCTCACGTGGATTGACAACCGAAAGTATCACGTGAATCACGAACTAGAAGTAATCATAGGCGTTATGAAATTATATATACACAGGTACCTACAGTCAGCCACAGTCGGTCAGGCAGAAAAGATTCAGGCAGTTAAGAGGTTCGGAGAGCGGCCAGCGCGTGTCCAGAGCGGCGGGTGGGCCCCGGTTGACTCCGGCTGAGAACCTCCCATGAAGGATGCCAAGATGTAAGAAAGGGTCAAAATAGCAGTTCTTCCCCAGTCTATGTCAGAATCCTTCGTCTCTGTCTCTATCTACCTGTCTGTCTTTCTGTCTCTCTTTCTCTCACTTACGGCCAATTTCGGACCTTTCGAGGATTAAAGAAGAGAGAGTTATATTTTTGTAAAGCCCGGGTAAAAGCTAGATTTTAAAATTAGAGACCACTTGGGAAAAATTCCAACAATGTCTTGACTTGAATGGTGAACAGGTGGAAACTTTAAAATCATATAATAAAGTAACTGACATAGAAATGCTAATTCTTTTACAACCCCGTGTATATTATGATAATACTCGATGTCATCGCTTTCATAAATATTATTACTGTCATTATACTTTTTTCGCTTAACGCAAACAGCTTTTTCTTTCTTTTGAAAGACTTACTTAAAATTATTAGACATTATTGCTGTCGTCGTCGTTACAATTGACCTTATTATTGTAGTCGTTACCTTTTTTGTTATTGTTCCTTGTTGCCATCTGACGAAGTAGAAAACTTTGAATCGTTAACGTATAGAGTTTTAAGTCTTGCAATGTGATACGGTTATGAACCTGCTGCTCATCGTATTGCGTGCACATTGCGAAGATGGGTATCCGGGGGTGGTGAACACTCATTATCAGCCCGATTTATTCTTGTGTACATGATGATTAACATCTGAAAAATGGCTCGTTACGCAACAAATGCAGTGGTATATATATATATATACTGAGAGAGAGAGAGAGAGAGAGAGAGAAAGAGAGAGAGAGAGAGAGAAACAGGCATACAGGGAAAGAGAAAAAGGAAAGACAGACAGAGAAGCTATAAAACACACAGGAATGTTTATATATTCATATACATGCATAGTATACTCACACACAAATATGTGTTTTTCTGTATATATATATATATATATATATATATATATATATATGTTTGTGTGTGTGTGTTCACCTTGCGCCTTAACAAAGAAAGAAATCAATTATTATATATATATATATATCCAGGATATTATTTCGGCTGATAAACATTCGGTTTGCTTAATAATTGAGTTCTTTCTTTGCAGGAAACGTCATTTTAGATGTTTTACATGAGTTAGGTATTTTGTAATAGTTAGAAGATTCATCTTTGTCAGAATGCAACGTCGATGTCTATATATATTATAGACAGGAAATTGTTTATGGCTCATTCCAATGAAATAATCGAAGAATCGCCCGATCAATTTTGAGCAAAAATATTACGGTCACTTCCTGTATGAGAAAAGGGTTCTCAGCACACAGCCCATTCCTATTCTCTCAAACCAGGTACCCCTAAAATACTCTCTGAAGTAAAAGGAGTCTACATTCCCAGATTACCCCATCAGGTTAACAGTTCAACATAAAGATTTTCTCTTAGCCTTCATAAATAACAACTATACAAGAGCACACATAAATAGAATTTATCAATATATAACGAAACTGTCTGTCTGTGGATGGCAATCTATACGCTCCCCCATAGGGTTTGAGCACTCTGGCGAAGGAATTTTAGGCCGCCGCTCGCATAACGAAAAGCTCTTCGAAAAAATTGAGCACTCTGGTAGCCGATAGGCTATAAAAATGTGAACAAACGGATGCTGCTGCTTATGTTGCTACATAATACCTTAAAAATTCCCTTAGCCAACGTGGTATGCTTGTTGGCCGAGCGGTCTGAGACTTAGTCTAACGTAAAGTTGGATGGGTTTCGATTCCAGTTTCGAGCGTCCTACGTGTCTAGCCACACTGAAGAGTTCTGATAGAACGAAACAGTCTGTCTGTGGATGACAACATATATATTTTTATATATCAGAGAAATATATATAAGAGAAGAAATCGTTTTGCATCCGAGAGAATGTACGTAGAAAAGGTAAAACGGAAGAAAGATATGTTTGATGTTTGTTTATATTACAACGCGTTTCGATTGAATACAAAATATTCTACCAAAATTATTTTTGAATGAGAAATAATCATGATAGATAAATTCTTGATTCAGTTGGAAGTCTTCATCAGATTTTGTAGATGTTGTTAAGTGACAAAATAGAGTAATAAAGTATTACTTCATTTTCTCATTTACCAACAGCTACAAAACCTGATGAAGACTTCCAATTCAATCAAAACTTTGAAGGGGACGGTAGAAATTGTATCAAGAATTTATCTATTATAATTATTTTCATACAAAATTAATTTTGATAAAATTATTTTCTATTCTGACAAAAAATTGGAATCGAAACACGTTGTAAAATAGAAAAACCATCAAACATATATCTTTCTTTCATTTTACCTTTTCTACGTATATATATATATATATATATATACGTAGAAAAGGTATGTTTGATGATTATATATATATATATATATATGTGTGTGTGTGTGTGTGTGTGTGTGTGTGTGTGTGCGCGTGTGATGAAAACTCGACGCAAAAAGATCTTTAATCAATAAAATCTCGACAGACCTCTAAGCTCGAAAATGAAGAGAAAGATTACAACATTTTTCAAGTATAAAACTGGATCAAAACCCACAACTCACGCTGTTGGATGTTTACTTACCAGAGTATCGGCACCATAGAACTTTGAGTTATGAGTTTATATCCTGTCTTTTTTATCCTTCTATTTTATATTTCAAAATATCTATCTATCTATAGATAGATAGATAGATAGAGAGAGAGAGAGAGAGAGAGAGAGAGAGAGAGAGAGAGAGAGAGATAAAAAAGCGAAATAGATTAACATATATAAAATGCGCTGATTTAAGATTCACGAATTTAAGGTTTGAACAATTTTAACTACTTTGAAGGAGACGGTGGAAACTACTGTTTGAGTCATTTTTTTCTATTATCGTCAAGTTCCTTGAACATCTGGATAACTCTTCACATATATGTGTAACCATCTATATACAATTATACTTATAATATGTAAATATAGATATTCCTATTAATGATTATATATTATTGCATGTTTGTAAATTGCAATAAACATTAGCATATTTATGTGTGTGTTTATATGTGTGTGTGTGTGTGTGTGTGTATTCATGAGTTTGTGTGTGTGTGTGTGTACGTGGACATCGCTTTGTATTTAGGTATACTGCTTATACCAACCGGATCATTGGCCTAGCGGACAGAGTGTTCGCCAATGGTCCGGGAGACCGGGGTTCAATCCCAGCGGCGTCATACCAAAGACTTTCAAAATGGTACTTGATACCTTCTTGCTTAACACTCAGCATTATAAGGTACATATCGAGGGTAAAGTGGAGCAATCCAGGAAAAGGAGTAGCGCCCTCCCCTACACCTCGGTGTAGAAGCTACTGAAAAGGGAGCCTTCAGGTCGCCCTCGACTACTGTCGCCAATTTTACTTACTACTTTACTTGCTTATACCCAAAATATGAAGATATACTTCAAGTAGGTGTGAACTTATCCACTTATAGCTATATCTATATCTATATAGTTGTTTATGAATAGATAAGCATGCTTTTAGAAACAGCTGAAGCAGATTTGTTCAATTTTAATATACCTATAAACAATGTAGAATTGTCAGGTTGGTTGATTGTATTTTACGGCTTATCAACTCGTGTAGGTTATTTAATGTTAAATCTAGTTTATATATACAGGTTGATGACGTTACATAACCAATAAACGTGATGAACAAACTATAAATGCGTGATCGTCCACTTCTTTCGTCATCCGGACATCAATTTGAAAATATTTGAGAGTGACATGTGACGTAATAGTTTCAACCGCCCTGGGCACTCTTGATGGTAGATGGGTCAGCCATTTACAAAGGCATGATTGATAGGTCAAAGTTCCTAACTGCTGAAGCAAGATCGGAACAGTTGGAATCAAAACTCGGACAAATTCAAATTCTAGGCAATCGACAACGGACTTTAGAAAACCACTTTTCCCTCAATGGGGGATGTAACGGACGAAACCACACCACGTCTTGCTTTTGAGACTGGTTCAAAGAAGAAGATTATACAGAGGAATAAACGTGAGTAATTCTTGTGATCGACATGTCTATCGTTCTTTCTTGCTATCGGAATCAAGTGACAACTTTAATGATACACCTAAATACATTACACATGCATGCTCTTTCAAAATAATAATTTTATTTATGTGAAAATCGTTTCTGAATATAAAGTGTTATTTATAACTCCAGGACAATTATGCATTTAATTTTCTTCTAAACAAAGAAATTGATCAGTGCTTTTGCAGTAAGTAAACTAATGGCTGTTAAGATGCAAGAGATTTTTATTTAACTGCTGAAAATTCTTGGTTTATAGACTATTCCTTAAACAAAATAGACGCAGGGAGTTCCCGGAGGTGTTGAGACTAAATGTAATATAATGGCCGAGGGATTTCGTTTTATGCCTTTGGGTTTGGTTAGGCTGAGAAGCTTTCGGCTCAGTGCATGGGTTACTTAGGTACAACATTAACACAGGTGTTCACACGCGCGCGCGCGGGTGGAGCGGACGTGTCACTCAGAGATGTCACAATAGCCCGAGATGGGAAACGGGGCTAGCAAGTGCGAATGACGTCACGCACTGGAAGCGGGTGGAGGATTTCGGGAATTTTGAAGAAAGTTAGAAGAGTCGAGACCTGCCTCGGGAGAAGACGGTTGACTTTCGCTTGCTCGCGGAGGCCTTGGGCAGGTGTTGCACGGGTTGGTTGGGGCGGGGGGATCAGATGAAAAATCCAGAATTGAAAGAATGTGTATCTCTTCCTTATGTCGAAACCTTTAACTCAAAAGTAATAAAACGTTTCGTACCTGAACTAAGCAGTCGTAAGTGTTTTTCGTGTTGCGAGATTTCTATGTTCTATGTATATATATATGAACATTATATGTTCTTTTCACACATATTCATGTATGGGTATGTTACATATAGTGTTGGACTGTGACACCATTGTAAACGTGTTCGAACCCTAATTGCGCTATTACGTTCACTTTCAGACTAATACAATCGAGAAAGATATGAACTTTCTTATCCCACAGGATATGGGTTAAATACCACTACAGTTCCTCTACAAAGATGGATTTAACATTAAGTAACTCACGAAGGTTGATTTGCCATTAAAAAATGAAAACAAAACAAACTAAATAAATTAAATAATTTAAATTAATGCTATATTTTTCTGAGCCATTCATAGTAAAATATGGAATAACCCAATGTTGAGGAAAAATGGAATGATCTTGTGATTTGCATTCCTAAAAGAAATGACAGGCGAAACCTGGATATGCAATTAAAAGACCTTTCTTGTATTCCTCAGCAAGCGGTTGGACATACCTAATTGAAAAGAAACATCGCTCCAACAAAAGAAATGTCAATTGAAACAACAGAAAGGATCGTAGAACTGATTCAAGAAGGCAATCCACAGTGGAATGCAGCGAAAGATGTTAGTTTATCTGTCAGTTCTTTCAAAGAGTTTGTGGGAAAATAAAAGAAATTAGTTTTTTAAGATTGTGCCAATGCTGCTAAATTTTGTATTGAATAATACTAAATAATATACGTTTTTATTGGATGTTATTCTACTTGAAATAAAATCCTAATATTTCTGGTTTAGAATAAAATCAATGTAATATATAAATTGGCAAAGTTGTTCTCAGTTAATTATTAAATGATAATAAATATAGATGGAAATTTCAAAACTACTTACAAAAAAGGACTGACTTCGGTATTTAATTTGTTGTCGTAAAACCCATCAGTCCAATCCAATATCACTTTTGGACTTACATCGTATGGCCTTTAACATTTTGGCCTTACAAATTTTCTTTCATTCCCTGGTTTCGTTACCTAATTTGGTTGTGTCGACACTACTCATATAGTATGTCAAGGACAAGAATAGCCTGATGGAGCCCATCCCTCTCCAAATCTACTACAAGTTTGAATTCAGTTTTCTCTTACCTCGACAGCTTGCAATACTAAGGTTAAAGAGCCCAGCCTGCCGTACTATTTATCCATAGCAGAAAGGAGAATAGTTAGATTCACACCTTTCACAAGAGTGTTCGCCAATCGCCCGGGAGACCTGGGTTCAACCCCAGGTCGAGTCATACCAAAGACTCAAAAAATGGTACTTGATGCCTCCTTGCTTAACACTCAGCATTATAAGGTACGGATCAAGGGTAAAGTAGAGCAATCCAGGGAAGGAGTAGCGCCCTCCCCTACACCTTGGTGTAGTAGCTATCGAAAAGGGAGCCTTCGGGTCACCCTCGACTATGGTCGCCAACTTTACTTTATTAGCACGATGTAAAATTCAGATTAATATGGTCTTCTGTCTCTGCTCAGTTTGGTTTAATTTCGGTTTCTTTCTTTAATGGCATATCAATGTTCATGAGTCATTCAATGCCAAAGCCACTTATGTTGAGCAGTGGTGATACAATTTAAACCATGGCTGAGAGGTTAAAGGGTTTCATATCTTTCCCGAGGGATTATATCCGAAAGTGCACGTAATAATTCGACTAGAGTTAGAACTCGCTTACTACGATGTAGCAGTACAGCTCGTTAGCCAATACGCCATGGAAACTCCCCTTCTATGTTAAGTAAACACTGTTGTGAGCGTCACTATCGTATAGCGACGAAAAAGCTCGACTAGCTAGTTATTATTACAGACCCGCTTATCTCCCCAGCTAAGGGTTGAATGTTATTGCAGTTCTCCAAAGTTGGCTTTAGCATTAAACAACCCGCGAAGATTAATATGCCATTAAACAAAGAAACCAAACCAAACCAAACCATTATTACTGTAGTGTGTTTGATTCGTACTAAGTGCCCTATACGTGTGACCTTCTACCAGAATTACAAATATGTATAAGTTCTTAGTTGATTCTACTTTAGTTACTTCGTGAGCAATTGTTTTATTTTATGCTCAATGGAACTCTTGTCATTTGTTTGTTGACTTTATAAAACTTTTGTTTTTTGTCAGCGATGAAACTCACGGCATTTGACGAATGCATCTACTGATCTCACAAGCATACTTACTTAACACAGTTAAATTCCCCGGTCATTCATGGTAGGGAATAAATTACCTCTCTCAGCTGCAGGGGGCCGTCCTCAGTTAGGCAACACCTACGCTACAGCACTAAAAGTTGAGCGTATCAGAGCTAATCTCAGATGTCTGTGGCATTCCACAAATAGGAATGCCGACGGAGCTGAACTATTTTAGCACCACTTTAATATATGAGGAATCGTGCATTAAATATGAACTTGTGTCAAGCTTGGCATCGCAGGGAAAGGAGGCTTTAAACCGGGTCTTTTTTGGCAGACAGGCATTTCTCTAGAGACGCGAATATACGCGACACTCAACTTGGATCGTGTTAAGATTGGCCGCATTATTTCAAAGAATGATAGCATCTTTCATTTTGAATATTGAGAGACAAAAGAAGTAGAGTGCAATAGCATTCTTTTAATTTGGACAAAGTTGATCATATCGAGATTAAACTTATCGACGCGAAACGAATCTTCTGTTTTATTACGATTTCCCCTCTGACGCGGAAATGATGCAACGCAAGATGAATTTTTCAGCGGATTACTGCTGGTTTAAATCCAGCGTTTTGCTTCTTCGAAACGGGTTGCCGTATCAAAGCTAAACATCACAGTCTGCACTCCTATTTACCCATAAATGAGAGGAATATGGATTCATGCCTTTTCCAAGGGTATTAGCGTGAAGTAAAAGGCAAACAGCATTGTCTAGAATTTGAACGTGAATCACCGATTTCATTTCCTATGACGATAACCGTTACACTAAGCACGCCTCCATTTTTTTACTATTCAACCATCAAAGAAATTTTATTCTATCTTTAACATATTACATCGGAGAAAATTATTAACTTAGTTTCTTAATAATGATCAAATAATTTATGCTATAACTTCTGTCTGTGTCTGTTTCTCTCCCACGAATGTTGATATGCCATTAAACAAAAATACCTAACGTCTGTTTGTCTCTGTTTCTCTCTCACGAATGCTGATAAGCCATTAAACAAAAATACCAAACGTCTGTTTGTCTGTCTCTCACCGATGTTGTTATGCCATTAAACCAAAATATAAAACGTCTGTCTCTCTGCCCCTGAGGATTATAGATGAGAACACCAATAAAAGTAATTTTCCTAAATTCAGTACACGTATGCAGTTAACCGTCTTTATTTTTTTTGGTGGGGATTGATAGCTACTTCCCAAACAAATTTTAGGGAACAAAACCCCCTAAACTGACCTTATTGTTATATAGACAATGAAAGGCGATTAATATCAAATCCTTATAATAGAGATTGTCTCTCTGGTATATTTGCACATTCACAAACGTGAATCTTATTGTCATAATTCTTCCTAAGTATTATTAAAGAAATGAGAGGAAATTTTCTAATATGTATATATATATATATATATATATATATATAATGAAGCAGCTCAGTCGGTTGGGACTGTGGAATACGCTGACGAGATCTCTTCAGATGGCTAATACGCCCCACAGAGTGTTCTGGATATGACACTTAACTATCTGATGGTGAGGCTTCAGTCCTGAATCTTTGTGGAGTGTGGAGTACCCCTTCATGGACATTACTCTCTGGGGAATAGCAATAATTGAAATTAGTTGTGTGCAAACAAATTAGCTCTCGCTCATTTAAAAATAATGTCACCTACAAATTATTCGCTTTTATATCACACACACACACACACACACACACACACACACACACACATATATATATATATATATATATATGTGTGTGTGTGTGTGTGTGTGTGTGTGTGTGCAGATGGGCATGTTTGATTAAATAATAATGATACATTTTGTCTATATAGTTTCATTAAGATCCTTTCAAGTTTCCTAATAAGTGTCTTGGTTTCAGGTTGGAATTGGTGGATGAATTTACGAAAATTGTCTCTAGCGCTTTCGGACCTTTCAAAGGCCATTATCAGGAGTTGTTATCATGTATAAACGGTGTTTTTAAAATAGTTTTTGCAAGAGCTTTTTAGGTTTTTTATAACATAACAAAATTGCGTAAACGCAGATTTGGATAAAACTGAGATACAGATGAATAAAAAAACAGAACACTATCAATGGAAATCGAATATTATCAGGAAATTTGGAATATATATATATATATATATATATATATATATATATATATATATAAACAGGATTTAATATTAAATAACCTACAAGGGGTTTATATGCCATAAAACACAATCAATCAACAATATTTGATGAAGAGTTATAAAGAAAATGAACAATCGCACAATTGCACATAAAAAAACAATCAAAAACATCCAAGAAAACTTACAAAGGTATGTGAAAATCACCTGCAATTCATGAAAAATTTAGCCTTTCTCGAGAAAGAGAATCATAAATATAGCAACAATGATATGATAAAGATACTCATTTAAGGCCACCTTCGGTAGCTACTAAGGTAAACCCCATTACATGTTCCAAAAATAGATTATATTACTATAAATAGATTATATTACCTGTTCTATGAATAGATTTTATGTAATGTTAACTGGAAGTAACTAAGAGGAATTTCTCTGTAATTAGCACTTAATAGTAATCTCATTTGTGTATTTTTAGTTATCAATTGTAGTGAGTTCGAACGCAGACCCCACATTATTATGTATGTTTGATTCAACCAGTAAGAATCGAAAGTATAACTCTAATG
>OY757905.1:68932428-68977428 GCA_963585895.1 Sepioteuthis lessoniana | reverse complement strand
TCCAGTGCACCACTTACAATTGGCATCATTGTCATCTTCATGTTCCATACTTGTTTTTAGTTCTCTAGCAAGGTCTAGATATTTATTTATCTTTTCGATTTCTTTTAATTTTCCTCTGTGGTCTTCCGGGACAGCAAATTCCACAATTCGGCAGATCATTATTATTTTTATTTATTTATTTATTTTTATTTTTTGTTGACTGTCACTCGGTCTGGTCGTCTGGCTGAGATCAGATGATCTATTAGTACCTCAAAAACACAGACAACTTTGTGCATCTCATTCTCCAGGACAGATTTTAGATTGTGCATGTACCACTTATTCGTATGGTCAAATTTCAATTTCTTGCACAGTTCCCAGTCATGTCTAGTCTTGAATTCTTTTTGTGTTATTTGTTGCAGTCACTTATGTGATTAATCGTTTCATCTCTATCACTACGTATCCTACATTTACTATTTTGCTGCATGTTATCTATGTTTGCTTTAATATAGTTGGTTCTTACAGCGTTGTTTTGTGCTGTAAAATTATTATTACTGTTAAATACGAACAGATACTTGAAAGCATATAATTGTATATAAATTATTAGTACTAAGTAGAACTACTTCATATCATATAACTGTGTGCAAACAAGTGATTTTTTTAAAATAAAAAAGTGCTTATCTGGGTAAGACAGACATCCTAACCGATTTCAGTAGTGCTGTGGTCAAAGCAGTTTCTATTCTTCCAAGTCTATCAGGATTGTTTATAGAGCTCTAACTAATATTGGTATTAATATTACTATCATATTCTATAACTTTGTCAGCTCTCTAGCAAAGTCCTGGTACTCACTTATTTTCGTTTTCCTTCACTTGAAATCTCTGATCTTCGAGAATGGCGGAGTCTGCTAATTAGCAAGCTCTTCTTCTTCTTCTTCTTCTTCTTCTTCTTCTTATTATTATTATTATTATTATTTTGAGCCGTTCAAGTTTTTCACACCAGTTTTAACTGTTGATTTTTCACTGATGTCTTAGTGAGAGTAAGTTTCCTCGAGATTCCAGGACTCTTCTAAGTGTCCAGGCCGATTATAGAAGTGTTGTGATCGCGATGGTTTCGGTTCTTCCTCTAAGCTACAGTTCATCGAATCTTTTTTCCAGATTTTTGGGATTGTTCCAAGGGCTCCATATAGAATTGGCATCACTATCAGCCTCATGTTCTACAACTTTTCCAGTTCTCCAGAAAGTTTCAGAAGCTGCTGCAATTATTTTTACTCCTTTAGAATTTTTCACATCAGCGTTAGCTGATGGTCTTTCACTGGGGTTTGAGGGACAGCAATTCTCCTCAAGTCTCCAAGACTCTTCTCAGTATTCTAGCTGTTCTCAACAATGTTGTAGTTTGGATGGTCTCCACTCGTCCTCCAGCTTCCAAGTTCTCCAGTCCCTTTAATAGTCCTTTAGTTATTGTACCGGATGCACCAATTACGATTCTTCATGTTCCATTTTTTTTTAATTCCCTTGCAAGGTCGTGGTTCTTAGCCTTCTATTCACTTTCAGTTTCATTCTGTGGTCAGCCGGTACAGCAAAGTCTACAATTTTGTAAATTCTCTTTTGTTGATTACTATGAGATCTGGTCTTCTGGCCGGGATTAGGGGATTCATTTTTATATCAATTGTTATTATTATTATAAAATAAGTAAGTTGGCGACCGTAGTCGAGGGCGACCAGAAGGCTCCTTTTTCAGTAGATATTACAGCAAGGTGTAGGGGAGGGCGCTACCCCTTTCCCTGGATTGCTCCACTTTACCCTTGATACGTACCTTATATTGCTGAGTATTAAGCTAGATATCAAGTACGATTCTTAAAGTCTTTGGTATGACGCGACCCATGATTGAAACAAGGTCTCCTTAACCATTGGCGAACACTTTACCCACTATGCCAATGAGCCTTTATATTATTATTATTATTATTATTATTATTATTATTATTATTATTATTTTATAACGCATTCATCACGGACGTAAATATACATAAATGAATTCATTACTAACGATTTTACTGTTACAATGTACTGCAAATCAGGAAAGAAAGTATTGTCAGTGGTCAGGAAGATTGCAAGCAGAAGAAAGCTGTAATATGCGTAATTATTTTTCCGAACGAATAACAGCTAGGTGTTTACAGATTTAACTGATTTTCTTTTTCGTATGATGATAAACTGTACAGCTTCAATATAGTGATAAGAGGTCTTCTTGTATTGCCAAACTGCAATGAAAGTGTTAATCATTGTCTATAAATAAAAACGGATTTGATAACAATCAAAGAATTCTAGACAGAAATTAGAGGAGACGGAAAACTATTGACGGTTCGTTGGTACAAAATTAAAGCAGCAAAAAGTGACGTTTCGGTGCAAAATAGACAGAACACCACGCAGCGTCCTAAAATACCACAGAAGCTAATTAGAATAAATACCAATGCAAACAAAAAATAGAAACAAGCCAAGATAAATATATCGTGGCAAACCGTGGTTGATGAAAATCAACGTAATTTAACCTCTTAAAAGCATTTTATTATTCATAAATACATTAAGGGAAGGTGATGGACAAGGGAAAACCTCAGATAAATGGATGAAAGGACAAGAAAATAGATTATGTAAAAGGCCTTACACCAGAGAGAGGATATAGACAGACGATACGTGTTAAGAAATGCCAGCATTGAAGATTACGTAGATGTATCAATATAAAGACTCTTGGAATATTCTAAAAAGAGCAAAGAAAGACTAATTACAGCAGCCAATAACAGCAATGGCAACATTAGTCGACCTTAGTCAAGGTTGACCCGTAGGCCTCCCTTTCAACAGCTACTACACAGAGGCGCAGGGGAAGGTGCTACTCCTTTCCCTGGATTGCTCCTCTTTACCCTTGATCCTTACCTTATGATGCTGAGTGTTAAGGAAGGCGGAATCAAGTACCATTTTTTGAGTCTTTGGTATGACTCGACCAGGAGATTGAACCCTGGTCTCCCGGACCATTGGCAAGCACTCTACTCAGTAGGCCAATGGCAACGTAAGAACAAAAAAAAAAATAAAACAGCAAAAACTAGAAAACAGAAACGGGAAGAAAAAATCTATAAATACTTCGAGTTAAACTGGCGAAATTACACAGTAGACCTGAACGTGGCTAAAAAGTAAAGACCTCAAGAGAGTAGCTGATAGTCTTTTAATAACAGCACAAAACAACGCCATAAAGACCAATTATATTTAAGCAAAAGTCGATAGGGAGCCATGGAATATCAAGTGAGAGATGAAACAGATAATCACATAATAAGTAAACGAAGCAAACTAACGTAAAATTAACACAAAAACAGGTATGGCTGGGTGGGAAGAGTGATCCACAATTTTGTGCGAGACGTTTAAACTTCTGCGTACTTAAAAATGGTAAATGCACAAACTAGAAGATATCCTTCAAAATTAAACGCATAAGAATCTCTGCAACTTGGAGATACAAACGGATTCCCCAATACAGACCAGAAGACCAGACTTAATTTTAAGTAACAAAGAGAAAACTAATTCTCATCTGGTGGATTTTTCCGTTCCAGCAGACCACAGACCAAAAATAAAAGCGAAACGTTAAACAATTACCTGCACCTTGCTTGAAAGCAGAAAAAGTTATGGAACATGAAGACGACAGCGAGACGAATCGGTCCTCAAGAATTTGGAAAAGTCCGGATGAAATGAAGATTAGCGGAAGTAAGAGTGTTCACCTATCAATCCCATGTCGAGTCATACCAAAGAATTTAAAAATGGTACTTGATATATCCTTGCTTAACACTCAGTTTATAAGGTACGTATCAAGGATAAAGTGGAGCAATCCAGGAGAAGGAGTAACGCCCTCCCCTATACCTCGGTGTAATAGCTATTGAAAAGGGAGCCTTCGGGTCATCCTCGACCACAGTCACCAACCTAACTTTTTTTTTCAAAATTCTATTCATCGAAACTACGACACAACTAAAATCGGTTAGGATACGCACAGTTCGGTAGGTTCGAGGAGATTTGCTGTCATTTAGTCTACAGTGAAAAAAAACATCTGTTGAAGCTGATTGAATAGCTTGCAAGGAGTATAATAATAATAATAATAAGAAGAAGAAGAACAAGAAGAAGAAGAAGGACAACAACAACAACAACGAAAAGAAAAGACTAATTAGAGAGGCAAGTAACAGCATTGAATAGATAAAGAAAACCAGAACTACAATAAATTGGAGAAAGAAATGAATAGAAGAAACAACAAATAACTGTATGTCTATTTCAAGCAACAATCTAATGAAATCCCACATGAGAGAACTTGGACATGGCTATGAAAAGGAAATCTTAAGGGGGAAACTAAATCTCTTCTAATAGCAACACAAAAAAACCAAATGCCATGTAGACCAATTATGTAAAAGTAAAAATAGATAAGACGTAACAGAATAGAAAGTGTAGCGCAAAAGAATTATAAGACTAAGCATGACTGGGTGAGAAAATGGATCCGCTGGGAATTGTGCAAGAAATTGAAATTTGACCATACAACCAAGTGGTACATGAACCAGAATCAGTCCCAGAGAATATGATGCATAAAATTCTCTGGTATTTTGAGATACAAACGGAACATCTAATTTCGGCCACAAAACCAGACCTTATGAAAATTAACAAATATATATATATATATATATATATATATCAAAACGAGAACCTGCCATGTGGAGGACTTTGCTGTCACAGCGGTCCACAGAGTGAAAATCAAAGAACGCGAATAGACAGACAGGTACTCGAACCTCGCCTGACTTCAAGAAAATCTGAGAGCAACGGTGATACCAGTTGTAATTGGCGCGTTTGGAATTGTCCACAAAGGCTTAGAAAAAGGGCTAGAAAAGTAGAAAATCGGAAGATGAATCGAGACTATCCAAATAATAGCATTGTAGAGATCGGTCAGATTACTGAGAAGAGTCCTGGAGACCGAAGGTGACTTTCTCTCACTAAGAATCCAGTAAAAAGCAATCAGGTAACTCTCAAGAAGTAAAAGAATAATACATGACTGTTTTGGAAAGTTGATTTCCTTGGAATTGTGCTGTAGATTAAAATTTGACAATACTACCAACTGATATATGCACAAACTAGAATCTGTCCAAGAGAAAGAACGTATCAAATTCTCTGAGATGTTTAGATGCAGATGGATCACCTAATCTCTACCAGAAAACAAGACCTAATGTTAGCAAAAAAAAAAAAACAAAAAAAACCCGAAACTACAACAACAACAAAAAAAACTAAAGGGAAGTTGAAGTTGGCGGATTTTGCTGTTGCGGTTGACCAAAGTGGAAATCAAAACAGCAAAAAGATAAACAAGTACTTGGACCTTGTCAAAGAACTAAAAAAAATGCGAAGAATGAGTATGACAATGATACCAACTGTTGTTGTTGTTCTTGAAACCGCCCCGAAAAACTTGGTGAGAAGACAGGAGAAGCTGAAATTCAGAGGAAGATTCGAAACGATCTAGAATACTGCATTGTCGAGATCGGCTAGAATACTGAGAAGAGTACTGGAGACCCAAGGAGACCTTCCGTAACTCAGACTCCTATGTAAGACTACCAGCTGTCACTGATGCGAAAAACTCATCAGGATTAAAATAATTATAATAAGCAGAACTATCATCAAAAGGATAAATACCTGGGGTGTACTTCTCGTAAGATACTCTTGAAGAGGACCTGAGTAGAATTTCAACAAAAGGATCAGAGAACAAGAACTAATGGCGATGCATAAGGCCTTACATCCCAGAGATGATGAAAACAGACTGTATGTAGCAATATCTCCTTGGAATTGTGCTAGAGATTAAAATTAAGTTGGAAGAGGACTCATCAGGATTCTAGATTGCGTTTCTGTATCGATAAAACGACTAGCAGGCTTCATAAAAAAAAAAAACTAGGAGAAAAACTTATTACAGCCCCCAGAAACAATACAGAAAACACAAACATCAACTGAACAAAAATAACCAGAAAACAAAAATAGGAATAAAAACAACTGTTTGGAGATTTCAAGCGACAAATAAGCGAAATCTCATACGAGAAAACTTGGACATGCGTAAGAAAGGGAAATATTAAGAGAGAAACTTAATTTATTCTGATAGCAGTGCAATACGACGTCATAAGGACTATGTCAAAGCAAAAACTGACCAGACGCAACAAAATATCAGATGTAGATTATGTGAAGATAGAGACGAAATGATTAATCACATTATAAGGAAAATCAGTAAATTAGACAAAAGATTAGACATGACGGGATGGGCAAGGTGATCCACTGGGAATTGTGCAAGAAGTAGAATTAGACCATACGAACAAATGGTATAGGCACAACTCGGAATCTGTCCTAGAATATGAGACGCACGAAATTCTTTGGGATTTTGAGATAAAAACGGATCATCTAATCTCGGCTAAACGACAAGACCTAGTGATAATCAACAAAAAAAAAAAAAAAGAAGAAGAAAAAAGAAAACCTGCCGAATTGTGAACTTCGCCGTTCTGGAAAAACTGAAGGAAAGCGAAAAGAGAGATAAGTACCTAGACCTTGCTAGAGAACTGAAAAAACTATGAAGCATGAAAGTGACGGTGATATCAATTATATGTGGTTCGCTCTGTACAGTCACTAAAGGATTGATACAGGGACTAGAGGACTTAGAAATAAGATGACAAATTGGAACCATCCAAACTACAGGATTGTAAAAATCGGCTAGAATCCTGAGAAGAGTCCTGGAGACTTGAGGAGATTGCTGTCTCTCAGACCCCAGTGAAAAATATCAGCTAAAGCTGGTGTGAAAAACTCGAAGAAGAGTAAAATTATAATAATAGATGGTTTGCTTTGGTTTGGTTTGTTGTTGGGTTTTATGGCATATCAACCTTTGTAGGTTATCTAACGCCAAATCCATTTTTATGTAAATAATCTGTTCTATTTAAAACAATTCAGTTTAGCACAAGTACACAGTTTAATTGTCAAAAACATTTCCATTTCTAACTATTCAAGCAGTTATATGTAACAATTCAGTTAAGTGTAAATACAGTTTTAATGTCAAAAAACAGTTCTATTTCAAATAATTCAGTTAAGCATAAGCACACAGTTTAAATGTAAGTACGGTTTAATTGTCAAAAACATTTCTATTTCAAGCTATTCAGTTTACTCAAACAATTCATTTTAGCATAAGTATGCTGTTAGTTCTGTTTAACCTATAGATAGGGCCCTATCAGGTTCTACCACTCCGGGCCAGAGTAGACCTGGGAGCGATGACAATGAAGGGGTACTCCGCATTCCCTAAGGCTCCAGCATTGCTGGAACCTCACCATCAGATTGTTTAGTGTTATATCAAGGACACTCATTAGGGGGGGGTCTTACCCCTCTGCAGAGAAGCAGTCAGTGTATTCTACAGCCCCAGCAGACTGGGCAATACACAGAGTCAAATAGTTTTATTAATGATAATTCAGTTCAGCATAAGTACACAGTTTAGACGTCAAAAACAGTTCTATTTCGAGCAATTCAGTTCAGCTCGAGTACGCAGTTCCAATGTCAAAACAGTTCTATTTTAAACAATTCAGTTTAACATAAATATGCAGTTTAAATGCAAAAATCAGCATAGTGAAAGAAGCACGGTTTAGTTCTATTTAACCTATAGATGGACCCTTATTAGGTGCTACCACTCCGGGCCAGAGTGGACCTGCGAGCGATGGCAATGAAGGGGTACTCCGCATTCCCCAAAGCTCCAGCATTGCTGGAACCTCACCATCAGATTGTTTAGTGTCATATCCAGGACACTCGTTGTCGGGAGGTCTTACCTCTCTGCAAAGAAGCAGTCGGTGTATTCTACAGCCCCAGCCGACTGGGCAATAATGGAATTGTATGGATACTTCAAGCGACTAACTAAAGAAACTTGCACTCGACTCGCACATAACTAAGAAGGGAAAACCTCAAGGGAGAAACCGTATCTCTTTTTACAGCGTCACAAAATAATACCATAATAACCAAATATGTGAAAGCAAAAATTGATAATACACAAAAGAATAGCAAGTATAGGTTATGTGGTGACAAAGATGAAATGGCTAATCCCATAATAAACAAATGCAGCGAATTTATAGAAAGGGATAACAAAACTAGATACGGTTGGGTTGGAAAGGTGATCCACTGGGAATTATGCAAGAGATGAAAACTTGACCGAAGACGATCAGATACCGTCGTAGTTCCGACCGTAAACGATGCCGACCGGCGATCCGCCGGCGTTCACTTCCATGACCCGGCGGGTAGCCTGCGGGAAACCAGAGTTCGGTTCCGGGGGGGGGAGTATGGTTGCAAAGCTGAAACTTAAAGGAATTGACGGAAGGGCACCACCAGGAGTGGAGCCTGCGGCTTAATTTGACTCAACACGGGAAAGCCCACCCGGTCCGGACACCGGTAGGATTGACAGATCGATAGCTCTTTCTCGATTCGGTGGGTGGTGGTGCATGGCCGTTCTTAGTTGGTGGAACGATCCGTCTGGTTGATCCTGAAAAATGGTATATACACAAAACAAAATTTTTCGTACAAAATGAAACCCATGAAAATCCTTGCAACTTTGAGGTACATACAGAGCACCGAATTCTGGCCAAAAAATCAGCAAGACAAATACGTGGATCTCGCCAGACAACTGAAATATCTGTGAAATATGAAAGTTTAGGTGGTATTGTTGTATAGCCACATAATACATATACATCTGCATGCAGAACACAACGTCACAATGAAGACGACGCGATACAGTCTTTTAGAAAAATATGCCTCTCACTTTATTTGAAAGGTTGCGTGGGAGTTGGAGACCGAACAGAACTGCAACATATTGACCCCCACTCTTATAGCCATCAGCGTTGTGTCTTTCTCGTTCTTCAGGGTTGCTCAACCGGAGGTCCGGGGGCCCAGCCTTCTGCTGAGTGCTGGCTTTCTCTACCACATCTTTTCTCCAACTTCTAGTCTCCAAAACGGACTGACTTCCTGTCTTCACCAAGTTATATAATAGTTCAATCGCCCACTCAATCTTTAGAATGGCATGTTTGATTGTCATCGAGCGGAAATAACTGTCATGCAGTTCACAGGTCACTCTCTTCCGGTGCATCAGCCTAGGACTCTACCGCGGGATTTTACCTTGTCCCATTTTGTCAGCCAAGCTCGCCCACGCCAATGGAATATGCACTTCCGCCGTTTTTGGAATGGCATATTTGGCCTGGTCGAAGGTCAATATACAACAGTATCAATTGTAGTTGGTGCGCTTAGAACGATATCAAAAGGTCTGATGAAATATATAGGGGTACTGTAGATCAGAGGAAGAATAGAGACGATTCAGACCTCAGCATTAACATTAGCAAGAATACTTCGGAGAGTTCTTGAGAACTTGCTGTTGCTTAGACTTCAGTGAAAAATCACCTGTTAGAATAAGCTTGAAAAACTCCCAAGGAGAAGAATTATATATATAGTCATCCACAGACAGATCTCTTTCGTTCTATCAGAACTCATCAGTGTGGCTAGACATACTAGCTTCCTGTAGCTGGGAGCGAAACCCGGTTGACTCAAACGCCAATCAGAGACTCTACACTTCAGCCACGAGGAACCAGTCGCAGTGAAGTAAATTTTAAACGGTTATGAATCACAATTACAATTGTTTACATGCATCCGGTTAACGGCTACCGAGAGCTCAATTCATATATGAAGAGCCTTGCAAATAAACGCTAATGGCAACACGATAACTTCATTCGCTAGAGAACGCAACCCTACGGGGGTAGGGGAGTATATATATATATATATATATATATATATATAAAACCTTTATCTACCATAAAGTTAGAAAGAAAAAGAAATCCTGATTGCAACAATCCATTTCCACTTTCCTCACCTAATCTTCCCCTCTCACACTTTCTTCCTTCGTCCTTCTCCTTCCTACCAACAGACAGCGGAAATATGTGCAAATGCGTGCCAGAAAATATTCAAACATACGTATATCTGTACGTGCGTGCAACAGCACGTACACAAACATATTAACATTCAATAACACACAAACTTAGATATACATACACAGAAATTAACCATATTAATCATTTTTTTAATCTTCACTCTGCCCGACGTTTGTTGAATGCATGAAACCCAGGGTCACAGACTGTACCATGTAATATAATATATATGTATATATAATATAAACATTAGCACGCGACTAGCAAAGGCATGGACACCTATTGATAGACTAATAGTCATATGGAAGTCAGACCTGACCGATAAAATAAAACGCAGTTTTTTTTAAAGCAACTATCATGTCGATGCTGCTATGTGGATGCACCACAAGTACTCTAACTAAATGCATGACGGCAATTACACAAGAATGCTGCGAGCTGTGTTGAACAATTCCTGGAGGCAACACCCCACAAAACAGCAGCTGTATGGCCACCTACCACCCATCACAAAAACTATCTAAGTGAGATGAACCAGACATGCAGGACACTGCTGGAGAAGTAATGACAAATTCATAAGCAATATACTCCTGTGGACACCTTCACATGGACGAGCAAAGGTAGGACAACCAGATAGAACCTATATATAACAGCTCTGTGCCTTGGATATAGCCTGGAAAACCTCCCGGGAGCGATAGACGATAGAGACGGGTGGCGAGAGAGGGTCAGGAAGATCTGTGCTGGCAGCATGACATGACGATGACGATGATGATAATATGTAAATGCTCTATCATTGATATTGAGCACTATTTGATAATACTACAACATTTGGTCCTCCATTTACTCACCAAGTGAACTAGTAAGAGCCATAAGCCTCTTTTACAAGGATATATATATATATACATATATATATATATATATATATACACATATATATATATATATATATATATATATATATATATATATATATATATATGTGTATAAATTAGTGAGAATGGCTAAGTAATTTGTAAGTGTATAAGTAAACTCACACACTGGGACACTTATGAACAATTAGAACCTCTTAAAACACTCAAACATTGAAAATAACGCGAAACAAGTTGGCCTCTACGGACCAATTTTGGGGTCTGTAGATAGTTTAGAGAGTGAGTCGTTTGTATTTTTTCATAATCACCCCAGAAACACATATACACAAAACAAACCACGTTAAAACTGAAGGATATACAAATCACTGCTATTACCTTTAAGGATTTAATCTTAATTTTTAGTGGCCGACTCGCATTCAAACGACTGGTAAGATGACGACTGGTAAGATGACGTTAACATTCACGAGAGATTTTAAGGAAAGGGGATGATTGTGTCTCTCCAATTTACAAAGTGGGGGAAGGCCTTGTTTGTCATTCAAAATGAATATTCGAATTCCTGGTTTTTCTTTTCTTTTTTTCTTTAACCTGGGCATAAATTATGATTTCCAACACGAAGCAAACCAATGAATCCGTTCTCTTATTTTTATTTTCACATTGCGCTGATGTCTCAAGCCAAAAGACAGGAAACTTCTGATACTAGTACAAAACTGTACATTATTCTTTAATGTTGAAAACAGAAAAAAATTGTTTACTACTTAACTGCTTTTTTTTCAATAATTATTCTCTATTGAATCAACAACCTTAAAACCTGACAGCGGTTGCTATATATGTCGCTATCGAGAAGTATATAAACCCGAGCAGCCTGAATTCCAGCCGAGAAATCCCTATTTCTACATCTCTGTTGCCTTAAAATGCAGTAATCTGGTATTCAACAGCTTGTAAGGCTCTTAGATATCAGATTACAACATTTTACATTTTCAGACAGGGTGAGGGAGGAGTGGAGATCTGGCGTGAGGTGCGAACGATTCAAAGAGTTAAAAAGATAATTCCTTCTTCAATCCCATATTTCACATGTATGCTTCAATTTCATATTCTGCATTTAGACTTCAAAACAAGAGAACCATATTTCCAAAAAAAAAAGTTTCTTCAATACATTGTGCATAAAAAGTTGAGAATCCTACTTCTAAAAAAATCTTTTTTTTTTATAACATTAAAAAGTGGCGATTCCAATTTCTTTAAAAAAAAAAGTGATAATATCTTTCTCATTATTTGCACATTTCTGCAATATATATCATTTATCAAAAAGTGTTTTTTGTCTTTCTTCTAAAGACAACCAAATAGTCTGGCTCAGAACTACCAAATGAATACTTATTACATTTAGAAAGTTATTTGTATTAAAAATAATTACTTGAATTTATAAGGCTTATTATTTGTTACTTAAAGCCATATAACTGTGCAAAAAATATCATTGCCCAGTCGGCTGGGGCTGTAGAATACACTGACTGCTTCTCTGCAGAGGAGTAAGACCACCCCAACGAGTGTCCTTGATATGACACTAAACAATCTGATGGTGAGGTTCCAGCAATGCTGGAGCTTTGGGGAATGCGGAGTACCCCTTTATTGCCATCGCTCTCAGGTCCACTCTGGCCTGGAGTGGTAGCACCTGATAAGGGTCCTATCAATGGGTTAAATAGAACAAAACCGTGCTTCTTTCACTATACTGATTTTTGCATTTAAACTGCGTATTCATGCTAAACTGAATTGTTTAAAATAGAACTGTTTTGACATGGAGACTGCGTACTAGTGCTGAACTGAATTGCT
This sequence comes from Sepioteuthis lessoniana, assembly GCA_963585895.1. Lineage (NCBI taxonomy): Eukaryota > Metazoa > Mollusca > Cephalopoda > Myopsida > Loliginidae > Sepioteuthis > Sepioteuthis lessoniana. Next base: position 68,964,799 of record OY757905.1, on the reverse strand, counting down.
CGAAATAGAACTGTTTTTGACGTCTAAACTGTGTACTTACGCTGAAATGAGTTATCTGAAATAAAACTGTTTGACATTTAACTCTGTGTATTGCCCAGTCAGCTGGGGCTGTATTATACACTGACTGCACCTGTGCAGAGAGGTAAGACACCCCCCTAACGAGTGTCCTGGATATAACTCTAAACAATCTGATGGTGAGGTTCCAGCAATGCTGGAGCTTTGGCGAATGCGGAGTACCCCTTCATTGCCATTGCTCCCAGGTCCACTCTGGCCAGGAGTGGTAGGACCTGATAGGGCCTTATCTATGGGTTAAATAGAATTAACAGCATACTTATGCTAAAATGAATTGTTTGAGTAAAACTGAATAGCTTGAAATAGAAATGTTTTTGACAATTAAACCGTACTTACATTTAAACTGCGTGCTTATGCTTAACTGAATTATTTGAAATAGAACTGTTTTTCGACATTAAAACTGTATTTACACTTAACCGAATTGTTACATACAACTGCTTGAATAGTTAGAAATGGAAATGTTTTTGACCATTAAACTGTGTACTTATGCTAAACTGAATTGTTTTAAATAGAACAGATTATTTCCATAAAAATGGATTTGGCGTTAGATAACCTACAAAGGTTGATATGCCATAAAACCCAACAACCAACCAACCAACCAACCAAAAAATTATCATTTAGTAGAAATAATTACATGAAGCCATATAATTGTGTATAAATTATTAGAATTGAATAAGAATACTTGAACCCATACAACTATGTACAAATCATGTGTATTAGATAGGACTAGGTCCCCATATCTAGGAAAAACTGATATTTTCGGAAATTATCAGTGTTAGATAGGAATACTTTAAACTATATTAACTTGTACAAACAAATGATTATCATTGAATAGAAGTAGTCACATAAAACCTTAGAATTTCTTTAAAGACGACCGTCAACGGCATTAAAGGGTTAACATGTCGTAAAATCGACCAACCAACCAAACCAACCCAACTTAAACACTCAAACCACTTTGAAAACCGGACTTCCATATTTACGTATGAGCACATACAAATGCAATAATGATAATGATAATAATAATAACCTTCTTATTGAGATTTTATATCAACTTAGAAAACCCGGTTGTGGAGTCACAGCTATTGAATACACAATATTTGTGTGGTTTGCTTTTTCCACGGATAGCAAAACTGTGTCAAAGAAAGACAGAATGTCGCCAAAGTCTCTAACCTGGGCAGTAGACACAACACCAAGTGATACACAAACCGGACGGCTAAAGATGGCTTTTGTTGGGTAATTGTCACAAGCGCAGATGTTGTCCTCCAGCGCTAAATTCAAAAAATAAAAATAAAAATTCATATATATATATATATATATATATATATATATATATATATATATATATATATATGGATTCAATTACGTTCAATTTGTACAGAATTTTCTTTCGTCTGACGTATGACTAAGCTTAAGTTCCCTCCCCACAAAACTTTTGCAACTGGGAACACAATTATTATTTTATTGACACCAGAAACAAACAAACAAAAAAAAAAAAAAAAGAAGAAAAAAGAAAAGGAAAAAAATAGTTATTGCACGTGTTTAAAGACATCAATACCACCATCATTACTTGTCTGTCATGAAAGGATTCTGTTACTGAGACTCGTTACCACACACTTATCTTGAAAATGATAAGTTCAAATTCAAAGACGCTAAAGGGATCGCTATCTTCCAAGCTGTCTGTATTGCCCTAGTGCCACAAGATTTACTTCCCAGCAAATCTGTTAGAAGGTCATTCAAGTCAAAATGCAGCGATAGAAAGACTGACTCCTAGGATTTGATTTATTAGACGGGCCTACCTGCTCCTTAAACTGTCGATAAGACTCCTAATACTTGTAAAATCTCCTTTACGACTGCCTATCACTTTATTTACAGTATTGGACTAGAAAAACAGACTATGAAAAGATTTAACCGTCTTTTTCTTATTAACGCAAATTTTAATAAAACATCAATGTCTTAGACACACAGAAAGTAATTATTTTCCTTGATTATCATTATCAAATTTCTTGTTTTAGGAGAGATTTTTGGGAAGTTTCTTCTTAGAAATTTATAACGTTTCGATACAATTAAGGAAACTTTGATGACAATAATTAAGTATCACTTCTTAGGGTCTAAGCCATTTAAATGTCATTAAAAATGTGTGACAATAATAAAAAATGGATTCTGTTTTATCACTCTTATTTCTTTTGTCCAATACTGTACAAAGATAAACAAGTTAAAAATATGTACAAACTGGCTTTTTAAGTTATATATAAGGGAAAACAACAATCTTTTATTTCTATATCTGAGCTAGTCTTTAGAGAAGCCATGAACCACTGTCCTAAAGAAAAAAGATAAAAAAAGGATTCTAAGAAAGGTAGGACAAGAAGGAAAGATCTAACGAAAGAGTCTAACTAAAAGTAGAGACGAAAGAAGCAAGTCTTTCCAGGTCTACCGAACTTTTTACAGTATTCTGGCTGATCTTAACAACGTTCTCCAATTTCTAACTCTTTCCGCTCCCTTTCCATTCCTTTGGGGATCGTTCCAAATGTGCCAATTACCATTGCTATCACCGTGTCCATTTTGTTCCATCGCTTTCTTAGTTATCTGGCTTGATCCAAGTACTTGTCGAGCTATTCGCTTTCTTTGATTTTCACTCAGTAGTTCACTAGGATGGCATTTTTTATTAATTATCACTAGGTTTGGTTTTATGTTCGGAATTAAGTGATCTGTTTGTATTTCAAAAACCCTGAGAATTTTTTGTCTCATTCTCCAGTAAGTATTCTGGTTTGCTTAAGTACCATATGGTAGTATAGTCAAATTTCAATTTCTTGTACAATTCCTAGTGCATCTCCTTTCCCACCCAGTCATGTCTACTCTTGTACTCATTTTGCGTTAGTTTCTTACTTTCACTTTTTATATGATTAATGGTTTCTTCTCTATCACCACATAACTTTGTAAACTTGGATTATAAACTGTGTTTGATTGTCTCAAGAAAGGGAAACACAAGATCAAAAGCTTTTGGCAACTGGACATATACATTTAACAAGTAAATGCTGGTTTAACGAGATCAAGTAATTTACTGGAAACAGCTTCTTTTTATGTTGTACAAGGCATTTTTATATGGCTGAGAACCCGTGGAAGACTAACTACATTCTATATATAAATGCTTTTACCCAACCCCTTCGCGCTAGTAGGATGCGACACGAGGCCAATTTTTTTAAAGTGAAGTTTAACAGCTTCAGAGTTTTCCTTTTCCAATACTGGTTGCCATACCAAAGTTAAAGAGACCACTCTGACTTACTATTTAAACATAGAAGAGAGAATAGATGGAATAATACGTTTCCCAAACTGTCTCGTCCAAGAATTGAACGTGAGTCACTGTCTCCATTTTCACAAGCGCATCCTTTATAAAACATATGAGATAAGTAAAAGCTTAGAGGATTATAATTATAGGATGATAAAATAAACTTACAAAATAAGTTTTCAAAATAGTCGTTCTTTATTTTTTTTCTTTCACCCATTCCTCCCCCTCTCTCTTTCTCTTTCTTTCTCTTTCTCTCTATGAATCTGTTTATTCAGTTTTTTTAAATTTCTCTACTTTCTCTTTCTTTTTTTTATCTTTCTTTTCTTTCTATTTTTCCTTCCTTCGTAATATTTTTTGGTTCTACAGTTCCTTTTTACTCCTGCTAAGACTCCTTGATCAAGTGACTATTTCCTGTCCCCAAAATCAAAACACAGCTCTGTGTTCGCTATCTGGAAACCGTTGAGTACATGCAACAGGTTATGCCGAACATACATAAGATCAAGTCCTCTTAATTGGTGGGGGTTAGAATACACAGACTGTATCCTCTGTAGATGGGTAAGAACCCTCACACACACACACACACACACACACACACACACAAACTCTCAAAAGAGGGTGTCCTAAGTATGAGAAAAAAACTTCAGCTGATGGTAAAGTTTCAGTCCTGGAGATCTCGGGAGTATAGAGTTCTTCCTTTTGAATATTCTCTGGTCCAATTTGACCCCGTGAAGGTAGTTTCGGTTAGTCTTCCATCTATGGGTCAAATATATCTTTTTAAAAATTGCTTGTTTTGAATATGAACAAAAAAAAACTTTTTAGAAACACAAAAATATACATATGTAAGTAAAATGAACGCGATACACATATTGGATATAACACTGGTTGTGGAGTTAGGTGCGGGGAGGGGTCTTACCTCACTGCAGAGATGTAGTCGGTGTATTCTAACGCTTCAGCCGACTGGGCTGAAAATTCAAAGAAATTTTCTATGTTTTTAGTATGTCTGAGAATTTTCTTTTCAGAAAATTCTAACTTTTCCCCATAATAAAATTTCAGCAAAATTCTTGGAAATATTAAAGCAAAATAGTTGTTTTTTTTTCACTGTCGATTATTTTTTGTTCAATACAATAATTAAATTGATAATTCTAAAAATTGCCCAATCAATCTCTTTTATTCATAGACGGATGTTACATATAGACAATCACTTCTATATTCTCTTTTAAATTATGTAAATGTGTTTGTTTTATTAGTTTCCTTTGTCTGAAGGTATTGATTTTTTCGCAAATATATCGTATTGTCAGTATGTACAAGACATTTATTGTCAGTAAAATGTATCTGGAAATATTACTTACTTGATTACTATAAATCAGATATGTCTTTTGTCAATGTTTACTTTGTTAAAATATTACTTATTTTATTCAGCATTTTATTTATTTTATTACTATAAGTTACATAAATTAGATTTTCCAAGCTACAAATAAAAATTATTCCTCTTTCTGCATAGATTTTTTTCCTATAGATTTTTTTGTTCCCGGTCACCTCATAAAAAGCTCGTTTTGTTTTCAGCTGAATGTTTCTTTTCAAAAGTACCAGCCCTAATCCTTTTGGTTTGATTTCTTTGTTTAATGGCATATCAACCTCTGTATGTCATTTAATGATAAAGCCGTCATTGTAGAAGAATAGTAGAGGTACAATTTAAACCATAGCTTGAGGGATAAGGGAGTTTATACTTTTCCCAAGGGAATTAGTCCAAAAGTGAACGGAAGAGCGCAACTGAAGTTCGAACTCACAATGTTGTTGCAGTCAGGCATGTTAGCCACGACACTTCGGGTTCTCCCACTAGTTATCTGTCAGGCGCCCCACTGAACAAGCGAGTTTGGCACAAGGCCGTTTTTAAAGTGGGTCCGGTCGCAGGGCCGTAGCCCACACGCGTCCGACATTGCCAAGAATGCCTTCGGCCCCGTCGGCATTCCCCTTATTAGAGGCGCTTCAGGTGCCAGGCAATAAACCCAACCTCCGTAAGGGAGTAAAAGCCTGGTGGGGATAGTGCTGAGGCAACACTCGACCGAGCCGCGCTGACCAAAACACGGCCTACCGAAGTGCGCCCCAAACAACTGGAGATGCGGACCAAACACGGGGGTTTGGCCAACCCACAGTTTCTCCCACGAGTAATTAAAAGAGCTACAGGAATGAAGTATTGGAATAAAAGAAGTGAATGTTTAATCGGGTCCAGGAATGTGACTCGAGTGGTGTAACGGTTAGTAAACTAGACTAACAAACCTTCACGAGTGAGTTCGATTCTCAGTAGGTGGCCCATTCATACGGCTGTGTGCCATATCTAAGCAAGAAGTTTAGTAAATGACTACTAAGTAAAGTTGGCGACCTTAGCCGAGGGTGACCAGAAGGCTCCCTTTTCAATAGCTACCACACCGAGGTGTAGGGGAGGGCGCTACTCCATTCCCTGTATTGATCTACTTTACCTTTGATCCTTACCTTATAATGCTGAGTGTTAAGCAAGGCGGCATCAAGTACCATTTTTTGAGTCTGTGGTATGACTCGACGTTGAGATTGAACCCCGGTCACCCGTACCATTGGCGAAAACTCTACTCATTAAGCCAATGGCCCGGTCTAAATGACTACTAGTCCTGTCAAAAATTATCGAATGAGAAAATTTAGGGGATGTCCTGTAAGCATTTTTATTTTGCAGTTAATTAACTTATAAGTGGTAAAAAAACAAATATCCCTTAAACAAACAAGACTGAATTATTCAGATTAATACTATAGTTTTTTTTTTAACCACAGAAAAGAAAATACTAAGGAATAATCCAATATTGAGGATAGAATTATAAAATTCATAGACAAAAAGATAATAATTAATTCTTAATTGCTTCTTCTCAAACTTTCATGTCAACTTTGATAATTTTAGACATGGATTTCATGAATTTAAATCAATGTTCTTCATCGAAGTGACCCCAAATGGCAATTAATTGGTCTTCTTGGGTGAATGGAGCATTGTCAGAGATTTAAAAAATTCTACCATGACAATAAACTATGTCATTAATTATTCATACCTTTCCACAAGAAAGCTTTAATCCTCTTTGCTCAGAGACAAGATGTATTATCGTCTTGAAAAATGACTTCATCTTCACCAAAACAATTTTATATCTATGAAGTGAAAAGATTATCCAAGATTTCAATGTACACATATGCATTGATTTATGAGGAAATGATTGCGATCTACTCTGATCCTTTATATGTCTCACTGAGTGCCCCTTTCATATGGCCTTGTGCCACATCTAAGCAAAAAGCTTAGTAAATTACTACTCTGATCCTTTACATGACATTATTATAAGTTCATTTACCCCCACCAAAAAAAAAAAAATTAAATAAATATATGCTAATTCCATGATTTTGCCAGGAGTAGTATGTAAATTTCAGGAGAAGTTACATGAAAACAAGCACCTTTCTCAACTTTTAAAGGAAGGGTATCACGTTTTTATCAAAATTTTGAATAAATTTAAGAAAAAATTTATGAAACTTATTGACGAAAAAATATAATTAATACTTAGCATTCCACTAGCGGAGGAATACCCATGCCGTTGTGGCTAATGTGCTCGACTGCGACATCGTAGTAAACGAGTTCGAACTAGTCTCGCTATTACGTTCACTTTCGGATAAATACCCTGAGGAATGGTATGAACCCCCTTATCTTTCTTCCTAGATATGCACCACTAGTACCACTACTGTTCTTCTTGAAGGATGGATTTGACATTGAATAACCCAAGAAGGTTGATATGCCATTAAACAACAAACTATGGGTTAAATAGTACTGTTACTGTTCTTCTACCAGGATAGTTATGGCATTAAGTAACCCACGAAGGGTGATGTGCCCTTAAAGAAAGCCAAATTTAAGAGATAAATATTTGTTTATTCTACCAAGGAAGAAAAAAAGAAGTCCTTATCTTTCTATGTGTTTGTTGGGCATCAAGAAAAGCAATAGAATAGAAATATCTTAGCAATACAAAGATGAGTTCATTTGCACAGATTGTTGTGATAAAGAGTAACATTAATTAGATAGAATAAAACTAATGAAAAAAAAAATAGTAATAATGAAGATTATATCGACTCGGGATGTTGTGATGAGTTCATTAACCCAAATTACAAAATATAGCAGCATCTGTTTTTAACTTCAATGGAAATGAAGTAAAGTTTGTGGGTTATGCTTATTCTGAACTCATTCTTGTATGAAGTAATAATTAACATCTATGAATTTATAAAAAAAAAATCACAATCACTCTGTCTACAACATAGACACACACACTCACACATTAAAACGAATCTAACAGAACGTCACGAATTCTATCGACTTACGTTTACTGGGTATCATTCATAATTGCAGTACTGTTTATTCCTTATATATAAATATGTATATATATGTATGTCTGCAGGTATGTATGTGAACGGGTGTAGAGAGATTTTAGATAAAGCATTTCTTACATTTTTCGGACCGTATCTTTTGTCCTCTTCTTTGTCGCCATGTTTATCACAACGTTTGGACCGTTGTACGCTCCGGCCTTCTTCAGGTGGTTGGAATGTCGAACTTAACTCTTTATTTCACTCACCGGGATAGACTATTCTAATTACACGAGCCATATTTAATGGATGTCTGTTATCTCCTGTTAATTTCCCCTCTTAAAGTTCTCCATTGCCTTCACTGGGTATTGAACTCACACTCTTTTTTTTGTATGTCAATGGATCTAACCAACGCCTTTATCCACTGTGCTATGTGTCCTTGAGGACATTTGCATTTAATGTAACATTCTTAGTTTTACACCATTTTGTAATTGTTAATGTTCATTATAATTGTCTGGGTCGACACATTATCCATTCTTAATAAAATTATATAACTATTTTGATTATTTTTTATCCCGACATTTTCGGTTGATACATTCTTTATTAATATTACGAACAAAAATATTCGCCCCCTCCAAGCGTAATCATTAAGTTTTACTGTAATAGAATATATAAAATTAGAAAAAAAGATAGCGAAATTAAATACGAACACATGTAAAAATATTACATTTATTTTGATGTTATTTTAAATGATTTCTATATAAATTATCAATCATTACGATAAATCTATTTGAAATGGAAAGGTTAAAATGGAACAACAGTACAGCTTGAATGCTAGTTCTTTCCATCTCTTCCGGCGCTAATAGCAAAAATTTCCTTAATTCAACGGTAAATTAGACAGTTATTTCTTTATGTTAATGAGTTTCTTTCAAGATTTATCGGCGGGATTTTTTTAATTAAACAAAACAATTAGGAATCAATAAAAACCAAACAAATATTTATTAAAACAAAATTTTAAGATCAATATGCAATTTAACCTTCCCGTTCACCATCAAAACCACAATTTGGTTGCATATATAAATTCAATAGAATGTTATTAGCAGACACAAAAAGACCAACAACATCAATAATATGAAACAATTTTATTAAAAATTTGTGATATGTTAGGTCCAAGTTATAAAGGGAATGGGAGGTTAATTTCTGAGGAAGGAGAGATAGAGAGATAGAGAAAATGATAAGAAGAAAAAGCAGACAGAGTCTACGGAACGGTTAGTTGATCTCTGAGGAGTCAGGCCGAAGCACTCATTGTAAGTCAGCCATTCACGGGTGAATGACTACCGAAATTAAAAATGACAGGAAAAAATCCAGAAGTCCCAAATCTTCTGCACAGGTATAGAACCACCGGAAACAGATATATCACCCCTCCGATACCAGGGGAAACTAAGGGGACGACTCGGGTTTGAAAGTTAGTAGTCAAGAAGGAGTGACGAGATAAAGAACACCAGACTCAAAGATGTAAAGAGAGATGAAAATTACGGCCCCCATTTTGGGGTGAACTCCGAAAATCGGTCTTACACTAGACACACAGCTGTGGAGACGAAACCAGCTAACAAGCACGTTAGAACTACAACAGAAAACCAGAAAGAAAATTCAAGGTCTATGTCTAGTCTCTCTCTCTCTCTCTCTCTCTTAATGACATGTTATTTCTCTTTGTCCCGCTAACGCGGGCGACTCAGTTTTTATACTCTGTTTCTTTCTCCCGACGACTACTTAAAAGTGTAGTAGCGAATAAACTTTTTTGTGTTCGTGAACAAAAACAGAGATTTGTGTGTTTGTTACTTTTCCCTCGGCAAGGTTACAACATGGTCCGACTACCGCTTAAGACATAGCGATACATGGATTAACCCATTTACACGTGGTAGTACAAACGTTATTTGCAACCATTATGGTACAAATTGAGATTTAAATTAAAATAAGATCATTGATAATCATATATAAATAGCTAATGGAATTGTGAAGTTGGTGGTGACGTAGTTTCGGCTACAGATTGTCACACACAATCTCCATTATAATGATATTGTTTTACTCCATCTTATTATTGTTACTTTTTATCAAAGCACTCCTCATTTTTACGAGTATTTTATAAAATCCTATCTTAGAATATCTACTCAACTTTTTTTAAATTTCTTAAATACAAAATTATCAGTTTCTCGGATTAATATCTCCATTTTGGTTGCTGTAGTCTCAAAAGATTCCCTACCTAATTACACTAGTTGTGAAACAAGTGTGACACCATGTTGGGCATTCGTTGTGTTGGTGTGTGTGGGTGCCAGTTAGAGAATTCCTTTGTCTGCTTTGGCGTGAAAGTCACACAAAAGGTCTGAGCACGAGATCTCCTACGAGAACGGAAAGACGAGGGAAGGAAGATACGAGAGAAGACAGAAGAAGGCAGTCAGCAGAAGGAAGCAGAAGAGATTAGTCGGCTGGAGAGAACAGTCAAAAGAAGGAGAAGGACACAGTCAACAGAAATCAGCATGGCTTGTGGCTTTTGTGGGAGATTCACTCGAGTACACACTCACGTTAGCTCACAGAATGCACAAAAAGTGTCACGGAATTCTCCTTCTTGTGCTTGGAGCTGACCCAAATCCGTGTTTGTTCGTTTGTTCTTTTCTTCTACCCTATCTGTTGTGTTTTGTGTGTCCGTAAAGAAATGTGTAATACCCCTGGTATGAGATGAGAGAAACTACTAGACGATCTGATCTAATGGTCATTACTGGTTTAAAAAAGCTGAGATAGTGGGGTCGGCCGCCGGCAGGTATTGGTATACAAGACATTTATACTGGTTGATTTTAAAAAAAAGAGGCGAATGGACGAGATGAGTGAGAAAACTCTTTAGTTAGACAAATTGTTCTTCGAGGTACATAGCCTAGTGAATAAAAGTGATGGTTTATCTAGATGTAATGAGTTCAATCTCTGGGTTTGATTAGCACCCCTGTTTCCAATACAATTCATGTAACCTAGTTGAGTGAAAGAGACAGATAAGTGATACATTAATGTGAATGGAGCATGAAGAATTACCACCCAGTTGTCGGGGCTTAGAATAAGCTGAATTATCCCATGCAGAAGAGTAAAAGCCCTAAAAAAAGTGGGGTCCTCGGAATGGCATTAAACTTCATCTCTTGTTGAGGCTCCAGTTCGGGAGCTCTGGGGGAGTGTGAAGTTACTCCTTCATTGCCGTAATTCCCAAATCTACTGTATCTAGGAAATGTTAGTACCTGTTAGGGCACCATATATGAGCCAAATAGATCTGTTTAAAAATTATTCATATTCGATAAGAATAAATAGTAAGTAAGTAAAGTTGTCTCCCTTTAGTCGAGGGCGACAAGAAGGTTCCCTTTTCAATAGCTACTACATTGAGGTGTAGGGGAGGGCGCTATTCTTTTCCCTGGATTTCTCCGCTTTACCCTTGATACGTACTTTATATTGCTGAGTGTTAAGTAAGGAGGTATCAAGTACCATTTTAAAAGTCTTTGGTATGACGCGACCTGGGATTGAACCCAGGTCTCCTTGACCATACCTACTTGAAGCTATAATTATTTACTAATGAGTATTGTTACTAGTTAGTTGGAGCCATATAAGTGAGTGCAAAAGTGCCAATTATTAAATGGGAAGGATTACTTGAAACCAGATAATTGTTACTAGTAGATAGGAATACTTGAAACCATACAACTGAGTTCAAATTATTTGTATTAGATTGGAATACTTGTTATCACAATACTGTGGTGAAAGAGTTAACTCTCAAAAAACAACAAAACAAAAAGTGTAAATAAAAATGTACAATAAACGCGATTCTTTAACCTCGAGGCACAAAATAACCCTAAATGTCATTAAAATCAATCTGTCAATCAACTGGGAAAATCACTTGGTACGAGTTCTTTTATAGATGGACCATGGGACGTGTCATAAGGCTGAGATATTCTCAAGTCCGACGAAAATATTGAAGCTTAATATAGTCGGATTGATTGATTGGTTTTAACATCTCAATCTATTTTATGCCAAGATATTAGAGAATTGCGTACATTGAACGTTTATATTTACATTTTTTGTGTAAATTTTTGAACACGGTTATGACATTAAGCATTCTTATCTAATACAAGTAATTTGCAAAATACCTTTTCGACCAAGAGATGGACCCTAAGAGGTACAGCCACTCCGGGCCAGAGAATTAAGTCTGATCCAAGCGTTTGAAAATAACTGTCATCCATTAAGATTTTATAGTAATTTCTAATGTGATAAAGTGATTGGTCACTGAAAATGAATACTGATTGGCTTAGGAAGAGCCAATCACAACACTGAATAAGTTAAATCCACTGGCTAAATAGTTTTAGCCAAATAAGGGCTACCAGCTTTGTTGCATTATAAACCCTTTTCTGTTATATAATTTGGCTCCATTTTTCCTCGTTTACTATAGTAAGATTTCATCGGAATCCATTGTATAACTGTTTCTTGAAGATGACTTAGTATCATCAACAGACTTGAATATTCAAAAAATTAAACACTTAGAATTTTTTAAACTTCTTTCGGAGGCTGGCTTAGAGTTACGTTTAAAGTAAAAGAATATGGTGACTGGAGTTCAAATCCTGGACGAGGTAGTTTGCGTTTCACTTCGTGCTAATGTCCTAAGGAAAGGCATGGATCTACTTCTTCCAGCCTCAAAAATGAGTAAACAGCGAAGCAGACTAGGTTTCTTAGTTACGATAACTTTGAGAAGGAAAACTCTAAATTCAAACTGACAGTAATGCGCTTAAAATTGACCTTTTAGCGCCCCCTGACCGTGGAAATGATTTTTCTCTTTTTTTCTGGTTGGTTTGGTTTGATTCCTTTGTTTAATGGCATATAAACCTTTGTAGGTTATTTAATATCAAAGCCATCCTTTTAGAAGAACAGTAGTCGAAGTATTTAACCCATTGCTGGGATGATAAGTGGGGTTCATAGCTTTCCCAAGGGTATTCGTTCGAAAGTGAACGTAATAGCGCGACTGGAGTTCGAACACGCTTATTACAATTTCGCGTTCGATCGCTTTAACCGTGACACCACGAGGACACCTCCTTCTGGCTGGTGGTACACTGTTTCCATTAAAGAATAAGAACAATCTGCTACGTATATAAAAGATATCGGTTTACAATTCCAGCAGGTAACCGACAACAAACCGATTACAAAGAGACACATGAAAAAGGGACGAGAATACAACGGTCGAAATATTGGGACAATCATAGCAACAACTAACGTGGTGGTTTCAGTTTGATTTCTTCGTTTAATGGCATATCAGACAACATGGGTTATTTAATATATTCAGTACCAAAGCCATCCTTCTTGAAAATCAGTTCGTAAAATCGGCAACCGTAGTCGAGGGAGACCAGAAGGCTCCTTTTTCAATAGCTTCGACACCGAATTGTAGAGGGGAGCGCTACTCCTTTCCTTGGATTGCTCCACTTTACCCTTGATACTACATATCTTATATTGCTGAGTGTTAAGCAAGGAGGTATCAAGTACCATTTTTAAAGTCTTTGGTATGACGCGACCTGGGATTGAACCTCGGTCTCCTGGACCATTGGGGAACACTCTACCCACTAGGCCAATAAGCCGGTAGTGACACTATCTATACTATGGCTGAGAATATAAGGGATTTCATACCTTTCCCAAGAGTATTAGTATGAAAGTGAACATAATACCGTGACTAGAGTTCGAACTCGCTTACTCTGATATTGCAGTCGAGTACGTTAGCCAGTACGCCCTGGGAACTCCTCTCAACCAAGATATGAGTTGTATAACAATCTACTCTTAATTATAAATCTACGATGAATTTTCCAATGACCTTCGCACAGTACTGCATTGTATTGATAAACGTTTAAAATTAAAGGAATATTAGACTCTACGTAAACTCACATGAAATAGAATTCATTTGTTTTAATCAAGATAGAGCCAGCCACTGAAATTAACAGACTAATTCACATACCTCGGTAACAATATCTCATCTACTGAGAGCGATATCAATATACGCATACGGAAAACATGGACTGCTATAAAAAGGTTAACGACCCTAAGAAAATTTGATCTCTGATAAAATACAAAGGGAATTCTTCCTGGCTGTAGCCATGTCTGTATTAATACATGTTTGCACCGCTAGGACTTTAACAAAAATCTAGCAGAAAAAGCTAGGCGCGGTCTATAAAAGAATGCTGCGTGCTGTTTTCAAGAAATTCAGCAACATCAACCTTGAAAATAGCGGTTGTACGGCCACTTACCTCTCATCTCACAAACTACCCGAGTTAGACGAATAAGATATGTTGGGCTTTGCTGAAGTAAGGACGAACTCATAAGCAACATTCTTCGATGGATTCTAACATAAGGACGCGTAAGTGTTGACCGACTTGCAAAAATTTAGATTCGTCAGTTCAGTGCAGTCACGGGATTCCGTCAAGTGAACATATCAAGAACGATAGCCAATATGGATGGATGGTGAGAGAAAGTCGATGGAATCCGTGCAGTCACTCGGTCTTGAAGATGATGATTATAATGATGATAAATTTAAGATATATTTCTGAGTATATATGTTACATTATGCCAAGGTGTAGATGGTGATGCTTGATTTAAAAAAAAACAACTAAATCCCCGGTCAGCCCCCTCATACAGACAGGATGAATAAATCCCGGACAGCGTAACGTTCATCCTTTGAAGTTCATGTTGGATGGTTTGAAAATTTAATGGGAGTAATGGGAGACTTCCCGGTCAGTCAGTATTCGTCTGACGGAGAAGGTGGATATTTATTCATCTCTTTCAAGGTAGGATTTAACACAAGGTGGGGAGTCATGTGGGGGAGTCATGCACGAATAGAGATTCGTGCACAGCAGGTAAAAAATTACTTGGCTCCTAACGAGGGCGCCTCAGACGGCGAGCGATCAACCATGTAAAGCAGATAGAGCCTGGTGGGTGAACGGCCCCGTGAGACCAAGTGTTCAATAGACTTCCAAGCACCTGGTGACCAGTCCGAGGCAGAGGTGAACGACCGACAAACTGTGTGTTTTTGCAAAAAAAAAAAGATTGTATCCAGCCAGCAATCCGGACAGACAAGAAAGTTTTCATTTCGAAAATTGAAAAGTCTAGAAGATGGTATCAGAAGCAAGCTATAAAAAATACTAAGTGTCAGCTTCTCTCTCTCTTGCTTCAAAAATAAAGTCAAAAGCGACTATCCATCATTCCTCGGACAATAGTGTACGCAGTCATTTATCCTCACGGCTACTGCTGTACAGGAATAGTAAAATGTCCACGCAAAATTCGGTGCTCATATTACTTGGCTAATTAAAATATTACACTGAGAACGGGACATATATTTTAATGTACGATCTGTGTTTTTTTTAATTCATAAAGTTTATGCATTATCCTTAATAAATTGCCTTTTTTACATTAAAATTTGTGCATGGAAAACTAAAGTCTCACAATAAACAGAATAATAATTTTCTTTCAATTTTCCAATTAGCCATAATGAGAGATATTCATAATAAATGTGCAAGTTTCCTTAATAATTCTAAATAAAAATCACAAGATCGTGTAATTAGGATTGCAAATTGCCCACATTTAACTATAAAGAACAGGAAACATTAACACAAATGCTGTAAAAACTGATATATATTTTTTAAAACAAAGAGCAGAATCAGTCTGCTTCCGACGTGGTCATAAATTAGAATCCTTGTCAAGAACTATGAACTGACTCTTGGATTATAAGAGTCAAGTAATGGTTAACGAGCTTGTTTTACTGAGCATAACTGCCAATGCGTGAATATGCTCCTTACGGGTTAAAATACTTCGCAAGACAAGGATAAGCTCTAAGTCAAGTTAGAGGAAACTCGCCAAGGAGTAGTGGTAGTCATCTCGTCTAATAGTTGTACCAAGCCGGGACAAACTAGTACACCTTTAATTTCTGTGTTCCTATAATATGGAGGAGATTAAACATTTTCTCTAAGGGTGTATTCATATTGTTGGCTACAGAGCTTCAGTGCAATAAAGTTTGGTAAAAAATATTACCTAATAATATCCATTTTGTTTTTGTCATAAAAATGGAAATAATAAAAACAACTGTTTTGTTGATGGACTGACTGATTCTGATGGCAAATCAACCCATCTACCATTAGTTTATGCCTAGATGTCACATTTACTGTACAGTCATATATTTTTTGTTTAGTCATTTCTTTTTATTTATTTATTTTTGCAAACGGTCATAAGGTCATATCGAATATGAACATTTTTAAACAGATCTAATTAACCTACATGTTCTACCACACAGTCAGAGTGGAGTAATGGAAATGAAGGGGTACTCTGAACTCCCTTGATCTCCAGAGCTGGAGCCTTACCACTGGGTAAATTTTTGAGGAGGGAATCATTATCGACTGAGTGGATCCATAAACGAGTTCACCTATAATTTCTATATACTTAGTATGTAGAATGAACTCAACTTTCGGGTGTATTCATATCTTTTGGATGCATAGTTTCAACGCCGGAGAGTTTGGTCATAAATAATACTTGTTAATATCCGTTTTGTTTAATATGGCACTAGAAATAGTAACATCTCTGTTTTGTTTAGAATAGAATTAACTTACTACTTGTAAAGTGGTTGGCGTAACACTGAATCAATAAGATTAAATTCCAAATCAACATAATTACGCCGCATGGTAAAATAAACATGATTTCATTTGCTTGGATTAGAGTCTAATATCTTTTCGCTTTGCTATTGATCAAAGTGCCTCTTCCCAGCAGTTCTATGGAGAATCAAAGCATTGCTCATGGTTTTTTTGGTTAGATTAAGGTGGAGTATTTTTTTTCTCCAGGTTCACGTCTTTGGACAGAATACAGCAAACGTCGAGGTGAACCTGGTCTCAGTGATACCAAGCCTGAGGCATCACCATTCCTCACTCTAACTACCCTACTACACATCTCCCATAGCATCAAATGGAGAGGGTCGGATTGGTCTGACACCTTCTTAATAGCAATTGTGAGGAGTGTTATCTTTTGGTCTATCCTATGGGATCCATCGTTAAAAAGACAACGTATAGCATACTCCCACTTAAAATTACAAATACTATTCCATCCGCTGCAGAATGAACTTACTAACTAAAAAGAAGCTATGTTTTTATGTCCGTGTATTTTGAGGCCTTTTTCTATCATTATAATCGTCGCACTGAGAGCACTGATATCCCTGACTTTCCGTCAGGGATATCCGTACTGTCAGCGCAGATATCTCCATCCGTCCATATCATCCATTGCTCCCGACAAGTCCTCCAAACTACATCCTGTATCCGCACGGAGCTGATGTAAATAAATTTTTGCTGGTTGACCAACATTTGCTGGTTCATTTTTAGGGGTCATAAAAGAACTTCACTTATGAGTTAGTCCTTGCTTCTCCAGCAGTGTTCGTCTTACTTGGATGTTTTTTGAGACGGGAGGTAAGTGGCCGTACAGTTGTTGTTTCGTGAGGTATTGCTTCCAGCATTTGTTCAAGATTGCTGGTAGGATTCTTGTGTAGTCCTATCAATACAGACAGTAAATGAATATTTGTCGCGTGGTAAATTCACTTTATTGGAAATTTATTGCAAATAAATTAATTGTACGGTAAATTTATCAGAGATAAATTATTCGTGTTTAAAATCAAAAGATAATCGTTGCTTTTAACAATTTAATATAAAGAGCTAAAGGATTTGAGTGAGGGAAACCCTAGATTATTAAAGAAATTAATCTGATTCGATAAATTTACTTGCGAGGAATTTATCTAGAATCTAAGAAATGTAACTGAATTTTGAGCTGAATGTGCAGAATTGGGACTTATTTAATTACATGACGACAAACTTGGTTAATATATTGAATTAACTCCTCTTAATACAACCATTTTTTTTAAATCTTAGACTCCTATTATACTAAAGGAAAAAGGAATACAAGAATTATGACAAGACACTGCAATAGATTGATTAATTAAATTGATTAATTAAATTGTTTAATTAAATCAAATAAAATAAACAGTGTTTGTTCCTGCATATTCTAATCCAAAACCAGCATTTCATATTGTGTGAGTTCAAAGGGTTGCTGAAATCTCACATCTTCATGATACTGGATGCTTCGACCGGGAATGTTTTCTCTTTCATTTACATGAACCTCACGTTAAACTGCCCATATGTCATTCTATACTCCTATAAAGATCGGAGTGTAGAATCTGTCCTCAAAAATGTTGTGGTAAAATGACTTTAAGAAAACCGTATTTCCTTGTGCTCAGTTGATTGGGGCGATAGAGAGGTTAAGACCCCTTAACTAGGTTACCAGTTGGCTGTAAGTGGCGACCAGTAATACTTGAGGACGGAATTTTGGTGGCTGAGCAGTTCTTGACCCGGTAACCAAAGTGGTCAAGTAACCTTCAACACTCCACTTAGTCTTTTACCAGATGGGTGGTGGGAGAGGTCCGATCCGATCAGTCGGTTGGTTAAGTCGAGTCCAAGCATTAAAATGATTGTTACACTTTGAGAGCAATACCTGAAATCATTTAATTGTACACAAACAAATGTGCTCAAACTCGTTTTAAAATAAAGTTAACTACAAACTATTCGCCTAAAATCGCACACACACACACACACACACACACACACACACACACACACACACACACACACACATATATATATATATATATATATATATATATATAATCAAAATTTGGCATTAAATAACTCACCAGGGTTGATATGCTATTAAGCCAATTTACTTAACCTTCCCTTTGGATAATGATGGCCCAGTCGGCTGGGTCTGTTGAATATACTGACTGCATCTCTGCAGAGGGGTAAGAATCCTTCAACAAGTGTCCTGGTTATGACACTAAACAATCTGATGGTGAGGTTCCAGTAATGTTGGAGCTTTGGGGTATGCAGACTACCCCTTTATTGCCATCGATCTTAGTCTACTCTGGCCCGGACTGGTAGTATCTGATAAGGTCCTATCTATGGGTGAAATAGAACTAAACTGTGTACTTATGCTAAACAGAAATGTTTGAACTAGAACTGTTTATATGTATAAAGATAGGTTTGGTATTAAATAACCTACAATGGTTGATATGCCATAAAACCAAACCAAACCAAACCTTTGGATAATTAAGATTACCAAGATAAATTGAGATTGATCTTTAAAGATCTGCATATAATACACTTACTCAAAGCAAGATTAAGGAGTGTTTGGGGTATAATACTATTTCGTGCCAAGGGTCCAGTTTTGGGCACTGAGGAGTAGAAAAGCATTTCTTTGTTGCCAGTATTGCCATGTCCATTCTGACCTGGAGTGGTAGAATCAATTAAGGTTCTTTCTATAGGTCAAACAGAACTATAGTTCAAATAGAACAGTTTGAGATTACATTCAAAATGATTGAGAATTTTATTAATATATTGGAAGAGCTCATGACAACGGTTATTGCCGTTGGAAATGGATTCGGTGACTGGAATTCAAATCCTGGTCGATGCTATTTGTGTTTCAAAGTGCTTGTTCCCCTGGAAGAGGTGTGAATCTATTTATTAATTGTTTGCACATGATTAAATGGTTTCAATTACTGCAATCTAACACGAATAATTCTATACAATATTATATCGTTTGTTCACTGTTTAATTGTCTCAAGCATTGCTTTTTAATACGAATAATTCTATCAAATATTAATCAAATTGTTTTAATTATTGCAGTCTCAGCTCAACTGATCTTCAGATACTGTTTACCAGCACCTTTAAGATAAAGGTTGTATATTTGTTTTTATCACCAGAGCAAATAGAAAAATACGTTCGATACAATCACACAGGTGAAAGAGTTTGATATAACTTGATTGGTAAGATCGAACCTCATCGAGCGTCCATCTAGAGTGTTGCAAGTCATATGACGTTTGATTGGCGATTCAAGGACTGCTCTGCCACCAGGATTCGATCCTCATGCATTACGAGTCGCCAACTACAGCCGGCAGGTGGCTTCGTAGGTAGGGGGTCTTACCCTCCTGTAGATGTGCAGTCGGCGTATTTTACAACCCCAACCGACAGAGCGAGTCCTGAAGAAGTTGGGTAGATGTATACTAGATTTTTAAAAATGAAAAAATCGGAAAAACTTTTTTTTTTCTTTTTTCTTATACTTGAAATTTAAGCTATCGGCTCTGCATTTTCACAATTAAGTCTCACGTTATTAAATTGATGCTTCTGTTTCGTGAACATAGCAATTTAGCTCCTGATCATTATCCTCAAATTTGTGGTGAGACTGTGTTTTCATCTGGTACTTCTATACTGTGACAGAAAGCCAACAAAACCTGATGATATTGTCACGTAGTTCCTGGGCACCATGGCTAGTGATATTGATATTCATGCCCCGAAGAGAGCTTAACTTCAGAATCTTCATCCGATATAAGCTTCGTTGGCGGCACAGCTATTTTCGCATCAACACTTCTTAAAATTTAGCTTAGGAAACAGAAACAGGTTTTCGAGAGTGAAAATATCACCTCCTGTTTACAAGGAAACAAATATTTTTTATATGGGAGAAAGTATTGTTTTCCTAGAAAATTGGAGCTAGTAAGGTAAAAGACATAACTGCTTGAGTTGTAAATGGGAGATATAATGAAGAGAGAATTGATATATATATATATATAACTGTATTATCAATTTATTATATATAAGCAATATAACCCGTAATATCAATGATATGACGTGAAGGGTTTAATAAATATTATACATCACGAATTTTATTCACTCAAATGATTATATATATTCTGACAAGAAAAGTCTAAAATTATGTACATGAGGTAAGAAGATACCAAATTTTCATAGTTTATTTACCATTTTAATGGATATATAGAAAATAATATAAATTAAAAATTTGATACATTGATAACGATCCAGGTTGTGCCAAAAATATAACAAAAAAGGCTCTTGCGTATTTAAAGGTCAATGTTTTGTATTTTGGTTGTCTCACAGAAGAATATATAATCTCTAATTCTTAATAAGTAATCATCTTGATGGAAAAAAAAATTCAGTCTTTTTATTTCATTTTTACGTAAATACTATGCGATCCGACCAAAACAATCTGTAAAGGTTGTTCATTAAGCAGTGAATGAGTGAAAATTAATCCCTGAAACAGTAAAGCTTACAAGAGAAATTTTATAATTTAGTGCCAAAACATGTTTGGTCAGCAATCGGCGTTCATTCAATTTGTTCGGCTTTGCGGCAGGTCAACCTCTGTCGGCCATTAACACGAACCGAAACGCCATCAGCATCCTCCAGGATTTTGAACTCAGGTCACCGATTCGATTTTCTGCAACGATAGGCGTTACATTAAACTTGTCTTCTACAGTTTTAAAAATCTGATTGCTCGTACCGACCAAGGAATTTTGGTTTGGTTTCTTTGTTTAATGGCATATCAACCTTTGTAGGTTATTTAATGCCAAAGCCATTCTCCAAGAAGAACAGTAGTGGTACTATTTAACCCATAGCTGGGAGGATAAGAGGGTTCATACCTTTCCCAAGTCTATTTGTCCGAAAGTGAACGTAATAGCGCGACTGGAGTACGAACTCGCTTACTACGATTCCGCAGTCCATCGCTTTAACCATTACACCACGAGGACAACCTCCGGTTTGGTTTGGTTTGGTTTGATGGCTCTTATATGTTATTTAATGCCAAATCCTTTATATAAATATATATATATATATATATATATGTATATATATATGTGTGTGTGTGTGTGTGTGATTTGTAAATGAATAGTTTTCGGGTAAAATTATTTTTGAACGAGCTAGAGTTCATTTGTTTGAACACAGTTAAATAGTTTCAAGTACTGCAATCTAACACCAACAATTCAATTTAATATCACTCATTAGCTGGCACAGTTAAATGGTTAAACAGTTCTATTGGTCCGATTGATTCGGGTAGGAGTGAACCTGGGAGTAATGGCAATAAACTGAAACTCAACATTCGAGCTTTTGGAGTAGAGCCTCCACATTAGATGTAGTTTAGTGTCGTATACAGCATATTCGTTGAGGGTTTTCTCCTCTAGGCAGAGATGCAGTCGACGTATTCTATAGCCCCGGCCGATTGGGTTAAATGGCATATCAACCTTCGTGGGTTGTTTAATGCCAAAGCAATCCTTGTAGAAGAACAGTAATAGTACAATCTAAAGAATGTTATTGGTAGTTTGGAGTTTAAACTCACTACGATGTCGCTAACCAGCGCGTTAGTCTAAGGTTCTCCCCACCCCCTGCGAGTAAAAGAATTTTGTGTAGTTGAAACACTTTCTCCTTTCAATTTCTTTCATAGACAAAGTCGACTTATACGGGGAGTGGTTTGTAGTGGGAATTGATAACAACAACAACTATAACCTGTTGTTGAAGACAGGACCCTTGATATTTATTTCCATAGCTATTAGAATACAAAAGTTTGGTTTCGTTTCGTTTCGTTTTATAGCATATCAACCATTGTAGATTTTCTAATTCCAAATCAATTTTGATACATATAAACAGTTCTGTTTCAAACAATTCGGTTTAGCATAAATAGTTTTTTGTTTACACAGTTAAATGTAAAATCAATTCTATTTCAAACAATTCAGTTTAGCATAAATACAGGTTAAATGGTAAACACTTCTATCCGACACATATATAGGACCCAATCAGGTGCTACCACTTCGAGGTAGAGTAGACCAGGGAGCGATGGCAATGAAGGGGTACTCTGCATTCCCCAAAGTTCCATGATTACTGGAACTTCACAATCAGATTGTTTAGTGTCACATCAGGACACTCGTTGGGGGAGTCTTACGTCGTTGCAGAGATGCAGTCGGTTTATTCTACACCCCCAGCCGACTGGGCCAGAAAATATAAAAGTCGCAGCCATTGATTATGAAGTTATTATTTTGCGCTTGTTAATTCAGTTTTCTGAAAAGGAGCCTGACCTTATTATCCCTTCTTCGAGACTTTTAGAATCCGACGGATCCCTCTTTCTCTCGGTTCCTGTAGTATCCAATTTCTTCGGAAATTTGTCTCCATACTGGTCTGTGACATCCCTCTTGGATTATATCTCATAGCCTTTATTTACATATCTATTGCAGGACATTGTCCTATCTCCTCAGTCGGTTGGCGTGTATCCTAACTACGACACGAAACGGCATCTTAAATCGAGGTTCTAGTTTTCCAGAAATTCTGAATATAGAGTACCCTTCATTGCTAAAAACATTATATATATAAAAAAAAAAGGTTCTTGCATATATGGAGGCCTGTATTTTGTATTCTAGCAGTCGCACAGAAAAAAATTATAATCTCTGATTCTTATAAGTATTCATCATGACGAAAACATTTATTCAATAACTTTTTTATTATTACATAAGTACTATGACCCGGACTAACGGTTCCTGTTAGGATCCTATCTATGGATCAAAAAGATCTCTTTAGAAATTATTCATATATGAGTGAGCAAAAAAAAAAAAACTCATAAGAAACAAGTACACAAAAACGGTAAATATCAATGTACAACGAATGCTATTCTCTAACCTTCTGGCATAAAATAACCATAAACGGGTCGACATGTTAAAGTTGACGTGACCTAAAAATCCCTCCTTTGAAATTTGAAATTTACATATTGAGTTCTGAAATTCCTTTCAAATATAAACATCATTGTTTACATAGTGTCAGCAATCAACTTTATCGACTTTAGCAATCTTCAAAGTTTAATTCAACAACATTAATAAACTGACTGTTCTTCTGCATACTATCATAACAAATCGATTTACAAACTCAGGTTGAGATTTACCCCTTTGTCGACACAAGCAATCTATTTTAGCGACATGGGTCGAATTGTACATGTAATAAGACGATGGGAGGTTATTTAATGTCAATTTTAATTAAACGAATTCGTTAAGAATATCTGCTAATTACAAACACAGTACAAAACAATTTTAATTAACCGACCCAACAACGCCTTTTCCAGTAGACTGCAACTTGCGTGGGTAGAGTGACATCTATTGATCGTATATCTGTCTGTGTGTCTGTCTTTCTCTCTCTCTCTCTCTCTCGAACTCTCTCGAACTCTCTCTCTCGAACTCTGTCTATCTGTCTGGTCAGCTGTTTGTCAAGGTGATTTGAATTCCATTTCATTCGTGTTTATCACTGTTCTTTATCTACTCTCTCTTTGTTGGTTGCTACTCTCTCTCTCTCTCTCTCTGTTCATCTCTCTCTCTCTCTTTCTCTCTCTTGCAAGTACACACGCACATGTACTCTCTCTTTCTCTGTCTTGTTCTCACACACGTGTACGTACGCGTGTATAAACACATATATAAACACATATATTCGGAGGCGTTCAAAGTGCAATGGTTATTGTCGTAGGAAATGGACACAGTGTCCCGAGATCAAATCCTGGAGGAGGCTGCTTGCATTTCATATAGAATTAACATCCTTGGGAAAGTTATGCATTCACTTATTTTCCCTCCAGCTATGGGTAAATAGATGTGCATAGAGGGCTCTTTAATCTTGGTATGACAACCAGTCAAGGAGAAAAAAAACTCTGTATTCAAACCTGTTAAAATTCGCTTAAAAATTGACCTTCTATTGCATCCTGCTCGTGTGAAGAGATAGGTAAATGTAGATTTATATATATATATATATATAATGAAATGAGTGAGCAGTGGGCGAGAGAGGAATAAGCGGATTGTGTCATCATCTAACATAGTATTATAGGAGTCTATTACTATAATCCTTACTTTCGGTGACGATCGAATATTTTTACATGCTTCCGTTTGTACCTTTTTTTTTTCAGGTCGTTCAGCTATATGCGCTGAGGGAGGAATAAACGTTAATTTTCTGCTTTGTTACTGGCCCATTGGGCTATTGGGTAATGCGTTCGCCAATGGTCCGGGAGACTGGGACCTAATCCTAGGTCGCGTCATACCAAAGACTCAAAAAATGGTACTTGATATCTCCTTGTTTAAAACTCTGCTTTATAAGGTACGTATCTAGGGTAAAGTGGAGCAATCCAAGGAAAGGAGTAGGGCCCTTCCCTATACCTCGGTGTAGTAGCTATTGAAAAATAAGCTTTCGCATCGCCCTCGACCACGTTCGCCAATTTTACTTACTTATATATAATAATTTCCCTACTTCTATGTATATATAAAAGAAAACGATGATGTATATATTAATAATTGACGATGTGAAAAGCTTTTTTAAGAAAAGAGTAGTCTTCTAATTTTTGTCGCTACTCTTTTAGTTCTTAGATATCTATGTGCGTGTATTTACCCTGTTGACCTGTAAAACATTGTTTATCAGTGAAATGCGTTTGGGTACACATGTGGATACGCGAAAGAAAAAGGGATGTGAGTTACAATGTGTGTGTGTGTGTATGTATGTATGTATGTGTGTGAAAACCTTATTTCTTCTTTATGTATGAAGGTGAGGGGATTACGGATCTGTATCCCAGAAAAGTGTTGATATTTTAGGCGTCAAAGAAAAAAATAGTGTTTGTATTGATTACTAAATGTATGCAAATGAGTATGTGTATTCATTCATGTGTGTGTGTAAATGTGTAAGTGCGCGCGCGCGTGTGTGTGCATGTGTGTGTGTGTGTGTGTGTGTGTAAAAGTGAATGTTTAACTTTATTTTTACATTGGTGCGATATCACAAAAACTTGAAATACTTCAGCAAATGTATGGAGATAACACCATATGTGTGTGTGTGTGTGTGTGTGTGTGTGTGTGTGTGTGTGAAAAAGTAACCTTATTTCTTCTTTATGTGTGAAGGTGGGGGGCTTGAAGACCAGTATCACTTTTTTTTGTTAAGACTTGCTTGTTAGAAGGATATTACCTGTTACCTTGATCCAAACCTGGCTCAGTGCAAGTGAGTGTACTCATACAAGATATAGAATAAAGACAGTTTGCAGTATATTTACCTCAATAATTCGCTGCGACTGAGAGGGAAGTGACGTAAGTCGTTTCTCATTGGCCAATACCATTTTAAAAACTCATTAGCAGTGGCATTTAATTTTTTTCTTTTGAGTTGTGGACTGTGTGTTTTTGCATTCTGGGCGTATTTTTACTGCAGGATCGCCGGCTGGAACAATAGTTTTGGTAGGGTCATTTGGGAGAGCAAGTATGATGTTGGAAGATCCGAAACTTGTAAGGACCCCAAGAACATCACCGACGAGGCGATTCTGTGCACTTTTTTTTAAAGTGTGTAACTACAAGTGTAAATGTTTAACACGTCAAAGGAAAAAATTGTGTTTGTATTGATTGAGTGGCACAAGACGTTTAAAAAACATTTGGAGAGGGAGGCATTCAACAAACAGGACCTAGGTCAACGTCGAGCAGGTGTTGCCGGTAGTGAGTGGTAATCGACTATTGCAAGTCAGCGAAAAATGAAAAAGGACAATGTTTGAAAGAGTATCACCGAAGATTTGGGCACGACTAAACACTAAGGGGACTGGGAGTATTGAAATCCAGCAATTCCT
This sequence comes from Sepioteuthis lessoniana, assembly GCA_963585895.1. Taxonomy (NCBI): domain Eukaryota; kingdom Metazoa; phylum Mollusca; class Cephalopoda; order Myopsida; family Loliginidae; genus Sepioteuthis; species Sepioteuthis lessoniana. Next base: position 68,938,566 of record OY757905.1, on the reverse strand, counting down.
GACCGGAAGGAATATTGCCTTTCTGAAATAACCTCTCTATTCAGCTGAACTTGCTTGGAGTGAATTTTTTCTTTTCCTTAGCTTAAAGGGATCATCGAAGGAACTCCTTTAGAAGTTATAAAGAGAGAGCCATAACAATGGTGCTGATGGCCATCCCAGAAGAATCCTTCTAGGGGTGCACAGAAGCGTGGCAGGTAAGGATGGAAAAAGCATACGAGTCCAAGGGGATTAGTCAAAAGAACAAATCGTGCAGCTCGTTCTTCGAAAGTGAAATAAACTGCTTGTGACACCAGTCTGCAACTTTTCAGACACACCCTATATATATATATATATATATATATATATATATATATATATATATATATATATATATATATATATATATATATACGTGGTACCTTCAATAGGTTTCCTGACTTTTTTGTACAGGCATTTAAAATTGTCGTAGACTCTTGAAAATTCAGTATGTTATTGCTATATATCTTATGAGATGACTGACCAATTTTTATGATTTCAGGCTCAAATGAACAGCTACAGCAAGAATTGGAATACCCCCTACTAAAGCCTGATTGTCACGGCTGGTGAATTTCAAAAGGTTGGGAGTCTGTGAGGGGTGATGACAGGTGTGGGAGGAGTAAGGAAGTCAATACACCAGAGTTGATTGGCCAAACGGTTAGGGTTAGGGTTACAATGTTGAGGTTTTAAGGGAGTTCCGGAAGAGATTCCGTCGGAAGAGGCCAGCACTCTTCAAATCGGGTCAGTGGCATTTGCACCAGGACAATGCACCAGTCCAAAACTCCATCCTTGTCACAGACTATTTGACCAAGATGGGCAATAAGACAGTTCCTCACCCTCCCTATAGTCAAGACCTTGCTCCCAGTGACTTATGCTTATTCCTTAAGCACGGAGGCTGTCGTTATGAGACAATTGAGGAGATGAAAGAGGCTGTGACGAAGGTCATTGATACGCTCACACAAGAGGACTTCCATAGGGCCTTTCCGAAGTTGTTGGAACGATACAAGTGCATTGCAACCGAAGGAGATTACTTTGAAGGGTACTAGAGTTTCATGTATGTACTATCAATAAGTGCCCACACGGAAAAAGTCTGAAAACTTATTTAATGATCCTCGTATATATAGAAACAGACACACACACGTATATATATATATATATATATATATATATATATAGCGACATATATATATACGTACACACGCATATATACACATAAAATGTGTTTGTATATATATATATATATATATATATATATATATAAATTTTTTATTCATGTGGATTAAAATCAAAGAAGAGACATCTCCACCCAAATATGTAGATTCTTAAAACTGGAGGAAAAATTCCCCTTACCTCGTAAGCAGCATCCGATCTACTGAAAAAGACATCAATACGCGACTAGCAAAGGCATTGTCATATGGAAGTTACACCGATCCGATAGAATAAAACGCAATTTTTTTTTCGAGTAGCAGTCGTGTCCATATTGCTATATGGATGCACCACATGCACGCTGACTAAGTACATGGGGAAAAAGCTTGACAGCAACTATACGAGAATGCCACGAGCCATATTGGACAAATCCTGGAAGCAACATCCCACAAAATAGCAGCTTTGCGGCCACTTACCTCCTATCTTTAAAACCATTCAAATCAGACGAACAAGACATGTAGGACACTGCTGGAGAAGTAAGGACGAACTCCTGACGTTCTCCTGTGGACTCCTTCACACAGACGAGCAAGTGTTGGACGTCTGGCTAGAACGTATCTTCAACAGCTCTGTACAGACACATGGTGCAGTCTAGAGGACCTACCGAATGCGATAGACGATAGAAACGAATAGGGAAGGAGAATCAGGGAAATTCATGCCTGAGGCATGACATGATGATGATGATGATTATATATATACAAAATGGCAATATGTATTCTTATATTGACATACACACACACACACACACATATATATATATATATATATGTATACGTTTGGTTGGGTTTTATGACATATCGAACCTTGTAGGTCATTTTAATGCTACATGCATATAATCATTAAATATCCATGATTTGTAAACGAATAGTTTGCTGGTAACATTTTAAAAGAGCCAGAGTTTATTTGTTTCCACACAGTTAAATAGTTTCGAGTACTGCAATCTGATACTAATATTATATAATATTAATCATTATGCTTCCATTCATCTTCCCACGTGGATTCAGATTCAACACAGAGGCCTACATAAAATGCTTGGAGGCGGTAGTACTGACCTAGTTTAAGTGGGAACCTGCAAGAAGACCCTAAGTCTAGCAACAGGACTCTACGCTAGGCTACACAAGCAGAACTCAATGTTGACTGTCAGAAAATTTCTGCAACCACATTACCCCAACATCTAAGGGCTTAACTTCCCAGACAGCAATCTTCTTTGTTATGCGTGGGTCACAGTTAATTATTCTCCCTCCAGCTATGAGTAAATAGTAGGGCAGACTAACTCTTCAGCCTTGGTGAGATAACTAGTCTAGGAGAAGGAAAACTCTGTATTCAAACCTATTAAACTCCGCTTAGAAAATTGACCTTGTGTCATATCCTGCCCGAGCGGAGGGTTGGTAAATATGGTTAAGTGAGAGACCAGCAAAATATTGTGCAACACCAGAGATGAACTGAAGGCAAAGATTACAGAAGCATTTGTCAATTTAAACAAAGAGGCCGCCGGAAGTTGGGTACGACTAAGCACTAAATATTTCAAGATTTTGTAATGATATTTTGGTAAATAAAACTGATAAAGTGAGATATTAGTGTTATTTTCATTTTTGCATTATTTAGACGACTCATCGCACTCGGTATTCACACGCACACACGCACACACACATATGTACATGTATATACGTATACATTGTAGTCAAACACTTAAAAAAGTGCACAGAATCGCCTCGTCAGTGATGTTCTTGGGGTCCTTACAAGTTTCGGGTTTTCCAACAACATACTTGCTCTCCCAAGTGACCCTACCGAAACTTTTGTTCCAGCCGGCGATCCTGCAGTAAAAATACGCCCAGCATGCAAAAACACACAGTACACACAAAAGAAAAAATTAAATGCTACTGCTAATGAGTTTTTAAAATGGTATTGGCCAATGAGAAACGACTTACGTCACTTCCCTCCGAGTCACGGCGAATTACAAAGGTAAACATACTGCAAACTGTCTTTATTCTATATCTTGTATGAGTACACTCACTTGCACTGAGCCAGGTTTGGATTAAGGTAACAGGTAATATCCTTTTGACAAGCAAAACTTGGGGGGAAAAATATATATAAAGCTTTTTCCTCCCAAACTTCTTTATGACAATGGTTAAAAAAAGTATAAATAAATAAATAAATAAGTGCCTGAATTACATATTATTAAGACTATATTACTTCACAAGCAACAGTGATATTTTCAAATCTTCTTATTTTATGTCTTTAATAATACCAATATTTAAAGATCTGAAACGATGGGCGTTCCTCGATACGTTGCGATGACAACCATGGAGAAATTTTTGTTTGTCCAGTACTCTTTTCAAAAATGAAAATATTTTTCCGAATCACAATCGGATGAAGTTTGTAAATGAGTGAAACGTAAATAAATAAATACTCCATCAAATTTTGCTTTTCATGACATATATTTAAACGTCACGCAAGAAGAACCAAATATGATGGCCATCCACGACACAAGGCATACATTTACTCATGCGGAATAGGAATTGTGCTTATGGTCATTTGGCATCGGTATCAGATGGTCTGAAGGCTTCAAATATTAATCGGTTGCAGTGGGTGTACTTACGCTAACGCAGCACCTGACTCATTGTCTGAAAGACAGAAGACTTGGGCTGATTATCCGGCGCTTTAAGGCAAATTGCGACGGAATTGGAGCTAATTTTGATACTGCTGCCCTTTTTCCTGTGAGGTCCCTACACTAAATCTACTTGTGTCACATCCCAACACTGAAAGTCATATTTTCAGGATTCATGTGATTCATGCTTTTCCTAAGTGCATTCCTTTCGTGCTAATACTATTGGAAAACGCATGAATCAAAGCTCCCCCTCCAACTATAGGCAAATAGCAGGCAGACTGGGCTCTTTTGCCTTGTTGTAGCAATTAGTTGACGAGAAATAAAAATATGAATTCAAACGCAAACAGAAAAATTGTTTGATAGATAGATAGAAAGATATGAAGAGACTGAGATTGATAGATAGATAGATAGATAGATAGAAACAGACTGAAATAGATAGATAGATAGATAGATAGATAGTGTTATAGAGTGGCTTGTACAACGAGACTTCCAGTATCGAGGAAGTATAAAAGACGTGTTTTTTAAGCACGGCAAGTTCTTCAAGATCTCGATCAGTTGTAAGACCAACTTCAAAAGTAACACCCACACCGCGAGACTAATAAGATTTATTAGACTGCACCACTTTAGTTAGTAAATAATTCATTCTTTATTTCACTGTGTATCTCTTCCTTACCACGATACAACAGATAGATAGATAAATAGATTTTTGTTTTTACGTTTGTTTGTGCACATCTCTTACTAACAATTATGTCGTCAAAATAACAGCAGTTTACGTATTTTGATGTTATTACCTATCTTTTATGATTGATTAAAAACCATCACAAAATCCTTATGGGAACACCTGTACGTTATAATTTCAAAGTTTCCACGTTCACCATCTGTCAACATCTTATTAGAATCTCCCACAGGCGATTAAAAATATTTATATTTCAATGGGAGTCTCTTTATTAGAAAAGTAGAACTGATATTACGGAGACCACCTGAGGAAAAGTCCAATAATGTGACAATAGGAACGTTGAAAAAGTGGTGACTTTAAAATTGTGATACCATGAAGGTACTCCCATAGAAATGTTAATATTCTTTTCATATACCCTGTATGTCAGCAAGGTTTTTATCTATTGGTCAACGGAGGGGTTCTTAATGGAATAAAAAAAAGTCTTACATATTAAGTTTTAAGCAAAAACTGTAACAGCTGTTTTCTTGTTCATTTTCCATCTGGTCTTTTGTGATTTTATTAGTCAGTGATTATTTTGTTGACAGCTTTTATTGTTAAGCCGCTTAGTTATTCAGATAAAATAATTTCCTACCCTAGAATTGGTAACAACCTCGATTTTGTAAATCAGTGCTTAGGTCTCTAAAAGTGAGTGAACAACTGATGAGATTTTCATTACTGCATTTATGAAAATTTAATCATATAAAAATTATCTCAAGACTCATTTCTAAAATGGAGATTTGAGAATGTTTTTCAAGATATTTTACTCAATTTAAAAGTTTATTTCTATCCAAAGTAACGAAGTGAACTTTTGACGGTGAAATCTCTCTCTGTCTCTCTGTCTCTGTCTCAGTCTCTCTCTGTCTGTCTCTCTCTCTAGCATGCACACACACGCATTTACTCTCTCTCTCTCTCTCTCTCTCTCTCTCTCTCACTCTGTCTTGTTCTCACACACGCGTACGTACGCGTGTATAAACACATATATAAACACATATATTCGGAGGCGTTCATAGTGCGATGGTTATTGTTGTAGGAAATGGACCCAGTGTCCAGAGTTCAAATCCTGAAGGAGGCTGCTTGCATTTCATAAAGAATTAACATCATTGGGAAAAGATTATACATATATATATATATGTATGTATGTATTACACACACATACACACACACACATATATATATATATAGATATAAATGAAGGAACGAACAAATCTCTCATGATAAAATGGGCGGATGTGAAAAAAGCACGATGTCAGAAAGGTGGTAACCACAGTTGCAGTTTGTGTCCATAAAAAAAAGTTATGCAACCCGGACGATGCTGAAAACAAAATGCTTAGTTTGGTTTCTTTGTTTAATGGCATATCAATCTTCGTGGGATGTTTAATACCAGAGCCATGTTTGTAAAGTAAAGTAAAGTTGGCGACCTTAGTCGAAAGTGACCCGAAGGCTCCCTTTTCAATAGCTACTACACCGAGGTGTAGGTAAGGGAGCTACTCCATTCCTTGGATTGCTCTACTTTACCCTTGATCCGTACCTTATAATGCTGAGTGTTAAGCAAGACGGCATCAAGTACCATTTTATGAGTCTTTGGTATGACTCGACC
>OY757905.1:68844928-68929928 GCA_963585895.1 Sepioteuthis lessoniana | reverse complement strand
CTTAAACCGATAACCGGATGATAAATGTCTGTTGATTGGCAACAGTCTCGTCAAGGTGTTGAAAGCTTTTGAAGCCCCTATACAAATATTCTCTTTGTAAAAACAAAAACAATACCATTGTGTGTTTTATGCTACAGGCACGCACATATAGAGAATCGGAGAGATGCACAATGATACTCACACAAAAGCAACAGACTTACACAAACATAATATTATGGTTCCGAAGCATAGATACTTAGTTGCTTTTTATAAAATGTGCACGCATAAACATACATATGCACACACGGACACTCACACACGTCACTGTTTTTTTCGATAAATTTCATTTTAGCATTATATAAGGTTCGTTCAAAAAGTTCTAAGCCTCACCCAAATTTTAAATTTATCGTATACTTTTTATGTTTCTTAGCCAAGAAAGTTTGAGCTGCAGGATACATCGATGGCATCACTGCAGAGAGGTAAAACTCCCCCCAAAAAGTGTCTCAGATATGATATTAAACCATCTGGTGGCTCGCCTCCATCCTTGAAGATTTGGGGAATGTGGCGTACCTCTTTATTTCCATTGCCCCCAGTTTTATTCTGACCCGAAGTGGTAACACCTGATAGGGTCCTATCTATGGGTCAAATAGAAATCTTTGACATTTAGACAGTGTGCAAACAAATGACTCATGCTAAATTGAATAGTTAGGAATAGAACTTTGAATATTTAACAGTGTTTGCCCAGTCAGCTGGGGCTGTAGAATACACTGACTGCACCTCTGCAGAGGGGTAAGACCCCCCCCAACGAGTGTCCTGGATATGACACTAAACAATCTGATGGTGAGGTTCCAGCAGTGCTGGAGCTTTGGGAAATGCGGAGTACCCCTTCATTGCCATCGCTCCCAGGTCCACTCTGGCCTGGAGTGGTAGCATCTGATAGGGCCCTATCTATGGGTTTAATAGAACTAACAGCATACTTATGCTAAACTGAATTGAGTAAACTGAATAGCTTGAAATAGAAACGTTTTTGACAATTAAACCGTACTTACACTTAAACTGCGTGCTTATGCTTAACTGAATTATTTCAAATAGAGCTGTTTTTCGACATTAAAACTGTATTTACACTTAACTGAATTATTACATATAACTGCTTAAATAGTTTGAAATGGAAATGTTTTTGACAATTAAACTGTGTACTTATGCTAAACTGAACTGTTTTCAATAGAACAGATTATTTACATAAAAATGGATTTGGCGTAAAATAACCTACAAGGTTGATATGCCATAAACCAAACCAAACCAAACCATTTAACAGTGTGTAAACAAATGATGTTGAATTGAATTGTTTGTGATACATAGCAATACTAGAAACTTTTAAACAGGGTACCTAAATTTGATTATTGGTTATGTGGCATTTCTTGGAACCATTTTACTCAATGTATGAATGAATAGTGTTGAAATTGGAAAACCTGTTACCACTTCCATGTCTGCAAAAAAGATTAAAACCGAAAAGAATTATGGGTGTTTGATTACAATAATTGAAACCATCTAACCGTGTAGAAACAATAGCAATACTAGTGCGCGAACAAATTAGTTCTAACTCGTTTAAAAATTAAATTACCAACAAACTATTTCCTTAAACATGATAGGTATATCCATTTACATGCGTGCAAATAAATGACTGATCTTAAATTGTTAGTTTCCCATAGCAATACTTGAAACAATTTAACTTTATGCAAACAAATGATCAATAGAAATAGAATTATTTGTATTTGATAGAAATACTTGAAACCGTTTAACTGAGTAAAAAATGAATTCAGGCTTATTTAGAAATGTTTTCAACAAAATGTTTACAAATCATATTCAATATATATGTATGTACAGGATTTGGCATTAAATAACATACAATGGTAGATATGCCATAAAACTCAACCAAACAACCATCCAACCAACCAACCTCACTTTTCTATGAGCCTCACTGGCACAACATGACGAAATAATTCTGAATTAGTTTTTCTAACTTTTTTGGAAGTGTTAATGTGTTTCCACAAAAAATGTTTAGCTATGACTCTTCTTTCTGGATCGAGCTTAGAACTTTTTGAATGACCCTAGTATATTGAATTTCTTTATAATAGAGATACTTTAATCGTTGCTGATGACTTATAGTTCTTTCTTGAGTATTAGGCTGTAAGCTAGCAGCAATTCTGATATATGCATATATACTTACACTCACACTCTCTCACACACACGCACCCATATATATATATATATATATAATCCTTTTTTCTACGGATGGTTAATATTTGTGAGATCGTGGATCTATTTCTTCGGAAGCCATTTTGGTTTTTTCTAAGTATATTGTCGATTTTGGGTTCTATGCAGTTTCGTAGTAGGGCATTGTAGATTTTGGCTGCTACGGATGTAAGTGTTATGCCTCGGTAGTTTTTGGCTAATCCGAGGTCCCCCTTTTTAGCGAAGGGGAGTATGCATCCCTTCATCCATCTATCTATCGGATTTTGATTGTATACTGCGTTGCAGTGTCGGAGCAGTATGTCGTCGAATTGTCTGGTCTTCCATACTTCCGGGGGAATTTCGTCCAGCCCTGTAGCTTTCCTATTTTTAATTTTTCTGAGAACCGAGTCGAGTTCTTCTTGTGTGAACGGTCCTAGTTTAATGTCTAATTGTTTGCTAATTATTCTGGTGATTGGTTCATGTGTTATTTTCGGTGGGTTTCCTAGTAAGTTTTCGAAGTGCTGTTTCCACAGTTTTATTCTTTCTTGTTGGTTTGCTGCTTTCAGTTTTGCTTTGGCTGTGTTCTTTCTTCTACTCACTTCGTTTATTGTTTGCCAGGCTATCCTAGATTGTCTATCTTCCACCGAGTCTCTAATCTTATCTATCTGATTTTGAATGTATTCTGTCTGTTCCTTTATATATATTCCTGCTAATTGATATTGTGCCGTTTTTAGTTTTAAGGCATTTGTGTTTGTTGGGTTTTTTCAATAGTTTTTGGAGGCTGTTTTCACTAGTGCACGTTTTTCTCTCACCGCTAAAGTTTCCCATGGGACCCTATATTTAATTTTGAGTTTTGTTGGAATGCATTTCGCTGCTGCCTCGAGGTGTGCATTGACGAAATTTTCATATTCGTCGTTTGGTGTACTTTTTTCCGTCTTTTCTTGTAGTGTTTCGAATCTGTTTCTTAATTCTAATACGTATTTATCTCTTATATCTCTGTTGTTCAATAGGGCCCAGTCATAGTGTTTGGTGGTAGCTGTTCGTTTGGCGTTTTTTCGTAGGCTTAACCGCATTTTCGCCGTGACTATTCGGTGATCGGTGGACACACCCTCAAAAGAGGAGTATGCCTCGCAATTCATTGCACTATTTTTCCATTTCTTGTTTATAAGGACGTTGTCTATCTGAGCTTTAGTATTGTTTGCGTACGTGTATGTCCATAGTTTGCCCTCCCTAGAATCCTTGAAGGTGTACGAGCAAAAAACCAACAAGCGACATTAATATTTGTTGACTTTACCAAGGCTTTCGATTCCATTCACAGAGGAAAGATGGAACAAATCCTACTAGCGTACGGCATACCTAAAGAAACCGTAGCGGCAATAACGATTCTCTATAGAAACACTAAAGTAAAAGTACGATCACCAGATGGAGACACAGAATACTTCGACATTGTAGCAGGAGTACTACAAGGGGACACGGTGACTCCGTACCTCTTTATCATTTGTCTAGACTACGTACTTAGAACATCGATTGACAAAATCAAAGAGAATGGCTTCGAACTGACGATAAAAAAAAGCAGAAGGTACCCCGCAACAACAATTACCGACGCCGACTACGCCGATACTGGCAAATACACCTGACCAAGCCGAAACACTACTGCATAGTTTGGAACGAGCAGCAGCAAGCATAGGCCTCTATGTTAATGCACACAAGACGGAATATATATGCTATAATCAAACGGGGGACATCTCCACTGTAGAAGGAACCCCTCTTAAACTAGTAGACAAATTCACTTACCTAGGAAGCAGCGTTGAATCAACCGAAAAGGACATCAAAACGAGGTTAACGAAAGCATGGACAGCTATCAATAGGCTATAGATTATATGGAAATCAGACCTAACCGATAAAATGAAACGTAGTTTCTTCCAGGCAGCGGTCACATCGATACTGCTATATGGCTGCACTACATGGACGCTAACAAAACGGCTGGAGAAGAAGCTAGACGGCAATTACACAAGAATGCTACGTGCAATCTTAAACAAGTCCTAGCGGCAACACCCCCACAAGACACCAACTGTACGGCCACCTGCCCCTTATCACGAAAACTATTCAAGTTAGACGAACCAGACATGCAGGACACTGCTGGAGAAGCAGGGACGAACTCATAAGAGATGTACTCTTATGGACCCCCACACATGGCCGTGCAAAAGCAGGACGACCAGCACGAACATACATTCAGCAGCTATGTGAGGATACGGGATGTTGTCCTGAAGACCTACCTAGGGCGATGAACGATAGGGAGGAGTGGCGAGAGAGGGTCAGGGATATCCGTGCTACCAGCGTGATATGATGATGATGATATAATCATCATTATAATTATAATTATTATTATTATTGATAATGCAGTTTGCAGTATTCAAAAATAAAGAGTGTTCAATATCGGTGATTGAGCATATATGTCTAATTTAGGATAAGATAGACAGTCAATGTCATTATTAATTATTAATATAATAATGATAATAATAATAATGTGCACAACCCAGCACCTGTTCTAGAAAATGACACACATAAACTCCGATGGGTCTTTGACATACACACGGACCACCTAATCTCGGCCAAGAGACCAGACCTTATAATAATCAGAAAAAAAGAGAACTTGCAAAATTGTCGACTTTGTTGTCCCGGCAAAAGAAGGATAAGTACCTCGACCTTGCTAGGGAATTGAAAAAACTATGGAACATGCAGGTGACAATTATACCAATTGTAATTGGTGCGTTTGGAACAGTAACAAAAGGATTACTAAAGGGACTGGAGGACTTGGAAGTTAGCGGACGAGTGGAGACCATCCAAACGACAGCATTATTGAGAACGGCCAGAATACTGAGAAGAGTCCTGGAGACTTGAGGAGACTTGCTGTCGCTCAGACTCCAGTGAAAAACCATCGTCTAACGCTGGTGTGAAAAGCTCTAATGAGTGAATAATAATAATAATAATAACTAGGAAATAGATATGCGAAGAATAATAACTGTAAGAATACTTTAAAAGACAAACTGGCGAAATGTCACCCGAGAAGACTAAGAAATGGCTAAGAAATGGAAATCTTATGGCTAAGAAATGGAAATCTTATGAGAGAAACTGAATTTCTTCTCATAGTAACACAAAACAACGCCATAAGGACCAAATATGTTAAAGCTAAATCAGACAAGATATAGTAAAATAACTGATAAGATCGGCTGGAATACAATGAAGTGTTCTGGAGATATGAGGAGACGTGCGGTCACTCAGACTCCAATGAAAAACAATCAGCTGGCGCTGGAGTGAAAAACATGTATAATAGTTATAATCTTCTTCTTCTTCTTCTTCTTCTTCTTATTATTATTATTATTATTATTATTATTATTATTATTATTATTATTATTATGTCAAGGGTGCTCCACAAACTAGATCACCCTTCTCATAATGTCCCACGTTAAAGTATAAAAAAAGATATCTTCCACTTGATATGATGATCGTATAGGCGAGAAGCTAGTAGTTGCTCTGCGTTGTTAATTCTATGCTTCTGTTATCTTAAAGAATATATATATATATATATATATATATATATATATATATATATATATATATATATATATATATATATATAATACGCATCTACCGTGGTAGTTACTGTTGTAAGAAAAATGACTCAGCAATTCGAGTTCAAATCCTTGGCTAACGCACTTTTCACCAAACATTCTATAAATTCTAAGCGTTTTTTATCCTGTTATAATTAAAATTTCAGTACCTAAAAAGAATTAAAAAACAACAACAACAACAAGTAAATACATATATATAAGGTGGGTACATTTTCATAGGTGCGACATGTTCTTATTTTTAAGTTAAGATTTCAATACTGTTGAAGGGAGAAGCCCTCTTAGCATAGTGGCTAACGAGCTGGACTCTGACATTGTTGCCAGTGGGCTCAAACTCCAGTCACGCTTTCAGACTAATCCCCTTGGGAAAGGAATCGACCCTCTTAAATCCCTCAGTTATAAGTTTAATAGTACCACTATTCTTCTATAATGATGGCTTTGGCAATAAATAACCCACGAAGGTTGATATGGGATTAATAAACGAAACTGAACCAAACACTTTGTGCTGTAGAGTTTGGCAATACATCCCACCTAATACTATTCGTTTTCACATGAGAATTTTAAAAGAAAATTAACTGTTTATGAAAAGCTGGTAAGGTGTACCTAATTTGGGTGTTATCATGTTAATAGTAAAGGTCGTAACAAACTTTTTAGCGTGGACAGAACATGACTAGTTTACCAGGAACGTATTTTTTCCACTTGTTACAAAAGTATCTGCTCACTTGAACCGTAAATCTAGATTTTCACTATGTGTCTGCTTATTCTGCTTTATTTCTGAGCCGCCCTTTTTTTTTTTATTTCACTCGTTACTACTATAAGCATACCCTTCTGGAGGTTATCTGGTCGTAAACGATTTGTACAAGTTACAGACACCTTAAATTGCTTACCAATTATTGCCATATGATTTTTTCTTTTTCTTTTCTAACAGGATAAAAAACACTTTCAAAAACAACTCCTACTTTTAGGGTAACCTGATATAAAAACTGAGAAGGATTCGAATTTTCACACTGTTACTCCAATCTATGACGTCATCACATTGTTTACAAATCGCAAAACAAACTCTCAATTTGAGAAGCAAATGTTCAGCTTATCTTAGTGCACAGCTGTGCAAAGACTGTTTTGCATAAGTAATTGTAATTGATGGAACCTTCCTTTTATTGATTAATGTACGGTTAGATTTTAAATCGAAAAGTAAAATAAATCGTCCTCACAAGCTAAATTTGATTTCAAACCCATAATACATGCGTATGTGCACACATAATACATGCTTGTGCGTATCTCTACGTGAATCTGGCTGGTGATAAAGCAGACATTTCACTAGCATTGTTTGAACCGAAAACAGAATCTTTAAAAAGTGATTGATAAATAAAGTCTCCAGTCCTGAATGTATAGCTATAATTGAACAGTTGAATCAAATTTTGGCTTTAAATAATCCATAAGGAATTGAAACGTGGTTAAACAATAAACCACAATATCTAATATCAAAAATTTTACTGGACACGGCTTTATACGTATCTGAGCCGTAATACCCATGATAAACAGAGAAGATTATTCAATTTCAAAACACAGCCAGAAAAAACGTTCGAATATGACTTTAGTTATTAGTAAATACCTATTACCCGTTGAAAAATATTCATACTTCTACGGGGGTGTCTGCGTGGTGTACTGGCTAACGCACTGGACTGCAGAATCGGAGTGAGTTCAAACTTCAGTGGCGCTTTTACGTTCACTTTCCGACAAATACATTGGGGAAGTAATGGGTTAAATAATACCACAACTGTTCTTCTAGAAAGATGGGATTGGCATTAAATAACTCAAAAAGATTGATATACCATTAAGCAAACAAACATATATCCCCCATAAACGATATCGCGTGGAAAGAGACCTTACTTATCACTGGTAAATAATCTTTTTCGTGACCAATATCAAGACACTTGATGGGAGGAGAACACAGTCAAGTTTATTGGAAATGGTAAAGAATGTAGAGATAGATTCATAATGGCATATCAACTTTCATGGGTTATTTAATGCCAAAGCCACCCTTTTACAAGAACAATAGAAGTAGTGTTATTTAACTTATAGCAGGGAAGAAAAGGGGTTTCATGACTTCGTATAGGTTTCTGACATTGCCCAAGTTAGAATGATAGCAATACATCTAGATTATCTTTCCTATTAACGAATATTCGGCCACTTTTCCTTCTTCATATGTATACAGTGGCCAATAAAAGACTGACTCGGAAAAAAAGCTTTCGCTGTTGTCTCTAAGCAAACATATTTGCAATGACCACTTTGTGGGTGGTCCGTCACTGTACCACGAGTTTTAAATCTCTACACTAAGCTCTTTATAATGTTTGTTCTTGGGGATTCTTTACATTAAAGTGGGTGACACTGTATTTTCTTTCTGATGAAATGGTAGATCTGTCAGTTGAATAGTAATATCCTATTATTTCAGTTTATACTTTCAGATTGTAATTTGTCTTTTCCCCTTTCCTTATAATATCTAACGAATAATAGAAAAAACAGTGTATATAGGATGATATTACTTTTGTTTTTACAGAGTTAATATTTGTTTTATGGCTTCAAAAGTTTTCACTACTTTAAAGAGACTGTTGATTATCAAAATCCGGGTGTAGGGAGACAAAATAATTGTCTTTTCTTTATTTATGGGCGTGCCTTCCCACGTCACATATCAGATCGTCGTGTGAGAATACAGACCCCTTAATATTTCTCTTTTTGGAGTTCCAAAGTCGAAGAGAAAAGACCTAGTTTCAAACCCCTGTTCATTGAACAGAATAGAGATCTTTGTTTCCAATTCTAGTTAGGTAATTTATGTTCCCTCACCATTGAAATAAAAATTAACAAATACAAGTAAGACTTTTCATCGATCTGATACCTATCTTTACATATGTTTATTCGTGAAGCAATGTACGCAATTTGTCAATTTCGGACATGTTGCTAATTATTGCAACACCTGTTTTATGTTTTCATATATGTGTCTATTAAATGTTATTTATGTTGTACATTTGAATTCGTATCGTTTTCCCTTTCCGTTTATTCAGTGTCGGTGTATCAGGAGATAGACAAATGCTACTAAAGGAATCTGGCATGTAGAAAACTACTAAATATCCTTTCTAGCTCCAAATAGCCATTAAAAGTTAACTAGTATAAACAGTTCCTTTACAAATTTCATTAAAGAAAATAAAAATTAACATAATAGGCAGCTTCATTTGGTAAATTTGATGTCCAGCTAACTTGGACCAGCATTTGAAATCATGAAATAGAAAGTCATAAACGTAAAAATTTAAATTTAAATTTAAATTTAAAATTCAAATTATATCATAAAATACAAAATATAATAACAGCTTATATATTGAGCCCAATACAAACACATAAGAGAATATGAATAAAAATAATATAATAATAGTAATATATATATATATATATATATATATATATATATATATATATATATATATATATATATATTATTCATTTGGAAAAAAATTTCAGAATATTTTTCTCTAAATGTAAACTCCGGACTTTTTGGAATTGGTTTATAGCAAAAGTTATTCTACTCTTTCAAGAATATTTTTGAGGCTATTCAAAATGGCGGCAAATCAAACAGATTTTTAATGACTGGGAAGAACAAACCATGTGAAATTGACAGAAGACCGTGGGATGTGTACGGAGGAGCAAGTTTTAGTCCAAAAATAGTTCACAAATGAGCTAAACATGAGTTTGCCACAACGAGACTGAGTCGAAAAGACAGTTCATGCAGTAGAAGACCACTGACTTTCCGGTAAAGAAAAAATTCCGGGCGCAATAAAGAAGGTCATGCTGACAGTTTTCTTGGAACATGAAAGGAACCATCACGATTGATTTTCTTGAAAAAAGTGCAACTGTAGTCAGTGCTTCCTATTGCCAACTCCTCAAGATATATTTTACCTTATTTATTGAATTAACTCATATAAAGAACAAACAAAAATTTATTTTGTATTTAAGTACGATTACTTTCTGAATTCAGCAGGGGTGTCCCTAGTGAGGATCGAACTCATTACTCTTGGGAATTTTCTTCGCCATAATTTTGTCCACCATCCCGCTATTATAGACACCTGAGTCAGAGGAAATGCTTGAAAATCCCCTCGTTATAGACCTCTCATTGCTATGTCAATACATCTCTATTGCCTAACCACAAATTACCCGTGTCGACATTTGATCGACTGTTTTTTATGTCATAAATAAATAACCACCGTCACGGTTAATTGATATTGGGATTTTCATTGTTTTTTTTTTTAGGCATATCAATCACAGAATTAATTGCTGATCAACTTGAACTTGTTTTCCAGTTCATTGATTTTATACGAATGAGTTAAAGTACCCGAAAGAGGGTAAAAAATGTTTAGACTATTATTAGCCAACTCCTTCAACAACTTCACACAAACATGTCCTCTATTTTGTGGATTTTAAAAACTGTTATATATGCGACATTTTGTAATGAATATAGTCGTAGGAACTGGACATGGCGAACAGAATTCAAATCCTGGAAGAGTCTGTTTGCATATTACTTAGCGTTGATACTCTTGGGAGGAGTATGAATTTAACTATTCTATCTCCAGCTATGGATAAATAGCAAGGCAGACTAGTCTATTTAACCTTGGTATGGCAATCGGTCTATGAGAAAGAAAATTCTGAATTCAAACCTGTTAAACTCCGCTTAAAATGGACCTTGCGTCGCATCCCGCTTGGGCAGAAGGTTGGCTAAATATATATGCGACCTTTTCTTTTTTTAATCATTCAAAACTAATGAATCAAAGCGTACTGACCGCACGGATTCCTCTGTATCTCTGTCTCTCTCTCTCTCTCGTTATCCGTCCCTATCGACTATCGCTCTTGGTAGGCCCTCCAGAGCAGTGGTCCTCAATATGGGCCTTAAGGTCTATAAGTGGATCTGATAAACTTTTTGAATAGGCTAGGAGTTGGTGGGATTTTCTACAGTAAAGTAACGTAATTCGTTACAAGTTGAATAGAGATTTACGCCTGAAGCTGAACCAAGACGAGGAACTTCAACTTGGGAATAGTCTTATTTACCCAACCCCTCCGCTCGGGCAGGATATGACACAAGGTCAATTTTTAAGCGGAGTTTATCAGGTTTGAATTCAGAGTTTTCCTTCTCCTAGACTAGTTGCCTCACCAAGGCTGAAGACCCTAATCTTCAACTTGAGAATAGTCTGGATTTATATTTTCTATTATATATTGATTTTGTAAGTGAAAAAAAGCCAGACTTATAGGATTAGAACTTCATCGAAAACAAGGAATGATCCGAAATCTTTATCAATAAACAAACGGAACATAAATTCTATACAATATTTCTAATAAGTCAAATGACGTATCTTAAAACAACAAACATTGATTCATTAATCAAACGGCCAACTTTTTCTTATCATAAACGGCCAACTTTTTCTTGTGATACAAATTTTCACTCGGTTATTATATTTTGCACTTTTTACACATCCAACATTGATTTAACATCACTCATATCATCCCTCATAGTCCTGATGATGGTTCATTAGAACCGAAACGCTATAGTATCAACTTTTCTTCTTAATAAATCTCTCCTTCTACAGTCCATTATTTACGTCCATATAGAGAAATATAAAATATACTGAGACATAAAAAGATATATATGTATGTGTGTGTGTGTACGTGTGTGTGCATATGAATGATGTATATATGTATATATATAGAAATATATGTATATATGAATAATATATGTATTTACAAAGATACACACACACACACACTCACACACACATATATATATTTATGTACATATACATTTTATACATTTTATACATACATACATACATACATATATAAAGATATAAATATATATATATATTTATATATATATTGATATATGCATGTATATATAAATATATATAGATTTATATATATTGATATATATATATATATATATATATATATATATATTGATATATGCATGAATACATAAATATATATTCATATATAAATTTATAAATGATATATACAGATATATCAGTAAAAAGATATATATATATATATATATATATATATATATATATATATATATATATATTAACATCTTTTTATATATACATATATATTTTATATATTTTATATATACTTATATCTATCTTTAATATACACATATGTATATCTTTTTATCTCTGTCTCTCTCTCTTTCTCTCTCTCTCTCTCTCTCTCTCCCTCTCTCTCTGTATATATATGTATACAGTTTTTTACACACAACCAACTATCCCCCCACCCCACACACGTATATATATATATATATATATATATATTTATATATATATATATATATATATCATTGTGTATCTATCTATATATATGTAAACAAATTTGGTGGATTTTTATATTAGATTTTAAGATGCTAACTGGATGAATTTCACAATGGTGCTAGGGGCTGAAATACTAAAACGCTGTTTCGTAACTGTCTGTAAGATAAGCAATTTCAGATAATGTTTTGTAAATGTGAACAAGCCGAAGCCAGTCGGAATAAATTTATAAAATGTATCTAGCAACATTTGTGATACTCTATTTTTGTTCATACTTATTCTCTCTCTCTCTGTCTCTCTCTGTCTTTCTCTGAATTTTTATATATGCATATCTTTTCTTCACATAACTTTTTCTTCACGATTACTTTTGGACGAAATTAGTTGTGAACAATAAAAAATAACTACAAAGAAATTTCCCTCTTTGTCTTATGACCTCTGTTTCTCTCATTCACTCACTCTCTCTCTCTCTCTCTCTCTCTCTCTCTCTCTCTCAATCTTTCTTCACACACACACCCGCACGCACACACACACACACACACACACACACATGCATATATATACTTATATATTATGTATAAATTCAACCTTATAATATTTCCACTACACAACGGTACCGCCATTTGCAACTGTTATTTGGCACTGGTCTCTTTAAGAACCCTTCTCAGGTTCCAGGACACCTGTCAAGCAGCGATACACCACTAACATATACATAGAAATACATTTATTAATGAACACCAAGAAAACTTGAACGTTCTTATATACGGGGCAAAACTTAAAAGAAAAAGATTGTATGAAATTAAACATCAATTATTGTTTCCAGTCAGCGTTGTTCGTGGCTGTCGTAAAATGACGACTCGAGTCATTTGGCTTTAAGACAAAACAACGGAAAATAAATGAAGATGAAAAACATAAATCAACATTAATAATAAGGATTTATCAGGCTGAATGCAAATTTTGATCTTGGAGCTATTTTGTATACGTGTTTTATGATATTGAGCTCTAAATATTACAGTGGGGACTCTTCAAGGTGTAGTGGCTAAAGTACTAGGTTGTGATCTTTAAATATGCAAGTTCGAACTCCACTTACGCTATGACATTCCCTTTTGATCTAATACCCATGGGAAAGGAATAAACCCTTTTATTTTTATAACTAAGGGTTAAATAGTGTCACAGTTGCTCTTCTACTAGGATAACTTTGGCCTTATATAACCCAAGAAGGTTGCTATGCCATTGAATAAAGGAACCAAACCAAAACTCCAATCAAGACAGATCGTCATCATCATCATGTCCTGCCGCTAGCACAGATATCCTTGACCTTCTCTCTCCACTTCTCCCTATCGTTCATCGCCTCTGGCAGGTCTTCAGGGCTACATCCCGTATCCTCACATAGCTGCTGTATGTATGTTCGAGCTGGCCGACCTGCTTTTGCTCGGCCATATGTGGGGGTCCATAGGAGTACATCACTTATGAGCTTCTCCAGCAGTGTCCTGCATGTCTGGTTCGTCTAACTTGGATAGTTTTCGTGATGGGATGCAGGTGACCGTATAGTTGGTGCCTTGTGGGGTGTTGCCGCCAGGACTGGTTCAATATTGCTCGCAACATTCTTGTATAATTGCCGTCTAGCTTCTTCTCCAACCGTTTAGTTAGCGTCCATGTTGTGCATCCATAAACCAGTATCGATACGACCGCTGCATTGTAGACATTCTTAAGATGTGCCCGTGGTGTAATGGTTATCGTCGCAGGATATGGACACGGCGACACGAGTTCAAATCCTGGATGAGACTGATTGCATTTCACATAGCACTAATACCCTTGGGAAAGGCATGAATCCAAATATTCTCCCTCCAGCTATGGGTAAATAGTAGGGCAGACTAGGTTCTTCAGCCTTGGTGAGGCAACTAGTCTAGGAGAAGGAAAACTCTGAATTCAAACCTGTTAAACTCCGCTTAAAAATTGACCTTGTGTCATATCCTGCCCGAGCGGAGGGGTTGGTAAATATGATTGTAGACATTCTTAAGATTGAATTGGATGTATTCAGAAATAATGGTAAGAAAAATAAACTAAGATGGCATTTGAGGAACTAATGGATAAAATATGAGGGTCATTCAATAAGTAAGCGGAATTTGGAAAAAAATGAACATAATTTTTTAGAATTATTTTCCTTAAATGAAAATTCTGCATTTTTTGGAATTGGTTTATGGTGAAAACTATTTTAGTCAAAAAGAAATATGTTCTGAGGCTATTCAAAACGGTTGCAAATCGGAGTGCTTAAAGCTTAAACAAAGGCCTGTCATTAAATTTTCAGTGACTGAGAGGTGCAAACGATGTGAAATTTTCAGAAAAAGGTGTGATGTGTATGTAGAAGCATGTTTTAATCAAAACATAGGTTTGCCGTTACGAGCCGGAATCAAGACAGTCCTTAGAGTGGAAAAAAGATTGACTTCCCGGCAAAGGAAATTCCCGGGCGTTGTTTTTAGTAAAGAAGTCTTCTGGCACATGAAAGGAGCCATCACTATTGATTTTCTAGAAACCGTGCAACTGTAAACAGTGTTTCTAATTGTCAACTCCTAACCAAAATTCAACTTATTTATTGAATAACTCTGGTATTTAACAGAATTTGATATACTTACTAATATTGTTTAGGCTGGCTCTGTGCATTGATTTTTTAAAATGTCGATGTGAGAAGATGCTAGAATGGAGATTATCAAAGAGACATAACAAACAAACAAACAAACAACAATAATAATGATAATAATAATAGTCAGAAGAATGACGATCAAAACACTACACTCTCAAATCATACAGAAAAAACATAAACACAAGAAGAAATGAACATAGAAAAGTTAAAAAGAATTATGTCTAAAAAGAACGCTAAATTACCATCGCTAAGAAACCAAGAGTGGAAAACAGTCAAGGCAGAAACGAAAAAAAAAAAACCCCAAAAGAATTATCAACTCATATCTCAACGAATATCATGGAATTAAATGAACTAATTTATGAAGGAGCGGAATATTGGTATTCCCCTACAAATACGAACAGAAACTCAAAACCTGGATGGGAAATTCGACTTGAAACGCATATAAGAAATCTATGACAACAAGCAAAAATGATGAAACGGAGGAAGAACGCTAGAACATGTCAGGACGAAAAGAGAAAAACAACACAACAATAAAAACAATAGATTCAACTCTAGGAAATAAACCAGAAGGTAATGGCGAAAGAAGGAGGACTAAAAAGATATTGAGACAGAATAAAACAATACACACTAAATAGGACATTCCATGACAGCGAAAAAAATTCTGCCAGCGATTAGGGGGAGAATGCACGAAGACAAACGCTCAACCGGATAACAAGGAAACGAAACAGTTTTGAATCAAAATATGGGAACGAAGGGAGGACATAAAAGGAAAGCCGAAAGGATAAGTAACATTGAGAAAGACATAGGACTCAAAGAAGCACCGAAGGCGAAAATGCACGTCGACTCACTCAGAATAATACTCTAAAAAGTACCAAAATAGAAAACCCCTGGACATGATGGCATGCATGGATACTGATTTAAAAAATCACTTCTATTCATGATAGACTGGCTATTGAAAAGAATAGATGCCTACAAGAAGCAGATGTACTCGAATGGATGACCAAAGTAAAGACCATTCTGATAAAAAAAAAACCCTCTAAGGAACTACCCCAAAATTTACAGACCTCTGACGTGCCCACATATGATGTGGAAAATACAAACTGCACCAATAAGAGAAGGGATTTACGGCTCACAAACAGGCCTCCGATTGTTCCATAGAATCAGAAAAGATGCTGCAAAGGATCCAGAGGCACAGGAGAGCTACTCTATGTTAATCAACGTATCCTCAATGAGCGCAAGACGGGACAGAAAAATCTAGCTATAGCATGGATTGACTACAAAAAGGCATACGATGTGGTCCCGCAAAGCTGGATAATAAACTAACTCAAAATGTAAAAGATATCAGACGAAGTCAAACAAGCGGAAAAGAAAGAAAATTTTTAAAAAAATACCTCAGCAGAACAAGAAAACTACTCGAAAAGAAACTACATAACAAGAAACCTCATCAAAGAATAAACACCTGAACAGTCCCCCGACTACGTAAGATACTCGGTTGCATTCTTAAAGTGGACGAGAGAAGAACTTAAACAAATGGGCCAGTGAACAAAAAATCTGATGACGATGCATAAGGCCTTACATCACACAGATGACGTATACAGACTGTATGTCAAGAAAAGAAGGCGGTGCCCGTGGTGTAATGGTTATCGTCGTAGGAAAGGGACACGGCGACACGAGTTCAAATCCTGGACCAGGCTAATTGCATTTCACATAGCACAAATACCCTTGGGAAAGGTATGAATACAATCCCTCCAGCTATGGGCAGACTGGGTTCTTCAGCCTTAGTGAGGCAACTAGTCTAGGAGAAGGAAAACTCTGAATTCAAACCTGTTAAACTCCGCTTAAAAATTGCCCTTGTGTCATATCCTGCCCGAGCGGAGGGGCTGGTAAATATGGTCAAGAAAAGAAGGAGGAAGAAGACTCGCCAACATTCAAAATAGCGTCGATGCATTAATACAACGACTAGAAGACTACATAAGAAAACGCCTATGAAGACCTATTACAACCGGTGGTAGTAATCAGTCTTCCTCGGTGCTTTTTTTTATGTAGTCAACATCAACAGGACAAAAATAACCAAAAACAAATATTGAAACAATAAAAAAAACTGTATGGACATTTCAAGTGACAAGCAAGCGAAATCTCTCGCAGTGTGTGTGTGTGGGGGGGGAGATGTGATTCCCTGGGAATTGTGCAAGAAGTTTAAAGTTGACCATACAAACAAATAGTATATGTATAACCCGGAATCCGTCCAAGAAAATGAGATCCATAAAATTCTTTGGGATTTTGAGATAGAAATATATCCCCTCATCTCGACCAGACAACCAGACCTCGTGATAATCAACAAATAAAGAAACCGGCCGAATAGTGGACTTTGTCGTTCTGGCTGATCACACAAAAAATGAAAGAAAGGTAAATAAGAGATTAGTTCCTAGACCTTGTTAAAGAACTGAAAAAAACTATGGAACATGAAGATAATGGGGATACCAATTATAATTCAATTCGTCTTCTAAGGCCTGAACAGATATTCAACCGACTAATCGATATAAACTCACCTGAAGATCACGTAAGCTCACCAAAAAATTGAGAGCATGAAACTCAAAGTCTTGAGTTTTCTCTTTTTTTTTATTTTACTTTATATATATTTATCAACCACTCCGCTCGGCCAGGATATGACACAAGGTCAATTTTTAAGCGGAGTTTAATAGGTTTGAGTTCAGAGTTTTCCTTCTCCTAGACTAGTTGCCTCACCAAGGCTGAAGAACCCAGTCTGTTCTACTATCCACTCATAGCTGGAGGGAGAATAATTGGATTCATACCTTCCTCAAGGGTATTAGTGCTATGTGAAATGCAGTCAGTCTCGTCCAGGATTTGAACTCGTGTCGTCGTGTCCATTTCCTACGACGATAACCATTACACCACGGACACTTTATAGTTGAAATATCGCGATATTGTTTTGCATTTTTGTGCAGAGAACATTATATTTGATTGATTCAGAACGGTATCGGTAAATTTTAATCATTAAGATATATACATTTGTGTGTGTACGTGTGTGCAAGAAAATTGTCTATTACATCGCTTTGATTACTCTGTTACTTGTCCCCTATTCCGTATGTGTACATATGTGTAAGTACTTTTAGCAGTGGTAGAGACAAAGGGTCCAGGCAAGCAAGGGTACAGTTATAATCCCCCGAAAATAAGCTTGAATGCGACCATTCGGAGAATAATCTGTGGTGGTCCCTGAAATACACACATATACGAAAAAACTGACCAACAATTTTTTTCTTACCGAGCAATTATTCTTACTCCTTTTGAAACTAAGCAGGTGAATGACAAGTAATTAAATAAATGAAAATCACCGTGGATTTTCCAAAAGTGCTGTCAGTGAAAATAAATTAACAACAATTACGTACTCAGAAAACCTTCAGCTTTGGTCTTTGCTGCCGGCCTAATTTTTTCCGCTAATTATTTCCAAGTCAAACTCAACTAGATTTTGCTTTGCTTACGGTCAGTTGTTTAGCTTTTATCTAAGCTGGAGATATTGCTGACATCATAGAAATAGTGGTATATCTCAGTTGAGAAAACTATTATTTCACTGATATAAAGTTCGTCTATCTCAAATTGCTTTCGTTCGTTCCTATGAGCAAAATTCAGATGATTATCAAGTGAGTCTTATTCCTATGAGTAAAATTCCGATAATTATCGTCAGTCTTGTTCTTATGAGTAAAATTCAGATAATTATCAAATCAGACTTGTTCCTATGAGTAGAATTCCGATAATTATCAAGTCAGTCTTGTTCCTATGAATAAAATTCCGATAATTATCAAGTCAGTCTTGTTCCTATGAGTAGAATTCAGATAATTATCAAGCCAGTCTTGTTCCTATGAATAGAATTCGGATAATAATATTTATCAGTACTCTTATCTGTTCATTTGCATTTGACTAAGATCTATAATACAAATTATGCCCATATTGTTATAGACTGGAAATTACTCCCAGGTCCACGCAGACACGGAGTCGCAGAAACTGTTAGGGTCTGTATTAATTGAAAATTATTTGTATTAGATAGAATAATAGAAAGCATAAACTGCAAATTATTTGTATAAAGAATAGTTACTTGAAGTAATACTTTTTTTTATCAAGGATGATTACGATTACTTACATGAAATAATACAACTGCGAAAAGATTGTTTACTATTAAAACGAATATTTAATGCCAAATTACTAAATTATTAGTACGAAGAAATGTTAGTTCATGCTATAATTAGTTGAAGCCTCAAGACGTAGTGGAGAACGTTCCATAGTAAGCGAGTTCGAGCTCCAGTCACGCTATTACGGCCACTTTCGGATTATTGCCCTTGGGAAATGTATGAACACTGTTATTCTCCAGCTATGGGTTAAATAATACCACTATTGTTATTATACAAGAATAGCATTAAATAACCCACGAAGATTGATATGTCATTAAAAAGAAAGAAAGAAAGAAAGAACCTACGAAGATTGATATGCAATTAAAAAGAAAGAAAGAAAGAAAAAGAAAGACAAAGAAAAGATGCCATAATTCTCTACTTAGAATTATTATTATTAGTTACTTTAAATCATTTAAATGTGTACTAATTATTTGTATTAGATTGGGATATTCAGTGCTATATAAGTCTGAATTATTTGTACCAGGAATAGTTACTTAAGGTATAATTATTTACTAAGGATTATAAATATTATCATAATTACTCCTTTTCGGGTTTTTCATACCAGCGTTAGCTGATGGTTTCTCACTAGAGTTTGAGTGACAGCAAATCTCCTCAAGTCTTCAGGACTTTTCTCAGTATTCTGGTCGATCTCAACAATGCTGTTGTTTGAACGGTCTCCACTCGTCCTCTTATTTCCAAGTCCTCCTGTCCCTGTACCAATCCTTTGGTGACTGTAACAAGAGCACCAATGACAATTGGTATAATCAATACTTTCATGTTCCATAGTTTGTTTGTTTTTTCAATTACCGAGCAAGGTCGCTTTCTTTCAATTTTACTCTGTGGTCAGCCGAGACAGCAAAGTCCATAATTCGGCAAGCTCCCTTTTTTGTTGTCGATTATTACAAGTCTGGTCGTCTGACTGGGGTTTGGTATTCCGTTTGTATTTCAAAATTCAAATGGAGTTTGTGTGTCTCATTCTCCAGAACAGATTTTGGATTGCGTATATATCATTTGTTTGCATGGTCACACTTCAATTTCTTGCACAATTCCTAATGGATCACCTTGCCCACCCAGTCGTGTCTAGTCTTATACTCTTTCTGTGCTAATTTGCTGCATTCGCTTATTATGTGATTGATTGTTTCGTCTCTATTACCACAACCTATATCTGCTGATTTTTCGTCTAATATATTCTTGGTTTGATATGATTAATCCTTATGGCGTTATTTTGTGCTACTATTAGAAGAGATTCTCTCTTAAGGTTTCCCTTTCGTAGCCATGTCCAGGTTGTTCTTGTGTGAAATGTGGCTTATTAGTTGTTTAAAACATCCTTAAAGTTGTTTTCCTTCCCATTTTTGATTTCTGGTTATTTCCGTTCTGTTGCTTCTCGTGTTGTCAGTATTGTTTCTGGTGGTTGCAATCAGTCTTCCTGAACGCTTTTCTATGTAATCTTTGAGTCGTTGTATCGATGTGTCAACGCTGTCTTCAATGTTGGTAAGTCCTCTTCTTTCTTCTTAGCTTGACACGTATCGTCTGTAAATTCTCTTTTATTTTGTCGCAGTGTCTTTAAATCTTCTTTCTTTCGCCAACACTTTCTGGTTTATTTCCTCTAATTGTGTTATCCTTTTTACTTTTATTACTTTCTACTCTTTGTCTCTACATGTTCCAGCCTTTCTCTTTCTTTTATCATTTTTGCTTGTCCTCGTAGATTTCTCATCTGCGCTTCCAGTCGAATTTACCATTCAGGTTTTAAGTGTCTGTTCGTGATTTTAAGGGAAACCCCAATTTTTTCACCTACTAATTTCGCTCTTGCATAGATCAGTACACTTAAATACACGATGTTTTTCGTTGAGATATGAGTTAACACTTCCTTTATTTTCTTCAGTTTCCACCTTAACTGTTTTCCAGTCTAAGTCACTCGGTGATGGTAATCTAGTGTTCTTTTCATACATAATTCTCTCTAAGTTTTTGAAATTCATTTCTTGTTCTTGTGTCAGTGTTTCCTCAGTGTGGTTTGGATGTGTGGTGTTTCTGCTTTTATTAGTTTGCAGTTATTTCAGTTTGACTTTTCTTGCTTGTCAATATTTGGGGTGTTGGATTTTGTATTAGTGTCTTGTTTAGGTTCAGCATTTGTTTTCTGGTGTATTTCTAGTATTTCAAGGTCAGAAAACCAATCTTTCTTTATTAATGTCTTAACTTGATCACCGGGTCATTGGCTTGTTTGAAACCTAGCGCATTTTCATAGATCTCAATCACCCTTTTTCTTTATCCTCTTATTTTTGGGTTTCTCCTAAAATTACAGTGAAGTGCAAGCTGGTTATATTCTCTAATTCATCTTTTGTGTTGGTGTCTCTGCTTTGTGTAGTTACTTAGATCGTCGTTCGTGTAACTGAATAAAGAACAGCCAACATTCATAGGATGACGGTTGCGTCCCCCATGTTGATTATCAGAAGAGCGCCTGCCGATCATGAAACCCAGGCCTGTTGTCTGGGTCCCACGTTACGTTATATTTCGATTCGACATTTCTATCATGGGTAGTATATTGTGGCTCTACCAGACCCAGGGTTTGTTTAAAATCTACGCACCTGACAGATATGACCAAGTTTTCTTATGTAAGAGAACTCTTTTGTGGGTCACACCCCCAAGAAACACAAAAACAAAAACAAAAAGTGAACGAAAACTATGGCTGGATTGACCTCATCAATAGTAGCCACCCTTGTTAATGAACAGTAGTAGCTTCCTGAAAAACTGTTTGATTATGGCCTTTAACCGGTAGGGTTTATCCGCCGAAACTCAGGGGAAGCATACCGTAGACCCAGCGTTAGGTTCATCCGTCTTACTTCACATCCACAATGCTGCTTCCCATGGCTTTTGAAAATTAACTTGTGGGTGAAAAAACTCAAAACACCCCACTTATATTCCTTAAGTTTTAACTTAGATAAAGTTCAACTATTTGATATTCTTTTTAATGTTCTTCTATCACGTCTAAATTCTTGGCCTCATCTTTTCCTTTTCTTACAAAGGTGGTTCCTTAATTCATTTCGATAATTGATCACATGACATTAAAACGATTAGATTTGAAGCGGATATATTTCAGACATCAAACCACTCTATCACCACCCTTTAAAATAAAATATAACAGTTGAATTTTTAATAATAGTCTGAAAAATTAATAATAATTACATTATTCAAAGAAAAGGAAGAAAACAAGATAAAAAAAAAGGAAATTCTATGCAAAAAATCAAAATATTTATTTGTCTACTTACAATATTTCAGCGAAAGCAGAATAAGCTGTAGTACTAGTTTTTATTGATTTCACCCACAAAAGTAAAGCTGGATTTTTTTAAGTTATTGTAAATATTCCATTTTTAAAAAATCTGTTGTCAAGATTGAACCTGCAAACTCCAGATGATTTCACAATGAAGTTCTTTACTCTTTTTACAACGGGTAAAAACAAGGAATATCTACAATAGCTTAACACTTGTACTCGGTTATGGTTAACAGAATTAGAGCCAACTATCGGGCATTGGCATGATGGTTAGAGTGTTCGTCAATGGCCCGGGAGACCTCGGATCAATTCCAGGTCGAATCATACCAAAGACTCAAAAATGGGACTTGATGCCTCCTTGCTTCTACTCAGCCATATAAGGTACGGATCAAGGGTAAAGTGGAGCAATCGTGGGAAAGGAGTGGCGCCCCTACACCTTGGTGTAGTAGCTATCGAATAGGGAGCCTTCGGGTTACCCTTGACTATGGTCACCATTTTTACTTTTACTTACATAAATAAAGGGTTCGATTCGAAGTTTCGTGTAACTCCCGAGTTCGACAAGAAACACCTGACGAAATCTGATGGATGCATCGGCTGAAACGTTGTGAATATAACAATAAAAAAAACAATTGTCCGAATACACTCAATGAAAAAAGAGTTGGTTTATTGTGAGGCATCTAAAAATCGATGTTATGTCATAAAAAATAAGGAAACTGAATATCTGATCTTGACTGATTTTTTTCTTGTTTTTTAAAGCGTTGACTTTAGTGCATTTATTTCTGCTGTTTGTTTTTTTTTTTTTTTTTTTTTTTTTCTAGCAAAAATTTTGTTTCTTGCGTTTTGGTGTTTTTAAAGCGGGTCGAATACCTATCAACGACCAGGTGTTACGTATGTAATGACGATTCTATCAAAGAAAATAACCCGATACTATGTCTCTCTTCATTTGATATCTTGTGTCTCCTTATTGTGTCTAGCACTCCTTCCTCTCCTCAAAAACTCTCCTTTAAAAATCAACGTACTCGCCTCGATTAGATGAATTTTTTATGCTGTGATCATTTTTAAATTTTCCTTTTGTAATATGTGTTTTCGTCTTCTTTGTTTTCATTCTTTTCTTGCAATCTTATTTCCTTTTCTCTTTCTCGTTCTCTTTCTCACCATCATTTTCTTTTATCTTTTACATTGCATTAACTCTTGTTTCATTCAGCAAATATCCATTATTATTTTTTTTTATCTTTTTTAATTCTATTTATTTTCTTTCTTTCTTAAATGTAACTACTTTTTCTTTACTTTTTAATATATGTTTTTGTTTTAGAAAATCTATATCGTTTTTCTCGCTTTTTATTTCATTTATATCGCTTTCTTTCTTTCTTTCTTTCTTTCTTTCTTTCTTTCTTTCTTTCTTTCTTTGACGAAATTCTCTTTGTTTCAGTGAATGTAGGTCGTTATTTTTATCACTTCTTTCTTTCTTTCTTTCTTTCTTTCTTTCTTTGACTGTCTACTACTTCCTTCAGTGAATCTACATCGTTCTTTCTTTCTTTCTTTCTTTCTTTCTTTCTTTCCTTCTTTGATGCACTTCTCTTTGTTTCAGTAAATCTCCATCATTATCTTTTATTTCATTTATTCCTCTTTCTTTCTTTCTTTCTTTCTTTCTTTCTTTCTGTTCTTTTCTTTCTTTCTTATTTCTTGTTAAAATCTTGTTCCATTTCTTATTTCATTTACCAACTTCTTTTCATTTGTTTTATTGATCATTTGTTTTCTTCCTTGATCCTCCTCCAGTCTGTCCGTGGAGTCTAAATACGTTGACTGTATCTCCTGTAAAAAAAAGTGAAGACTCCTTAATGACTCCCACCAAAAGAAAAAAAAAATGTGTCCTGGCTATGACATTAAGCTGTATCTGATAATGCTCTAGTTCTGGATATCATTGGCATTATTCGCATATCCTCCCTGGCCCAGAATGATAGTACCGGTTCGGGTCCAATCTATAGGTCAAATAGATGTTTACAAATTATTTGGATTAGATAAAAAATATTTGATACCATATAACCGTAGGCAAATACTCTCAAGAAACAATTACACAAAAAAGTATGTATAAAATTCAATGAATGCGATTCGTTAACCTCTAGGTATGAAATAACCCTAGATGTGTTGACATGCCATTAAAATCAATCAATCAGTCAATCAATCTATATATATATATATATAAAATTAACTTAAATCGTGATCATCAGGAAGCCTAACTCCAAGTTAGGCTTACTGATGATCAGATAAGGTGAAACTTTAGTAGAAGATTTCCAACTTGCGATTTAAGTTAATTTTATAATTGGCTCCACTTGTGTTGAGCACTTTTGTAATTGTAGCATTGCAGGATTCGCGGAAGGTTTTTAGTTTTCTTTTGACCAACTGACTGCGTATCCCTTGATTTTTTTCAAGGGGTCGGATGAGGTTGGCCTTTTCTTTCTTTTTGACCTATAAGTTTTTCTTTTTCCCCCGGGCGGTGATTCGAGATACTTTTATCTCTTGTTCCTGGTGGGGTTTTTTTCGTTTTTTTTCTGGTAACGTGAATGCTGGTAGATATTAGATTAGTATATATATATATATGTATATGTGTGTGTGTGTGTGTGCCATAAAATCTTAGGCGACCCAGACAAAAAGTAATAGTTAGTTTCCCATTTATGGTTCAAATAGATATGTTTGAAAATTATTAGAATTGGATAAAAATACGTGAAACCATAAAACTGTGTGGAAATAAATGGTTATAAATAAATAGAAGTAATTGCATGAAACCATATAATTATCTATAAATTATTGTTATAAGATAGGGATACGGCAAACCATACATGTGCATTAAAAATTATTTGTATTTGATAGGAATACTTGATATCATATCACCTCGTGCCACCACCCTACCAAGAAACTACAAAAAAAAAATAAATATGTTATATAGCCGCATACATATACATATACAAATATAAGTAGAAACATAATAAAACATAATATACGACCTTCAATGAACGAACGAACACACTTCTTTATAAAAAATATACCTTTCACACTTTATTCTCGAAAGGGTTGATGTTGAATGTGTGTGAGAAGTGAGTTGGAGACGGGGACACACTGCTACATATTGACCCAAAGTTCTTCTGACCATAGCAGCACTTCTTTCTCATCTTGGCTGGGCTGCTCAACCGTGGGTCACTGAGGATCACAAGCCCTCAGTCTGCAACTGGCTCTCACGCCGGCATCTTGTCCCCAACTTACTCCAACTGCAACTGGAACTGACCCAAGCCGTCTGTGGCACCTGGTTATATAATTGTCTTACGTACATCTGCTTCCGCTGTTCCTCCGCTTATTTACACAGGCGCTTCTCTTGATTGATTGCTCGGTCGAGGGTCAGCATATAACAAATATAAGCATACAATGAGTGTGATATCCTAACAACTAGGCATGAAATGCCTAGTTGTTAGGATGGTTTGACATGTCTTTAAAGTCAATCACTAGATACTTAATGCCCCCTCTCCAATGTCCTTTTTAGAGTATTTCCTTCCTTCCCATCTTCATCTATATCTTATTTTGCTTTCTTTCATTTTCTTTCCTTCCTACCTTTTATCCCTTCTTCGTTCCTTTCTTCATTTATCCTTTCTATATGTTCCTCATACTCCCTAAAATCATTCATTCCATTTGTTACATAATTCATTTATTTGGTATGCCTCCTTGGGCATTTCCTCTTTTTACTACGTTCTCACATCAACCTTTTTAATTACATTATTCAAAGAAAAGAAAGAAAACAAGATAAAAAAGAAATAGAAAATCTATGCAAAAAATCAAAATATTTATTTGTCTACTTATAATATTTCAGCGAAAGCAGAATAAGCTGTAGTACCAGTTTTTATTGATTTCACCCACAAAAGTAAAGCTGGATTTTTTTAGGTTAGAGTAAATATTCCATTTTTTTAAATCTGTACTCAGGATTGAACCTGCAAACTCCAGATGATTATTATTAATTTCGTAATTACTTTTCACCAAAAATATACCCTATTCATACAATACCAATATACAGATCAAATTCTGTTCACTCGATAGTTCCCAAAAATACCTTCTTAAATTATTTTTCTTACCATTTTTTTCTGAACCCATCCAATTTAATTATATTTTTTTTACTCAATTGCTATTTTTGATCTGATAAGTCAAAATTAACCGGTTCATTGGCCAAGTGGGTAGAGTGTTTGCCAATGGTCCGGGAGAGATTAAAGGAATCAGGATTAACTACTTTACTTTTGGCCTAGTGGTAGCGTGTTCACTAATGACCGGGGTTCAATCTCGGGTAGAGTCATACCAAAGACTAAAAATAGTACTTGATACCTCCATGCTTATCACTCAGCATTATAAGGTACGTATCAAAGGTAAAGTGGAGCAATCCAGCGAAAAGAGTTGTGCCCTCCTCTACACCTCGGTGTTTTAGCTATTGAAAAGGGAGCCTTCTGGTCGCCCTCGACTACGGTCGCCAACTTTATTTACTTTATTAGCAAAAAAATTAAATTGGTTAGTAGACTTGATTTTTTTAAAAGATCTGTCTGGACAGTAAATTTCCAGTTCGAAGAGACATTGAAAAATGTCTACCTTAATAAGAAATTCCATTAATCATTTTGAAAGTTTCAAGAAAATCACCTGTTATTCTTCTTTCTATTAAAAAAAACAAAGTAAAGTTGGCGACCTTAGTCGAGGGCGACCCGAAGGCTTTCTTTTCAATTGCTACTCCACCGAGGTGTTGGACAGGCGCTATTCCTTTTCCAGGATTGCTCCACTTTACCCCAAATCTGTAACTTATAATACTGAGTGTTAAGCAAGGCAGCATCAAGTACCTTTTTTTGAGTCTTTGGTATGACTCCACCTGAGATTGAACCCCACTCATTAGTGAACACGCGACCATCAGGCCAAAAATAAAGTAGTTAATCCTAATTCCTTTAATCTCTACATGTAACAGTAATCTTTCATTATTTTTGTTATTTTGTCTCGCTTCTTTGAATGCACACCAATCTCAATGTTTTACTCGAATTTCCATGTTTTGAAACTGGAGCCAGGCCCGAGCACAATAGTTTATATAAGGTCTTCTTAAGATTTTATGTATATCTAAAACAACATTTGCTTCCCTTGAAATAATATAAAAATAAGATGTCGTTGGTTTTAGAAATAGTTTTTATCAGTATATTTGCTAACAGTTTTCCCATTTCGACGCCAGCTTAGTGATTGACATATTTTGGTGATGGTGTCTGGCGTCCTTTCAGCAGAGATATGAGAACCAAAACATGACATGAAGGTTTAAAGAAAATATGGATTTTGATTGGTTAATACAAACACGTAAGCAGCGACAGAAGATTGCTTTTTTTTTTAGTTTTGGAAGTGGCAAATAAAACACAAAAGCAGATAAATGTAATTTGAGAGACTCCGGGGTTTAGCCACTTTTTGGGGCCCCACTGGGATACCATATAAAAAAACAACAGAATTCTCTTCTCTTTTCAAGTGACGGTTGAATTTCAGTAACCCACAATTTTGAACATTTTCAGAGATTAAATTCTGAATTCAAGGGAGTTGATATATAAAAATAATATTTTTGTCCACTTCTTTTCGTCACAAGAGTAGGAATAACAATTTTGGGATCTATTTATAAGCATGTGACTATAGAATCCGTTGGCGACTAAACAGCACTTTATACCAATGTAATACAATCTCCCATCTTTAATTTTTCTTTCTTTAAATTATTTTTTAATTCATTCATTCATTCGTTCATTCATTCCGTTTTCATTGATTTTTGCTTCTTTCCTGCATGAGTTACTTGTATGTTTTCTTCCTTCCACTCTTCTTCTCTTCTTTACTTTCTTCTTTCTGTCCTGTTTGATTCACTCGTCTATATTTCCTTCCTTTCAGTCTCTATTTCCCTCTTTCCTTCATTCCCTAATATCTTCATTCTTTTAACCCTGTTCTTTTCTCTTTCCTATTTGACACACACACACACACACACACACACACACACACACACACACATACATTCTCTCTCTCTTTCTTCCCTCTCTTTCTTTCTTTCTTTCTTTCTTTCCTTTTATGTTTTATTTCTTCTTTCCTTCCTATTTGACTCACTCTTCCATATTTCCTTTATTTCAGTCCCTCTCTCCATCCTTCTTTCCTTCCTTCGTTTCTTTCTCCCTTCCTTCCTTCATTTTATCCTTCCTTCCTCTTTTTATGATATGTGACCCACTTTTCTAGTTTTCTTTCCTTTCATTCTACACCTTCATTCTTTTCTTCTAAACTTGTTTTTACTTTCCTGCCCATCTTTCTTTTTTTATATATCCCTCTTTCTATTTGTTTGTTTGGATTTGATGGCATATCAATCTTTGAAGGTTATCTAATGCCAAATTCATTTTTATTCAACAAACAGTTCTATTTCAAACAATTCAGTTTAGCATAAGTACACAGTATAATTGTCAAAAACATTTCTTTATTCAGTTTAGTCAAACAGTTTTATTTCAAACAATTCTGTTTAATATAAGTATAATTTTTTGTTTACCCACAGTTAAATGCCAAAACTGTTCTATTTCAAACAATTCAGTTTAGCGTAAGTACAGTTTCAAAGCCTAAAACAGTTATATTTCAAACAATTTAGTTTAGCATAAATACCAAATCAAAATGTCAAAGTAGTTCTATTTCAAGCAATTCAGTTTAGCATAAGTACACAGTTTAGGTCTATTTGACCTATAGATAAGCCCCTTACAGGTGCTACCACTACCGGCCAGAGTGAGCTTGGGAGCGATGGCAATATAGGAGTACTCAGCATTCCCCAAATCTTCAGTATTACTGGCACCTCACCATCATATTGTTTAGTGTTATATCTCGGACACTCATTAAGGGTGGGTCTTACCCCTCAGCAGAGATGCAGTCGACTGGGCAACTCTCTTTCTATTGCGCTCTTTTCTATATTTCCTTCACTTATTTTCTATAATTTCTTCCACTTTCTTATACTATTCTTATTATTCTTTCTTCCTGTAGGATTCATTATTTCATTGTTATATCAAAAGAAGTTTCGGTTATTACAGACATTTACAACACGTCTAAAGATTATCCATGATTCCCCCGCAGTATTGATATATAAGTAAAGTTATCGACTTCGAGAGTGACCTGAAGGCTTCCTTTTCAATAGCTACAACACCGAAGTGTAGGAGAGGGCGCTACTCCATTCCCTGGATTGCTCCACTTAACCCTTGATCCGTACCTTATAATGCTGAGTGTTAAGCAAGTTGGCACCAAGTACCATTTTTTGAGTCTTTGACATGATTTGACCTGGGATTGAACCCCGGTCTCCTGGACCATTAGCGAATACCTACTCATTAGGATATATATATGTATATATATATATATATACACACACACACACACACACACACACACACACACATATATATATATATATATATATATATATAATGTTACAGGAGAATACGGTCCATAAATCAGAATTATCCTGAAGATCCGTTTGGGAAACCTGGTTAGGTATTTTCTAGCTCCTGGCCATTGGCCTAATGAGTAGAGTATTCGCTAATGGCCCGAGAGGTATTCTAGCTTTGTTCTACTTTGTATATTAGGCATATTAGCATAGGTAACTTTATCGCTGATTTTTTTCTTTTGGCTAGTCATTGTGGTACTGGTTGATTATTTTCAAGTAGTACAAACGTTTTAATCTTTTTTTATATATTTTTTTCCAGATATCGGTCTGTATTCTTGTATTTACAAATTACGTTATCTGTTGTTTTTTTCACGCCGCCAGAGTTGTAGAAATAGTTATTAAGATTATATATATATATATATATATATACGTTGTTTTGGGAGTTATCGAAGGTATACATTTTCTTTCTATGATTATATTACATACTTTATTTTTGAATTTTCTGTCTCTATACATAGTTTATTACCCAAACTTAGATAAGGTTAGTGTGTGTTAAAGTTTTTTGGTTGTCGTTTGCCCCAAAACAATATTCATTATAAATAAAAATCTAAGATGCAATTCAAAACATGTAGTCTACAGAATCGAATCTTCTAACAGTAAAATAGTGTAGAACTGCTATACTCAAGCATTGAATAATAATCTATTTACATAAAAGCAACATTAACTTACTAGAAAATAGGAAACTCCACGTATCAAAATACCTTTATGAATGCAACAATGGAAACTTGAAAATGATATTCCAGAATCCAAATAAAAGAAAAAAAACAAACTAAATAGATTTAAATCTACCTTAACCAGCCTAAATTCTCTCTCTCTCTCTTTCTCTCTCTCTCTCTCTCTCTCTCTCTCTCTCTCTCTCTCACACACACACACACATACACACGGAACGAAATTTCAGGCACACACACAAACGCAAACGTATACTAACAGACTATTTTCAAATATAACTATCCTTTGAGTCAAATGCGTTTTCATATACTTGTACACACAAACATATACACAGACTATCTTATAATAGAACTAGCCCTTGGAGTTTAAATGCGTTCTCACTTACTTGTGTATACATACATAAAAAGCATCTGTAGCGGCCAGAGGTTTCCATGGACAATTAGCTCCGATAGAACATTCAC
Source organism: Sepioteuthis lessoniana (assembly GCA_963585895.1). NCBI lineage: Eukaryota > Metazoa > Mollusca > Cephalopoda > Myopsida > Loliginidae > Sepioteuthis > Sepioteuthis lessoniana. The sequence goes on along the minus strand of OY757905.1, from coordinate 68,899,041 downwards.
AAAAACAAATCCTGGAATTAAAAAGGATCACACTCTTAGCAAAACAATCTTCACAATAAAGACTAGAAACAAAGAACATTTTAACCATTATCAATCAACTGAAGAAGACATAAAAACTGAAACGTGTAGGGCACAAATATATGAAATAATAGAAACGTAAATACTAAATTCTGATTCATTTGCTGTCTTTTTCATTCAACACACACACACACACACACACACACACACACACACACACACACACACACACACACACACACACACAAACACACACACATATATATATATTATGTTACAGGAGAATACGGTGCAATTTAGTATGAGCAGTTTAAATTCTGTTCTAACTTACTATTTTGTATTTTTTCAAAATTTAGATGAAGACATATACCAACTCCTTATCATGTGGTGTTTTGGGGGTGTTTACTAGTGATGATGATATCCATCCATCTTTCCACATGGCCTCTGATTCAACACAGAGGTCTACTGGAAAAAACGCTTCCCTAGAACGAGATGGTGACTACTTGAAGACTTTCCGTCTGGCAACTGTACTCTGAGCCATGCCACACAAGCAGGAGAACACAGTGTTCATCGTCAGAAAATTTCTGCGACCAAATAATCCCTAAGACGATGTTTCTTTACTCTCCATATTACAATTCCTTTGTTTATTTCGTGTGGGGCATGGTTGAACGAGAAACTAATAAAAATCCATTCAACACAAATGAAGACAAAGATAAATGTAGTATTCACCAGTTTAAACAAGGATACAACTGTAAAGACTTACAGCTATCGATAAGTTATCGGTCATATGGAAGTCAGACCTGACCAATAAAATAAAGCGCAGTTTCTTCCAAGCAGCAGTCGATACTGCTATATGGATGCGCTACATAGACGCTAACTAAACATATGGAGAAAAAGCTTAACGGCAACTACACAAGAATGCTGTGAGCAATATTGAACAAGTCCTGGAGACAGCGCCCCACAAAGCAGCAGCTGTACGGCCACCTACCACCCATCACGAAAACTATCAAAATTAGGCGAACCAGATACGCGGGACACTGCTGGAGAAGTAGGGACGAGCTCATAAGTGATGTACTCCTATGGACCCCTTCACATTGACGTGCAAAAGCAGGACAGCCTGCTCGAACCTACATACAGCAGCTCGGTGCTGATACGGGATGTAGCCCTGAGGACCTGCCGGAAACAGTAGACGATTGAAAGGGGTGGCGAGAGAGGGTCATGGATATCCGTACTGATCGCGCAAAATGATGATGATCATGATGATCTGCTTCTTTCCTTTGCGAGGTCGAAACCGTTGTCTTTCACTTTATCAATAGACTTTCTAAGCATGTAGTCTAGACAGATAATAAATATATATGGGGCTAATGTGTCTCCTTGCAGCACACCTGCTACAATGTCGAAGTAATCCGTGTCTCCATCCGGGATATATATATATATATATATATATATATATATATATATATAGAGAGAGAGAGAGAGAGAGAGAGAGAAAACAAATAATTCCAAAGTGAACAAGATTTTTCACCATCTTAAAGTGCAGATGAAGGTTTATTAAAACCGAAACGTTTTCACGTTGACTTTCCATCATAATAAATTCATCACTTTTGGATTAGTTTGTTTTTTTTATTTACGTCATACTGTCGGGTTTATTTCCATTATTTACTTCCATATATATATATATATATATATATATATATATATATATATATAGTGTGTGTGTGTGTGTGTGTGTGTGTGTGTGTGTGTGTGTGTGTGTGTGTTGATCTCATCCTGCTTCTTCGTACACAACATACATTCGTCTACAAATTTCACACTTTTCAGCCACCAGCAAATCTGATATCATCAGAAACTTTCAAGTCAACTCTAAGCTGTCTTTTTCTACGATAGTATAATACAGTATTTTGGGAAACACAAATATTCACACAGAGACACATACACACATGCATAGATGTTTACATGCACAGAAAAATATAAACTCAAATACAACGCTCGCATCCACATGAATCTCTTGGAAATGAGAATAGCTTCCCTCACACACACACACATGCACGCACGCGCGCGTGCAACAAAACAAAATGAAACAAAAAGCAAAAAACAAAAATCAAAAACAAACAAACTCTATATGACTGTTCATTTCCTTGAAATTGTGCATCGTTGGCAGGTGGATTAAATATTGTGACACAACGGCTGCGAACGAAGAATCGCAGCTACCCAAGCGAAGATGGAAGGAAACTGCTGCTGCAGCTGCTTTTGTTGCTGCTGCAGCTGATGATGATGATGGGTGGGTCAAAGAAAATAATTAATTAAAACTAATAGACAACATATGAGGTTCAGGTGTGCAAAGAGTGTTGGGTATCACATTCTCACCTGTGTGACAAGCAGACTGACTGACCTGTGATCAGGTGTGAAGTTTCCATCTGGGCTTATTTATTTTCCTTTCGTCTCTTTGAGATGAAATTTCGTCTGAATTCTAGTTGAAATACAAGTAAATACAAATAAAATCCTCACATATTTCTCTCTCCTCTCTCCCTCTCTGTCTCTGTCTCTTTCTATATTTGTATATATATATAATGAGTCTTTTAATATCCTCCTCAGTTTATCAATATCTATCTGTCTGTCAGTCTATCTATCTCAGATGTAATCTATCTCAAGAAAACTTTACAAAGTAAAGTAAACCAAGTTTTTATATATATATATATATATTGTCATCCACGGACAAACTGTTTCGTTGTACCACAACTCATCAGTCCGGCTAGACACGCGAGACTCTTCAAACTGGAATCGAAACCTGGTAAACTTTATATCAGCCTGATAACAAAGCCTGGCAGCCAGCAGCAGACCCATCGCAAACTAGGGAATTTAACGTATATGTGTTAAAGTTCCTTTAGTTTATATTTTACGCTATCGGAGACCAAATTGCTTAATTCGTTAGAAGATCTTTGCACACACACACACACACACACACACACACACACACACACACACACACACACACACACACATATATATATATATATATATATATATATAAACAAGATTCTCATAACTAAAGATTTCACGTATCAACTAGAAAACAATCATCACCTTAAACTAATCTCGTGGATACATGTACATTTAACCCTAAAACTATTTTACAACAAAAATTGAATATCCTGTGTATGACCCTAAACTATATCCGCTAGTGAGGCCGCTGATCTGTGGAGTGGAGAGTCTTTTATTTGTTCTCTCAAGATCACAGCTCTAAGTCAAATTTATCTGTTCTGAATGATTTTGAACTGCATTATATAATTGCTTCTTAAAAGATTGATATTTCAACTAAATTTGAGGTGTTTGCTTCTTGAAACTATTGAGGATAACATTCAATTTCTTTTAAAATTATTTCCACCAAATAGAATATTTGAGACTGTGTAACGTTTTGCAAATTATTTATAACAAGAATAGATTTTTGAGGCTAGAATTATTCACAAATGATTTTCATTAAATTGGAATAGTTATTTGCTACCATATAATTGCATACAAAATAAGACCGGCTTCGTCACTCAATAATCTTATAAGGGTTGACATGTTGTAAAACTAGCCAACCAAACAACAATAGTGTCTGTCTGATTGGTTAATTAAATGATTGATGTGAACGACATTTCCACCCGTCTAGGGTTATTTTATTCAATGAGGTTAGTGAATCGAGTTAACTTTATGTATATATTTGTATGGTCTTGGTTAGGTTTGGTTTGTTGGGTTTTATGGCATATCAATCTTTGTAGGTTATTTAAAGCCAAATCCATTTTTATGTAAATAATCAGTTCTATTTCAAACAATTCAGTTTAGCATGAGTACAAAGTTTCAATGTCAAAAACAGTTCAATTTCAAATAATTCAGTTTAGCATAAGCACGTAGTTTAAATGCAAATACAGTTTAATTGTGAAAAACATTTCTATTTCGAGCTATTCAGTTTAGTCAAGCAGTTCTTATTCAGCTAATTCAGTTTAGCATAAGTACAGATTTTGTTTACTCACAGTTACATGTCAAAACAGTTCTATGTTAAACAATTCAGTTTAGTGTAAATACAGTTTCAATGCCAAGAAACAGTTCTATTTGAAATAATTGTCTAGCATGAGCACGCAGTTTAAATGTAAGTACGGTTTAATTGTCAAAAACATTTCTATTTTAAGCTATTCAGTTTAATCAAACAATTCAGTTTAGCATAAGTATGTTGTTAGTTCTATTTAACCCATCGATAGGTCCCTATCAGGTGCTATCACGCTAGGACACTCGTTTGGTGGGGGGTCTTACTCCTATGCAGAGTTAGTCAGTGTATTCTACAGGTCCAGCCGACTGGGCAATACACAGAGTTAAATGTCAAACAGTTTTATTTCAGATAATTCAGTTCAGCATAAGTACACAGTTTAAACGTCAAAACAGTTCTATTTCGAGCAATTCAGTGCAGCACTTGTAAGCAGTTTCAATGTCAAAACAGTTCTATTTTAAACAATTCAGTTTAGAATCAATACGCAGTTTAAATGCAAAAATCAGTTTAGTGAAAGAAGTATGGTTTAGTTCTATTTAACCCATAGGTAGGACCCATATCAGGTGCCACCACTCCGGGCCAGAGTGGACCTGAAAGCAATGGCAATAAAGGGGTACTCCGCATTCCCCAAAACTTCAGCATCACTGGAACCTCACGATCAGATTGTTTAACCTTCTACAAAGGATATAGTCGGTGTATTCTTAAACCCGTAGACAAGGGGAATAAATTTTGAGAACCACCGATCAACAGCTCAGATATACAACTACCATACTACATAAGAAGATAAAATGGTGAAATAAGAAGAATTAGAACAAAAAAAAACATAATCAAAAACAGGACAAAAATAGTAAATATCATCTTAAAGAAAGAAACGAGACGAACTATGCGCCGCATAGTTGAAAGTAACAAACTGGCTCAAACGGAACGAAAAAGTCAGAAGAATAGAAACGATGATACACAAAGAATTTTACCGTCTAAACAAACAGTATGGGAACAAACCAGGCGCTTTCACAGCAAATAAAAATAAAAACACTAAAATACTCTGGGAATTGGAGAACCAGGACAAACATTCAGTCTCTTCAAGAAACCAGATATAACAGTTGTAAAAAAAGAAAAAGAACAATCTACCAAATCATAGAAAGGACCGTCCCAGTCGACCGCAAAATGGACACAAAAGAAGACAAAAATGGACACAAATGCCAAAAGTTCATTTGGAAATTGGGAGAACTGTTGAACATAAAATTGGATTGTAGTTGGAGTCTTTGAAACAGTCTTCAAAGTTCTGAAAAAGAGACGTGGAAATCTGGAGATCAGAGGAAGAATCGAGACCAAGCTGGGATCACAACCCGCCTGACTTTACGCTAGACTTAATATCTAACCACTCAGATATTGTTGTATAGTGGCTCGTACCATATGACTTCCGGTATCTCGGAGGAATAAAAGACGTCGTGGTCCTTAAGCACGTCAGTACGTAAAGATCTCAGTCAGTGGTAAGACCAACTTCGGACATAACACCAACAGCGCGAGACTTATAATATTTGTCGGACTGTACCAGTTCAGTTAATAAATAGTTAACCCTAGTTCACTGGGTATCTCCTCCTTACCACGATACAACACACACGTACACACACACACACACACACACACACACACACACACACATATATATATATATATATATAATTTGTAATGGAAAAGTTAGTGGGTAGCTTTATTTGGAAACGAGTTGTTAGAGTTCATTTGTTTACACATTTGTTTCAAGTATTCCTAACACTAATATTTCTATTCAACATTAATCATTTTTTTGCTTAGAGTTACATGGTTTCAAATATTCCTAACAAAATTATTCTATTCAATATTATTTGTTGACACACAGATAAATGGTTTCAAGTATTGCTATTTAACATTAATAATTCTATTTATCATGTATTCTTATGCAATATAAATAATTCGCATGCAGATGTATTGTTTCCAATGACTATTACTAATTATAATCCTTAGTAATTGGTTGAACAGTTCTATTTGATTCATATATGGGACCATAAGAGGTACAATCAATTTGGGTGACAGAGGACCAGAGAGCAATAAAATAGTGGGTTACTTTACATTCCCCAAACCCCCAGGACCGAAGCCTCAACATCAGATGCAGTTTAGTGTCATATCCAGGAAACTCGTTGAGATGGGTTTTTTTATCCATTTGTAGGGGTCAGTCGGTGTATTTAACAGCTCTCACTGACCGGGCAGATATTTTAGTGGGAGCAAAGTTGTTAAGTGGCTAAAGTCAAATTTATTAGTATACTGTAACACAATAACAGTAGTAAAAAGAAACATAAAAAGCATGCCATTGCTTAGATAGGACTCTGCTAGTCGACCACTTGCTGGAGATGAAAGAAAACGAAAAAGTAGAAAAATACCAAAAGCTCATAAGAAAACTGAGAGAGATGTGGAACATGACAGCTCAGGTGATTTTCATAATTGGCACATTTGAAACTATGCCAAAAACCGATAAAAAACAAATTAGAATACAAATTTTGAGATTGAGAGTATTTAGAACTCTTCGGGTTTATCCGGATTGTGAAAACGATGCTAGAGATTTGAGAAGATACTATAATCTTCATCACTGGCTCCATAACCTGGTTATGTTATCGGGGTGCTACTTATATGGGCAGGAATAATCTAGTGGAAACTATCCCTCTTCATATCTTTAATTAGTTTGAATTCTGAGTTTTTCGTCCCCTATGCCGTTTGCCACACCAAAGTTAAAGAGCCCAGTCTGTCCTTCTATCTGTCAAGAGTATTAACGCTGTGTGAAATGCAAAGAGCCTCACTCAAGATTTGAAATAGAGTTGCCGAATCCACTTCTTATGGCTAGGAGCGCTTCCATCCCAAGAGAGGATATATGCAACCAACTAAATCCTAATGACTATCAACGGACATCTGATACAGACATAGGTATGGATGCACAGAGAACACTTGAAAATAATGAAGGAAATCCATATTGATGAAAACCAAGAATGAGTATATTAAAACCAAGCATATTAAAGCGAGTATAAATAATAAACAAAAGAGCTGCTAAGAGACAGAGCTTAAACCATTGAATGAGTAAATACAAAAAAGAAATAAAACCACAAGCGTGTAAAATATACATGATTGGGTAGAAACAGTGATTTCCTGAAAATTTTTAATGCAGCTGATCCATTCTTCAGCCCTCATGAGGTGTATTATCTGTGAGTAAGAAAGGAAAGTTCTGTTGAACGTAACTGGCACTTAGACTTCAGTGAAAAACCAACAGTTAAAACTAGTGTTAAAATGTAGCAGTACATCTGCCTTTCCAAAACACTGGGGTGATTCCGCTTTCAATCTGGTGACCATTCTGATTGGCTGGTTATATTAACGGATGGTACGATCAATGCACTTATCAACCCACGTTATGTTTTTGATCCAGTCAACAGATCAGTCGCTAATCAGAGTCCCCAGTCGATGAGTGGACGGATGAAACCGCACAATTAAGAATTTTTTTAAAAAGTCGAACATTAACTGAGAACAGGACACGGCTTTGTAACAATAATAATTACTTTTCAAAGGAGTGCCTTTCAAAATGGTATATAAATTCAGCGTTTCTTTGGGAATGGGAGTGAAAAAACGGAGCCCTAATTCACGAATTAACAGTCAGTCAATTTCTAGGCATTTAAAGACGGACACAAGTTCTCTAAAATTATCTTAAAAGTTTTTGGCATATCTCTTTACGCTTACTTTAGTCTGGTATAAGAAAATCTCAAGTTGTGGTCATGTTCAAAATATTCCAAATTAGACCAGGTTGTTCGTTCATCTGTACAGTTTTCAAATCACATACGGCGTGAAGCAACGTGTCATGGCATCCAATCAGTCCTATACTACCAATTACGGCAGATACCTGCTATGGCTAGTTCGTATGTAAATATTACACATTTTTTCTTTAGTTTAGTTAGGTTTGGTTTTATGGCATATCAACCATTGTAGGCTATTTAATGTAAAATGTATTTTTATACATATAAACAGTTCTGTTTTTAGCAATTCAGTTTAGCATTGGCACACAGTTTAGTTCTGTTTGACCCATAGATAGGACCTTATCAGGTGCTACCACTCCGGGTAAGAGTGGATATGGGAGAGATGTCATTGATGAGGAGCTCTGTATGCCCCAAAGTTCAAGCATTACTGGAACCTCACCAGATTGTTTAGTGTCATACCCAGGACTCTCGTTGTGGGATCTTAACACTCAGCAGAGAAGCAGTCGGTGTATTCTACAGCCCCAGCCGACTGGGCAAAGACTGTTTAGTGTCATATCAGGACTCTCGTTGGCAGAATCTTACCCCTCTGCAGAGATGCAGTCGGTGTATTCTACAGCCTCAACCGACTGAGCCATACAAACTGTTGACTCCCTCAGTATGAATAAATATTCTGACAATCAAACAATTTCATCCTATTACTTTTATTCAAAATATAAAACGAAAAATGTCTGAAAGCTGACTAGTTCCTTTTTCTGGTATTAGAATTGATGAAAATAGAGAAAAAAAAATTCATCTATACATCGATTACCCATCATATCAAGCGACTTTATGCAAAAAAAAACTTCAATCAACTGAACTGTTAAGAATCTCAGTTCAGGTGTCACGCTTTATAGAGTTTTTGGACGAGACTAAGGTCCCATGCTGAAGATGTCTTACCCACATCGACCAAGCACACAAAGAAAGGATCTTTGCGAAACTTGATCACTTATTGATGTTCATCAAACGTTTAGGTGAAGAGTTTGACGCCAGCAGTTGACACATTAACTTTAAATGTTTTGTTTTCAGAAAATTGGATACGATACATCAGTGTTCTTAGTTTTCATTTCATAATCAATTCATGAAATCATAAAATGACAATGAAAAAAGCATAAATTTGAAATAGCATCTGGTTAATTTAAAATACGAATATACTACTGCTCATATGTTTTTGAACAAGAAAATAATTTACTGCTGATACCCTGAAACAGGAACATTTTGCAAGAGGATTTTTTAAAAATCAATATAACAGAAAAATGGATATTGTGCTTTTCAATGTTTAATTTCTAGAAATTCTTTTCTTCACTGAATTAAAATGATAAAGGAAAAACAGTCTTTTTGAATCCTTCTAAAATCTCAAGAATCAATAAACGAGATTGAAAAGACAACCTCAAATCGCTGCTTGGAAAAATTGCTCAACAAGAAAGTCAATTTGGATCATCCTATTCCGAATCCTTTATGGCCCTCCGCAATCGTTGGTAATAAAAACAGTCTTTGTTCAACTACTTATGAATATCCATCTAAATTTTTCTCTTTTAAGTAGAGAAATCATATTGTGAATTGAATTACGACGGCCAGAAAATCTAGCGAACACTTACACACGGAAATACTGGATAGCAGTTTCGACCTTATTCGGTCTCATCAGTAGTGTACACTGTGATCTCCCACACTGGAGATCGAACCAGCTACCACAGATTGCAAAGCCGAAACTACAACTGAGCCACTGTTAATATCGAGCACAAGTGACGCCAAATAACTAGTCATGGTAATTGTGCGGCCAGTTGACCTGTGTCTTGCAAGTTACACCCGTACTCTTTACAGAGGATACGGTCACCTCCAGGGCCACGTCTTCCCAAGAGGATTAGAAATACGCATCCGCGTAATTATTATGACCTCAAGGGCAAAGATATAGATCTACATTTTTCTTTTTTGAGTAGAGGAATTATATAGTGAATTGAATTGTGTTCGCCGGATTTTCTGGTCATGGTAATTCAATACTTATGATCAGTATGTTCTATGAGGCAAATCCCATAAAAGCTAAATGCACAGATGATAAGCATTTGTCTGTGCTTTTATGTACGAGCATGTGTGTTTTTGTGCACTGATCAAAACTTAAGGATACAAACATATCGAATGCAACCTTCAGTTTCACCTTTTCCAAATCATCAGTCCAATATATATATATATATATATATAGTTAATATGTTTTGTTATATCTATGAATAAAGAGTACTCAATATCAGTGATAAACCGTACATATTTAAATTAAGACAACAAAGACGCAGAATCAACAGTGCTTGGCAACTGTCAGTTTCTTGTCAATGGATTCATTGTGCCAATACACACACACACGCACGTGTGTGTGTGTGTGTGTGTGTGTGTGTGTGTATTAAAAGCAAACGAAACGAAAAAAAATGACATAATCTCCCACTTCATACACACATATCCCTAGCCACGAACACGTGTCTATTGGGAAAATTAAAACAATTAATCCCCCAGAAATGTTCAATAGGGAGAGAAAAGAGCTGTTGAGCAAGACCAGGGTAATGGCAATAGACTCTTCAACGTGGCAAGCTGAACTATTTTGGTATGAACATTTTGAATGCATTGTAAATTTCGAACCATAGTTATACAAAAAAAGAAAAAAAAAAAAAGACGAAAACTAGATTTTCTATATTTTGCAATTATTTAAATCTTAAAAAACTATCCCAGAAATAAAGAGACGGAGAAGAATAAAACAGATAGAAGTTAAAGGCCAGTTAATGAATGAATAAATAAATAAAATTTTAGAAAATAAATTTAATTGTTAAAATAAGAAATAAAATCAATCTAAAAAGCTTGAAGAAAATCAAAAGCAATTTTTGGGCTTATAATAACTTAAAAGTTTAAAAGTGAACGTATTAAGTCTTAGAAATTCTAATTTGAACTACGAAATCCGTGTTAGAGGATGAATTACAAAGACAGGAAGTTTGGTCCTCCATACGCGAGTAAAACTAAAATTCTGATATATCCGTCTCCTTTCACACTCTCTCCCCCAAAATCTATTTCCCATGCTTAACCTTAAATGAAAAAGTGTCTAGAATCCCAAATCAAATAGTCAGCGAGAGAATTTTTTTAGAGAAGCAAAACTCTATCAAAGCCCAATAAATATATCACCGAATGTGTATAACTTTGTGGCACTAAAACTATGATCTTACCAGAGAGATGAAACCTTACAATAATGAAATATACGGTCTACCTAATAGTTGTTACAAAAGAGTATAGCATTGGAAACCATGAGATACAGCATGGTGAATGTGAATCAATGTGGATGAGTCCAGAAGCGAGTAAATAGCGCGCTTTACCCGATACTGCCGGGGGATTTCATTGGTCAACAGTCAGGTTCAAATATTTCAATAAAAAAACTATTGCTATTCATCTAATAGGGTAGCGTCTATAGTTGAGGTAAAAAAACAGCCATTGTAAGATTCCCGTAATTCTAAATGAAGCAGTCTGCATCCAACGTATGCGGGTCGCGTGGAAATTTTATGACTATATAAGATCGAGAAGTTTGGCTGAAGTACGGTTTCCACTGCCAATGCCGACTCCCGACCGCTCCTTTTTATGTGCGAACTCTCTCCAACTGATCTACTACCCCACACAAATTTCACCGTTGAAGAACAAAAATATAAGATGATATTTTTATACATACGTGTTCCTCGTTGTTTATCAAAAATCAGTATACAACAATAGAATACTCAACCTTTTCTCCCATATTTTTCTTTCTATTTCCAGATATGGAGTCATATTAAAATGCTAAGTTGTATATTTTATGACTATATAAGATCTAGAAGTTTGGCTGAAGTACAGTTTCCACTGGCAGTTCCGACTCCTGACTGCTTCTTTTTGTGTGCGGACTCACTCCAACTGCTCTACTGCCCTATACAAACGTCACCGTTGAAGAATAAAACTATAAGATTATATTTTTATATATACGTGTTCCTCGTTGTTTATAAAAAAAAAAAACAGCTATAGTATACAACAATAAAATACTCAACCTTTTACCCCATAGTTTTCTTTCTATTCCCAGATATACTGTCATGTTAAAATGCTAAGCTGTATATTTAAAAAAAAAATGGACGCATGTAAAAATATCTACTTTGTGATTTGGCACCAGAATGAGCCACGTGACTTATTATGTCAATCACGGAATTGTCAAATGATTCAAAAGATTACATATAAATATATCAAGCCGTGAATGTCCCATACTCATGCCAATAGAATTCACTACTTAGTTGTCATTGTTCTACCGGATTAGTTTGTTGACTAGTCCAGTAAGATGACATTCTTATTGTAAGAAAAAGTATCTATAAAAAGAGAGTGAGCATATATAATATCTCTCTCCATTTAGTATGAACAGATTTAATTAGATGAATGAATTGATAAATATGAACTGACTGTGCTAGATATAAACAAACAAATATATATATATATATATATATATAAACAGAAAGAGCGATAAAGACAAAGAGACAGGTTGTTGTGGAGAGACTTTGACTGAAATAGATAAAAACAGACTATATATATATATATATATATATATATATATATATATAAGCTCAAATACACACGTGAAGAGAGAGATTCACACACATATGCATAGACTGAGGTAGATACGCAGAGATGGATTTATATATCTGTGTGTATTTGTTTGAGAGAGAGAGAGAGAGAGAGAGAGAGAGAGAGAGAGAGAGAAGAAGAGGGGGGAGAAATAAATATAGTGAGATTGATATCAAGCAACCTTGATTGATAAATTGATAGATATTTATAAATAGACTGAGATATAGGCAGATAGATAGAGAGACAGAGACAGAGAGAGAGAGAGAGAAGGAAATAGAGAGAGAGAGAGAGAGAGAGAAGGAGCGAGAGAGAAGGAGAGAGAGAGAGAGAGAGAGAGAGAAATGATTACATACGATGGGAGAAAGCTCAGTGTTTAGAAGGAAATAAATAAATAAAGAAAGAAAGAATGTTCGACAGAACAATGAAAAAGTCGGAAAGAAATAAAACAAAAATAAAAAGGTAAAAATAAAAAAAGCGTGAAAAGTACAAAAAACGATAGTACAAAAAACGAAAGTACAAAAAATATATATAAAAAAAAAGTCTGAATAAAACTGGAGCAGTGAGAAAAGAGAAGCCAGAAAAACAATTAATTCCTTTGCGGCCGCGTTTCGTTTTTCATTTCTTGCCGGTCCTACAAATTAACGCCGTGATGTAAACAAAAATGTCCGCGTTGAAAATATTGAAGCATTTGTATGCCATTTCTTTTTCGCGGAATCGGATTAACACAACATCTCAAAACGAATTTTGTACCGGCAGTGTTCGTGCCCCACCAACAAACCTTTCCTTTCTGAACCAGAGAAGATCGTATTGAGTTTATCCATCAAAATGGCCGTTTGCTGTTATAGGACTTCAGCATAATGTGATTTTCCCGACGAGAAGTGGGCTGCTCGAACCGTGTCCGCAGAAAGACAGTCACCATTGCATCCACTACCCATTCACTGACACCTTTGGTTAAATTGTGACCATATCTCTCTTGACAAATGTTGATTGGGGTTGAGATTAGTATGTAGACTGAAAATGCTAAGAAGACCCCAGAGACAGGTTAAATTGGCGGTGGTTGTGGTGTTGGTGTGAGTTGAGCAGGTTCGGGTGGGTTATTTATACTCGAGATTAATCAGTAGGGACAGGGGGTTGGGATATAAACCTATCATTTTACATATACATAAGCGCACATACACATACGCACACAGAGCGAGTGAGCAAGAGAGAGAGAGAGAGAGAGAGAGAGAGAGAGAGAGAGAGTGAGAAACTGACAGAAGAAATAAAAGGGAAGAAGAAGCAAAAAAATAGAGAGAAAAATTTACTAATTATGTTGGATAGAAAAAGTTAAGAAAAAACAAACCCACACCTACATATGAACATTGTTTAACAAATCCTACCCATAATATTACTCGTGATATCAAGAGCTACTTAGTACACAACCCCCACTATACGTGTGTGTACATACATTTGGGTAGCTTTTTTCTTTAATACACCTTTGATTAATATATATATATATATATCAAATATGGATAATACAATGAAAGAAAATGCCCTCAGGGTGTCTGTAGCGGGGAGGGAGAATATATCACCCATCTTACTTGCTCCTACGGTAACGATCTGGATATGTACCCGGCTACAACGTGTGATTGCGGTAGAAAATTCAACAGCTTGCGAGGAACACGAATCCACATAGCGCGCTGGTGCGAAGAACGTAATTCTCCTGCCGGAGAATGTAAATCGATTGATGGGCCTATGAGTCAGGTTTACCCCCACAGTATTCACAAGCCCATTGCTGACCATCAGCGTCCTGGAGACATTTTTTGCAAGCCAAGAATTTGGTGGCCCAAGGGTAATCAGATAGCTACCTGGACTAACTTAGACCAGGAGCTTTCTTTTTACTCACCACCCATCTTAGGGGCCCATTGATCAACAAATAAAATCTTTTAGCGGAATTATATATAACGTTTGTCTCGAGTGCTTTTGGGCAGTAACGCATAAATGAAAGAAAACGAATCGAAAAGATAACAGATATAGAAAGGATTTCAACACGAATGTTATACACGTGTAACCCCCATTCTCGTGTAATTACGCAAAATCAAGAAACGGTTGTTATGACATATAACGGCCGTAAGTAAACGCTTTTTTAAATCACAAACTGCACCAAAATGAAGATGAACGAACGTCTAATGTAATGTCCGCTTTTAGTTGATCTTGTGTATACATAGATTTTTTTTTTAAATACCCTATCCGGTGGCAAAAGCTGCTCGGTAGCGCCAGGAGTGGCAGTACCACCTTGAGCTACCGAAACTGTGTTATCACCCTGGTTGGCGGCTGATGAGGCTAGGGTATCGCACGTGCTTCCACACGTTGTATGATGAAAATTTGAACACTAAGTCTCTCTGGAAAGCAAGATGACTCTTTGGAAAGACAAAGTAACTCTTCAGAAAGTTGGAGTGACATCCTGGAAAGACAAGAATTTAAACAAATATGGATAATACAATGAAAGAAAATGCCCTCAGGGTGTCTGTAGCGGGGAGGGAGAATATATCACCCATCTTACTTGCTCCTACGGTAACGATCTGGATATGTACCCGGCTACAACGTGTGATTGCGGTAGAAAATTCAACAGCTTGCGAGGAACACGAATCCACAAGGCGCGCTGGTGCGAAGAACGTAATTCTCCTGCCGGAGAATGTAAATCGATTGATGGGCCTATGAGTCAGGTTTACCCCCACAGTATTCACAAGCCCATTGCTTACCATTAGCGTCCTGGAGACATTTTTTGCGAGCCAAGAATTTAGTGGCCCAAGGGTAATCAGATAGCTACCTGGACTAACTTAGACCAGGAGCTTTCTTTCTACTCACCACCCATCTTGAGGGCCCATTGATCAACAAATAAAATCTTTTAGCGGAATTATATATAACGTTTGTCTCGAGTGCTTTTGGGCAGTAACGCATAAATGAAAGAAAACGAATCGAAAAGATAACGGATATAGAAAGGATTTCAACACGAATGTTATACACGTGTAACCCCCATTCTCGTGTAATTACGCAAAATCAAGAAACGGTTGTTATGACATCTAACGGCCGTAAGTAAACGCTTTTTTAAATCACAAACTGCACCAAAATGAAGATGAACGAACGTCTAATGTAATGTGCGCTTTTAGTTGATCTTGTGTATACATAGATTTTTTTTTTAAATACCCTATCCGGTGGCAAAAGCTGCTCGGTAGCGCCAGGAGTGGCAGTACCGCCTTGAGCTACCGAAACTGTGTTATCACCCTGGTTGGCGGCTGATGAGGCTAGGGTATCGCACGTGCTTCCACACGTTGTATGATGAAAAAAATATATATATGAGATGGAAGGTAAGTGGCTGTACAGCTGTTGTTTCGTGGAGTGTTGCTTCCAGGATGATTCAAGATAGCTCGTAGAATTCATGTGTAGTTTCCATCAAGATTTTCCCTCTATGCATTTTGTTAGCATCCATTTAGTGCATCCGTTCAGTTGTATTGACACAGTCATAACTTGGAAGAAATTCTGTTTTATTTTACTGGATTAGTATTGGAAGACAATGATGCAAGGATTTTATACAAATCATTTCTGACTTCTTGCGTCCAAATAGTCTTTTTTATTTCTTTATGTAATTTTCCACAAATTCTTTGATTGATATTACGACATGTTAACCTGTCAAGGGTTATTTTATGCCTGGAGATTAAGGAACTACATACATCATATGTTCATATTTTCATTTTTTGTGTAGTTGTTTCGTAAGATTTTTTTTCACACGATCCAATAGAATAAGATATATTGGATTTGATTTAGTTTTATCAGGACGACCAGCTCGAACATACATACAGCAGCAATGTGAGGATACGGGATGTAGCCCTGAGGACCTGTCGGAGGCGATGAACGATAGGGAGAAGTGGCGAGAGAGGATCAGAGATATCCGTGTTAGCGGTACGACATGATGATGATAAGTTATTTAATGCAAAATCCTCTTTATACATATATATTAAATATATAGGATTTGGTTTGCCTTGGTTTTATGACTTATAAACCATGGTAGGTTATTTAATGCCAAATCCTTTTTATACATATACAAAAACGTGATTTCTAAACAAACTTTTTTGTAGATAACTTCTTTAAACGAGCCTGAGCTCATTTCTTTTAGTAGAATTGTTTTACTAATTTCTATCTAATACGGAAAATTCTATTTTTCATATTAATCATTTTTTGCACACAATTTAATGCTTTCAAGTATTGCCATGTATCACTAACAATTCAATTGGGCATCAGTAATTTGTTTACACACAGTTAAATGTAGAAACAGTTCAATTTCACTCAATTCAATTTAGCATAAGTACACAGTTTAAACTTCCAACAGTTCTATTTGACCCATAGGTGCTACCACTCCAGAGTGGACCTGGGTGCAATGGCAATGAAAGGGTGCTCCGCATTCCCTTAATCTCAAGAATTACTGGAGCCTCACCGTTCAATTGTTTAATGTCATATCCAGGACACTCATTGGGGGAGCCTTACCCCACTGCAGAGAGACAGTTGGTGTATTCTGCATCCCCAGCCGACTGGGCCGGATTGTTTTGTGCCATATCTAGGACACTCGTTGGAGGAGTCTTATCTCTCTGCAGAGAGGCAGTCGGTATATTCTGTAGCCATAACCAACTGGGCGAAATTGGATAAGAACATTTTTTTAAATAGATCTATTTGACTGATAAGACAGGGCCCTAACAGATAACATCACTCCGGGTCAGAGTGTATCTAGAAATGATTGCTATGAAAATGCACTGTACACTTCGCAGAGCTCCAGAATTGTAGCCTCACCATCTGATACCGTTTTTTTGAGGGGGATTACCCCTCTACAGGGGATTCAGTCAGTGTATTCTAAGTCCCATAGCGAGTTTTCAGAAATTTTGATATATTTTTGTTTAGTGGCATATCAACCTACGCCGGTTATTTGAGGTCGAAGACATCCTTGTAGTAGAACAGCAGTGATGCTATTTAACCCATAGCAGGGGTAAAATGGGTTATACTTTTCGCAAGGATATAAACCCGAAAGTGAATGTAAAACCACGACTGGAGTTCGAACTCGCTTACTTCGAGGTCACATTCCGGCACGTTAGCCATTATGCAACAGGGACTGTTAAAAATATACCATTATTGTTTTTATCATTTCTTATCATTGTTATAGTGTTGTCGAAAATTTTCGCATTAACCTTTTTGAGATCACTTGATATATATGTAAATCATGGGCGCCTTGTCTCTTAGATGCATATCGTATGTACATCAAACATTGTTTTGTGCTTCCTTCTTGTTGAAAATTTTAAAAAAGTGTTTAGTGTCCTGACTGACAATGAGGTACCATTATTAGCTTGGAAAAGAGAAGAGATCAGATTGAAATCAAAAAACAAAAAGGGATTTAGGAGAAAAGCTTTGTGGATACTTCTGTACAAGTGCGCCAACGAACATGTACAAAATCGCGTAAAGAAAACAAAGATATTATTATCGCAAATAAAATTGCATCTCCGGTGTAATAAAAAAATGAAGTTACATAAATATATACAGGGTAAAGCAGAATGATCTCTAGTGTTTGGAACGTAAATTTAGGAAAAAAGGCAACATATAGCTTATTCAAAATTTTATTTTACTAACAGAAAGAACGTTTTGTTTCTTTATTGTCACTACTTTGTTTTCAAGATTATATCGTCCAAATCCGCGTCTAACTTTATATAGTAAGTCCGGTTATCGTCGCAGGAATTGGACACGGCGACACGAGTTCAAATCCTGGACCTGAGTGATTGCATTTCACATAGCACTAATACCCTTGGGAAAGGTATGAATCCAATTATTCTCCCTCCAGCTATGTGTAAATAGTAGGGCAGACTAGGTTCTTCAGCCTTGGTGAGGCAACTAGTCTAGGAGAAGGAAAACTCTGAATTAAAACCTGTTAAACTCCGTTTAAAAATTGACCTTGTGTCATATCCTGCCCAAGCGGAGGGGTTGGGTAAATATGATATAGTAAGTCCAAGTTATGAGAAGAACGAGAGGCTAATTTCAAGGGAAGGGGAGAGAGAAGAAAAAATCATAAGAAGAAAAAGCAGATACAGAGTCTGCGGAAAAGGCCAGCTAACCTATGAGTGACTCAGACTAAAACGCTGGTTGTAGGTCAACCAGTCAAGTGATAATGACTACAGTAATTAAAAAGGACTAGAAAAAAAAATCCAGAGGTCACAAATCTTCTGCACAGGTGTGGAACCATCGGAAACGGATACGGTTTTCTCTCTGGCGCCAAGCAGAAGTAAGCAGACGACACGGGTTTTAAAGTTAGCTGCCGAACGCGAAGAAGTAAAGGCACTAAAGTGAACACTAACATGTGAAGATACTCAAAAAGTTTGAGCCCAGATGCACATTTGAGAATTAGGAGATGAAACGTGGAAGAAAATCCAAGGTCTGTGTCTACTCTCTCTCTCTCTCTCTCTCTCTCCTCTCGACATGTGGTTTTTCACTGTCCATCTAATATGGTCGACTTGTCTTTCATAATCTCCTTCTTTTTCCTGAAAACTACTAAGAAACTATAGTAGCGAATTAACTTTCGGGTTTGTGAACTAAGCGTTTCGTGTGTTCGTCAACTTTTCCAAAACAAGGTTGCAACAGAGTTCGAAAACTAATTAAGACGTAGCGATACAGCTATTAACACGTTCAAGCAGGTGGTGGTACAACTGTACATTTGGTTTGTAACGTTACAACGTTCTATTTGGTACCATTATGATATACGTGCTCCCACGAGCTATACATTCTTAAACTCTCGCCCAGCAGCTGTAGTCATTTATTCTGGTATTGTTATAATTTCATGACGAATAAGATATTTCAGTTTAACTATCTGAGGGTTACATCTAAAGAATTAACATAATGGCCATCATAGTTGAAAATGGAATCAGCAACCTGGGTTCAAATTCTGGACTGTTTGCATTTCATTTCACACTCATGGCTTTGGGAAATGCATGGATCTATATGTTCTCTCCTTCACTCAGTAGGGTAGACTGAATTATTTAGCTTTGGTTAAACAACCAGTCAAATAGAAGGAAAACTTTGAATTCATCCCAGTTTTACTATATTTTGAAAATTGACTTTCTGTCTCATTCTTGACTGGCCAATCTCGTTTGTAGCTACAACTATATCAGGTGGAGTTTTGAAAAGACGTAAATACATCAATAATAGATACATTAATATTCCTATCTGGGTCTTGGTTCTCATTGATCCATGCAGGAAGTCTTACCTCTTTAAGGCCTCAACATTGTACTTGGGGGAGAGCGACACGAGTTCGAAACCTGGACGAGGCTGCTTGCGTGTCACTTCAGAGTAATACCTTGGTGATGATCAGGAATCCTCAATCCTCCACTGTGACATGATGTTAGGCATTCGTTGTGTGGGTGGTTGTGGGTGCCAGTCAAAGGATCTCTTTGTTTTGGCGCGAAACCCACAAAAAAGGCTTGTGTAGGAGATCTCCCACATGACCGGAAGAGGATGGGGGAAGGAAGGTCCTAGAGGTGGTCAGCAGAAGGTACCAGAAGAGACAGTCAGCAGGAGAGAGCAGTTAAGGTTGCAGTCAAGAGAAGGAGTCAGTCAAGAGATGGGAGTCGGGGAGAGAGGAGACCAGTCAACAGAAGTCAGAAAGGCGACTGCTAAGACTTGTTGACCTACAGATGCCGGATTGACCAACGCTAGACGATTCCTTTGTGGCTTTGTGGGAGTTTCGCTCGAGAACACGCTTACGTTAGCTCACAGAAGCACAAAATGCTAGGAAAATGTTGCAGACTTCTCCCTTCTTGCGCTTGGAGCTAACACAAGTCCGTGATTGTTTGTTCTTCTTTTCTTCCACCCCATCAGTTGTGTATTTTGTGTGTTGGTAAAGGAATGTAAAATACCCCTGGCCAGAGATGAGAAAAACCACTAGACGATTGTAATTGCCATGAGTAGATTGGTTGGTCGAGATAGTGGGGGTCGGCCGGCGGTGTATTGTCTCACCACCACACCCAGGCCTGTTGGTTTGTGGATTTCAAAACAGGATGTGCAGCTGTATTATAAGTTAAACAAAGACATCAGAAATACCACGTAGATTGCATTGGAAGAATGCGTAGTCGTCCGAAAAACATAATGACGGAAGTTTTCAATCCCGGGGAGTCGGTGGTCAGTCGAGAGAGCAGTCAGTCAGCAATAAGTTGAGTCAGCCGTTTGGGGGGCTAGCCTGGAGGAGGACGCAGGTGGTTCTGGGTTGAGAGCCGGCCCTGTATCTGTCCCCCGTTAAAGAAGCACGAAGAAGCAAGGCTCTTTAGATGTATCTCCATCTGGTGTAAATCTGAAGATATGGTCTCAGCGGTTCCCTGTCCATCCGACTTTTCTCTCTCTCTCTCTCTCTCTCTCTCTCTCTCTCTCTCTCTCCCGACCATTTTGACCTTTCATAGACAAAAAGAGACTTTATATTTATATACATAAGTATAATTGTCATTTGGGTATATAACAAGTAGAGAAGATTGGTAATATAACCATTCTAAGAGAAGGAAAACTCCCAATTCAAACCGCTTAAAATTTACCTTGGTTTGGTTTCTTTGTTTAATGGCATATCAAACTTTGTGAGTTATTTAATGCCGAAGCCATCCTTGTGTGGCAGTATTTAACCCATAGCTGGGGGTTAAGAGGTTCATACGTTTCACAAAGGAATTATTCCGAAAGTGAACATAATAGCGTGACTGGAGTTCTATCTTGCCGCAGTCCTGCACGTTAACCACTACGCCCCCAAAATTTATGGTTCAGTCGGCTGGTGCTGTAGAATACACTGACTTCATCTCTACAAAGGGGTAAGACTTCCCCAACGAGGGTCCAGAATATGACACTAAGCAATCTGATGGCGAGGCTTCAGTAATGCTTGAACTTTGGGGAATGCGGAGTACCCCTTTATTGCCACAACTCTCAGGTCCTTTCTGGCTCGGAGTGGTAGCATCTGATAGTGTCAAATCTATGGGTTGAATAGAACTAAACAGTGTACTTATGCTAAACTGAATTTTTTGAAATAGAACTGTTTTTTTACATTTAAACTGCGTACATATGTTGAACTAAATTGTTTGAAATAGAAGTGTTTATATGTATAAAAATTGATTTGGCATTAAATAACCAACAATAGTTGATATGCCATAAAACCATGGCAGTGTCGTGGTTTGGACACTAAACTGCATCTGGTGGTGATGTTCCAGATTTAGAGACACAGAAAGTCTTGACAATCCCTGTATAAACATTACTCCCTGGACCACTCTGACTCCGAGTGATGGTGCTTGTTAGAGTCTTCTCTATGTGTCAAATAAATTTGTATGCACGTTATTTGTATTAGTTAAGAATACTAGATATTATAAAACCGTGCGCAAAAGAAATTAACTCAAAAATATAAATGCAAACATACAATGTAAGTAGTTGTCAAACCTTTAAGAAAAAAATAACCCTAGATAGCTTGTCATGCCGTTAAAATCGATTACTCTATCTTTACCTGTTTCTATTACGTCATTGCATCTCCTGGTAATCCTTAGTTTGATAAGGTTATGTTATTTGGTTAAATGGCATATCAACCCTTGTAGTTTATTTAAGGCAAAATTCTATTCATATATATATATATATATATATATATATATATATATATATATATATATATATAATTTGTAAGCGAATACATTGTAGGTCATTTCATTTTTAAATGAGAAAGAACTCATTTGTTTGGATGCAATTAAACTGTTTCATGTATTCCTAATAAACAATGATAATTATATTTAATATTAATCATTTGTTTACTAACAGTTAAATGCTTTTAAGTATTGCTATTTCAGCACGATTGACCCTCAGTTATCACTTACTAGAAATTTTGGGCTAAAATAGGATTAGGTACTTGTTTGAACTAAGAACAGTTTGGAAGAATATGGTAGGGACAATCATATAGGTGTAAGTGCTTGACAGGTCCAGCTGACTGATCGGGCCTCTCTGACCGCCCATTTAGTTCAGTAAGAGTCAGAGTGGAGTGTTGCAGATCACTTGACCAATTTGGTTGCCGTATCAAGGGTTGATCAACCACCAGAATCCCGTCCTCAAGTATTCCAGGTCACCACCCACGATCAAGAGGTGACCTCGTTAAGACGTCTTACCTCTCTGCATTCGGAGTATTCTACACCCTCAGCCGTTAATACTTAATACTCCTACTTATTCCTATGATAATCATGATTCATTTGATAGTAATGATATTAGTAATAATTATAATAACCCTATTAGTTAATAAAATGCACGAGATATACTTATCAGAGCAATAAAAATCCAAGAAACGATTCAGAAGAAATAATGTATATATAATGGGATGATATAAAAACATTAAAAGTTCTTTCAAACACCCAGAATGGAGTTCTATGAGGGAGGGGAGGAAGAAAATTAATTTTTGCCCTTTGCCATAGACAGGGTCATAGAATTGTTCACGCAACGATTTGTTTTCGGGTAGTGTCTGATTTAAACTGACACAATAGACAGACAACGTTTTTTGAAATCAGATCAAGAAAAGTTGCTTCGGTAATGAAAGAACGAATCGAAGGCCTGTAGGAGTCGCGCGAGCAGAAGGAGCCATTTTGAAAGATAATCGCCTGAAAGAACCTGAGCCGAAGACATGAATAATGGAGACGAGTTGGTTATCCAGCACCAAAGTGCCGATGATAGAATGCAGAAATATTCTTGTGTTACTCATTGTCTTTCGTTTGTTGCATTTAACAGAGCTGAGGAGAAAATAGAGGAAAAGATTTGACGTGAAATATCGTGTATTCAGCAAGATTAGATCTATCTCTTTCTCTTCGTATATACCTATCTTTTCTATTCATATCTACGTCCGTCGGATTTTATCTATCTATCTATCTATCTATCTATCTATCTCAGTCTTTCCATAACTGAGATAGATAGATAGATAGATAGATAGATAGGTATCTCTGTCCATATGTATTTATTTATCTATTACAGTTTGTCTTCAGGTTAGTCAGCTTGGGCCGTAGAATACGCCGATAGCATTTCTGCCAAGGGGTAAGCCTCACCTACCACCAACGAATTACTGATATTAAACTGAATCTGTAAGGCTACAATTCTCTAGCTTTGGGGAATATGGAGTATTTTTTTATTGCCATTTCTACCAGGTTCTACCGGATAAGGTCAAATAGAACAATTTAACTGTGAGCAAACAAATGATTAATATTAAGTTGAATTATTAGTACTAGATAGCGATACTTCAAACCATTGAACTGTGTACAAACAAATGAGCTCTGGTTCGTCTGATAAATGTTACCTACAAACTATTTCCTTTAAAATCATATGTAAACAGGATTCGACATTGAATAACCATTAAAGGTTGATCTTCTATTAAACAAAAAAGAAAAAAATGATAAAGAAAAACATCAGTCTGTTTATATCTATCTATCTATCTATCTATCTATCTATCTATCAAAGCCTTTTCACATCTATCATTCTATTGATCTAAATATTTCATACAGAAAGCGCGAGACAGATTGATCTGTGTTCCTTTATCAACTAACACAACATTTTCTTCTTTTCAATGGATATTTCCCGAACTTTCGAATTATGAAATCAAATAAAAGATAGTGAAGCTCCAGTAATGCTGGAGCTTTGGGGAATGCCGAGTACCTCTTCACTGCCATCGCTCCCAGGTTCACTCTGGTCGGGAGCGGTAGCTGCTGATATTTCAAGTTTGCTGAACTCTTGGTCAGTACTTGCTGGTAGTAAAACTGTATTATATACGAGTATTCAAGATTTATCATAAACCAAGCGACTCGTTAAACTGCTAGGTTTCCTTTGTAACAAATCGTATATCCACAAACCAAAATATGTCCTAGAAAATGGGACGCATAAAGTTTTCTGGGACTTTGAAATACAAAGGGATCATAAATCCCGATAAGAAGACCAGACCTTTTATTTATTAAAAAAGAAGACAAGAACTTGTGATTTTTGAATTTGCGGACCATAGGGAGAAAATAAAATAAAGCGAAAACATAAATGAAATATTTGGATCTTGCCAGAGAGCTGAAAATTCAGTAGAACATGAAGGTGATGGGGATACCAATTGTAGTTGGTGCCCTTGGAACATTCCCACAAAGGCTTGGAAAAGAGACTAAGGAAACGGGATATTTGAGGAACAATGAAAAAATCCATACCACAGTATTTTTAAGAACAGTTATAATACTGAGTAGAGTCCTGGAATTCTGAGGTTTTGTTTTGTTTTATGGCATATCAACCATTGCTGGTTATTCATGTCAAATCCTGTTTTTAAGTATACATCAAACTTATGATTTGCAAATTTATTTTGTAGATACGCACTGTTAAATGATGAAACAGTTCTATTTCTAACAATTCAATTTAGCTTAAGTCAACAAAGGTAAGTGATTCCAAGTATTGCTATGTATCACTAAAAATTCAATTAAGCATCAATCATTTGTTTATACATAGTTAAATGCAAAATAGTTCTATTTCAAACAATTCAATTCAGTATAAGTCGTTTGTTTGCACACAGTTTAAATGTCAAACAGTTCTATTTGACCCATAGATAGGACTCTATCAGCGGCTACCACTTCGGACCTGAGTGAATCTAGGAATGACGACAGTGAAGAGGTACTCGGCATTCCCCAAAGCTCCAGCATTACTGGAGCCTCACTATCAGGTTGTTTAATGTCATATCTAGGACATTCATTGGAGGAGTCCTACTCCTTTGCAGATATGCAGTCGGTGTATTCTACATCTCCGGAAAACGCTAGGAGGTTTGATGTTCAAAATACCTGTTATGATCCATGTTTTATGTGTATCTATTAGTTACACTCCGTATTTTAAAAAATCTTTAAGAAAATAATAATTTCTGTTATTGCTACTGAATTCAAACTTCACCAGAATATGATGAATATTTAAGATATACTATGTATCACGAAAAATCCATAAATATTCTGCTGACCTCCAGTTTCCCCAGTCTCGTTAATAGTCGTTTGGAGACTGTTCCAAGGACTCCAACTCTAATTGGTATCACAATTATCTTCATGCTCCATAGCTTTTTCAACTCTCTGGGAATAACCCAGTATTTATCTGATTTAACTTTCTTTCATTTTCATCAGTTGGTCGGCAAAATCATATAAGATGACGTGTTCTTTGTTCGTGTTAATTAACATAAAGTCTAGTCTTCTGGCTGCAATTAGGTAATCCGTTTGTATCTGTAAGTCCCAGGGAATTTTTTAGGTCTCATTTTTCTAATACTGATTCTGGTTTGGTCAAATCCTATTTGTAAGCATGACTGATTTTTTTTTCTTGCACAATTCTCGGTAGATCACTTTCCATACACACTCATCCCTACTCTTGAATTCTTCATGTGCCAATTTTCTGCATACACTAATTATGTGAGTAACCGTTTCATCTCTTTCACTACATTATCTACACTTAATATTTTCCCAACAATTATCATTTCTATGTACGTAATACGTATGTATGTATGTATGTATGTAAAATCTTTCTCTTTCTCTCTGTCTATCTATCAGTCTCTCTCTCTCAACGTATATATATATATATATATATATATATATATATATATATATATATATATATATACTATTTGTCAGCATGACCAAACTTTAATTGCTTTCACAATTATTTCTTTTATTCCTTTTGTGCCAGTTTGCTGTATTCGTCTATCATTCTTATTATTACTCCTTTTCGAGTTTTTCAAATCAGCGTTACCTGATGGTGTCTCACCGGAGTTTGAGAGACAACAAGTCTACTCAAGTTTCTAGGACTCTGCCCTATCTCAATGATGCTGTAGTTAGGATGTCCTCCACTCGTCCTCTGATTTACAAATGCTCTATCCCCTGTACCAATTGTTTGGTGACTGGAACAAGAGCACCAATTATAATTGGTATCATCGTTACTTTCATGTTTTTTCCACGGTTTTTTCAATTCTCTGGCAAGGTCAAGGTTTTTTTCTCTCTTTTCGTTTTCTTTCAATTTCACTCTGAGGTCAGCCGGGACAGCAAAGTCAACTATTCAGCAAGATCTTTTTTGTTGTTGATTATTACAAGATCTGATCGTCTGGCCGAGATTAGGTGATGTGTTTGTATTTCAAAATCCTCGAGGAATTTGTGCGTCTAATTCTCAAGGACAGACTCTGGGTTGTGCATATACCATTTGTTCGCATGGTCAAACTTCAATTTCTTGCACAACTCCCAATCAATCACCTTGCCCACCCAGTTGTGTCTAGTCTTATACTCTTTCTGTGCTAAATTGCTGCATTCATTTATTATGTGATTGATCGTTTCATCTCTATCACCACATAACCTGAATCTGCTGTTTTTTTTCGTTTTATCTATTCTTGCTGTGATATGATTAGTCCTTATGGCGTTGTTTTGTGCTGCTTTTACGAGAGATTCAGTTTCTCTCTTTAGGTTTCCCTGTGGAAAATTGTATCTTGAAAGTTTCTCATTCTGGTTGACTTCAACCTCTCCAAACCATAATTGAAGACACTGGCAATCCGAATAATGGCACATTAGTTCAATAGAACCCATAAACTAATCATAATACACTTCCATGATCTCAGTAAAATGGTAAAACAAGGATAATAGGTTCCATATGTTATGACCAGTTATCAAGTAGAATCAACAATTGCTCTGATATATGGATACCGATATCAAGTTTAATAACCACCTACACCTCTGTTACTAAAAATAAACATATTTTTATTCATCTTGTTTTATAGCAGACGTTACAAAACTCACTATTTCAGTGGTAAGGCTTGTCGAACAGCTTAACGTTTCATTCTGATATGGTAGGCTTTAATTGCTATAATTAGTTTTACTTTCATATTCCTTTCTATCAACCGAGGAACACTACACTCTATATCGATCCATTTAATCTGATATTGGATTCACATTCATAATAAACAGAGCGAAAATGACGGTGAGGGTAAAAGTATTTTCAATCATTTTGAACGCAGGATCCGATTGCAAATCACGACTCTGTAAAAACGTTCCTGCTGACTGTAGTTAGATTATTGTTACGTCATATGTTTTTAAGGTCGTGCTAAATTTTCACGGCATCAAAAGAAGCATATTTGTTTTCAAAGATGTGTTCCCTAATTTTATACATTAAATTCACGCACCATTTATTGCAAGCATTTCCACCACCGTTTAAATTTAGGAAATATTATTTATACACTTGTTTATTTTATGTAAAAGAAAAAACCCCAGAAAAAACACACCCACACACACAGAGAAAAGAAAAGGCTTAATAGCTGCTCTTTGCCACAACATTTTCATTTCATCCAATATATATATATATATATATATCATGTTGTGTTGGCGTAGCATATCCATTGGTCTAATAAAACTGAATATACTACGACAACAGTACATTTCACATAGATTTTCGTATAGCATATCAACTCCTTAAAAAGTGAAAATAAAAATACCTTTAAAATCTTTCTAAAAAAAACTTCTTTCTTTTTTTTCAAAAAAATCTTTTTCTCCTTACAATGATCTAATGACAATACAAGTTGGGAACAATCAAAAAGTTAAAGAAATATTTCAATTTATCACTTTTTGTTTAAGAATATATATATATATATATATATATATATATATATATATATATATATATATATATATATAAGTTGTAAAATCGGAAGCATGATTTTTATATTGAACAATTAAAATTGACTAAAAATAAATATAGATCTTTGGAGTATTTAAACCGACACTTCTTCGTTAGTCAATCGCTGTTATTTCTTAATGACAAGACATGAGGTTTTAAAAAGGGATCTTAAAATTGGAGATGAGAGAGAGGGAAAAGTAATTGTACTTTAGATCAAGTCAATGACTCAGCAATTATTTCTAATTTCTGTTTAAGTTCCCACTGTTGTAGGTTGTGTATTAATCACAACAGCCTCTGAGATGTTAAGGTGGTACTTAGTCCGATTTATGCGTACTTCTTATTGTAATGCTAATAAAGACAAGAGAAAGTTTTTTTCATAAACAAGTAAAAAATCTTTTTATGAACTTAAGAGTAGAAAAAAGAAATGCAAATCAACTTTGTAACTTGGCACCATTCTCAAAAAGCAATATAATTTCACGTTTTGGTTTGGCTTGGTTTGGTTTCTCTGTTTAATGGCATATCAACCGTCGTGGGTTATTTAATACCAAAGCCATCCTTGTAAAATAACAACCGTGGTACTATTTAACCCGTTGCTTTAGAATAAGGAGGGTTAATAATTTTCCCAAGGGTACTAGTCTGACAGTGAATGCAATAGAACGACTGGAGTTCGAACTCGCTAACAACGTTGTTAGAGTCTAATAGATAAGACATTACTTCACGGGGACTCCACCCACGTTACGTTTCAGTTTCTTTTGTTTTTTACTAAACAATTTAGTAATAAAAAAGAATTTCAAAAAATTACTTAGCTGTATTAAGAACATCTTGTCTGTTTGTTCAAATATATGTACTTACCCAACCCTCCGCCACGGACAGGATGTTACACAAGGACAATTTTCAAGTGGAGTAAAAGTTCCGATTCTTCACTCTCCTAAACTGGTTACCTTACCTTGGTTAAAGAACGTTGATTCTTTGTTTATGCTATCCTAACATTTTTTAATTTTTTAATCTCCGTCAAACACCTGCTGTGTGTTGTTAGGTAAAAGTTATTGGTACGAAAAATGTTAATTGGTGTCAAATTTATTGATCAATAGTTGCGAGAAGAGGAGATTAATTTATGCTTTTTCCAAGATCATTAACTTGAAGTAAAACACAAATAGCATCGTCCAGAATTTGAACTCTGCTTTTACTTCCTACTGCGATATCCGTTACGATAAGCCCACCTAAGGTTGTTTAAAAATGTAGAAGCAGTAGCATATATAGTGGTGTTTCAGAGAATCTCACGTGATAATCAGAGGCGTGAAACCCAGAGTTGTAGTTATTTAACATACTTTTTTAAAAATATTGTTTTGTCTGAATTTACTGACGTTTCGTTTTTTACTGAAAGGTAGGGTTTCGAATTCTAATTTGATTTATTCTTCTAATTATATATAAAAAAAAAAAAACAAGTGTAGCGTTTTGTGTGTATATTTGTGTGTCTGCATGCATAATATTTAAGAAAGAAAGAAAGAAAGAAAGAAAGAACGGAAGGTGAGACCTCTGATGCTTTTTGTTGTGACCTTTAAAGAAAGAAAAAATTAAAACGAGAAAGAAAGAGAGAACAAATCCTGGGATTTGTGGCTTGCCACATCGAAAGAGAAAGTAAAAACAACAACAACAACAAAAAAAACAGACAAGTTTTCGGGAAAGCAGGCTGACGTCACAACGGAACGGTTTCTTCAGTTTTTGAGTTCGTTAGCTTGGCTATGCATCATTTGAATCTGCATTGACAGCAACAAGAAAGAGAGATGAAGTGAGAGAGTCTCCATTTGTTAACGACACAGACAATTTGATTTTTCAGATAATTCTTAGTTTTCTAGATGAAAGTTGAGTTTTTTTTATTACAATAACATACGAGATACTTTTCATTTATTGATCTATTCTTTTAGATTCTGAAATCTTTTTTAATTTAGATTCTAAAAAAATATTTCATATAAGATCAAACCATCATTGTTGACGAAATGCAAATGAAAAAAGTTTACGAGAACAAGTACTCATCGCTGTTATTCAAATTATAAGTGTATGTGCGAGTGTGTGTGTGTGTGTGTGTGTGTGTGTGTGAGTGTGTGGTATGTGTACGCAGTGCCTTCAATAAGTTTCCAGACTTTTTTTGTACAGGTATTTAAAATTGTCATAGAAAATTCAGTAACTTATTGCTATACATCTTATGAGATGACGGACCGATTTTTATGATTTCAGGTTCAAATGAACAGCTACTGCAGCAATTGGAATACACTCTACTAAAGCCTGATTGTCACAGCTGGTGAATTTCAAAAATGCAATCTGACACTTTAGAAGAACGATATGCAATAAAATTCTGTTTTAAACTTGGAAAAAATGCCACAGAAACGTATGGAATGCTTCAGACTGCTTTTGGAGCATCTTGCATGAATCAATCATCAGTTTTTGAGTGGCATAAGAGATCCAAGGAAGCCACAGAGTCTGTGAGGGATGATGAAAGGTGTGGGAGCAGTAAGGAAGTCAATAGACCAAAGTTGATTGGCCAAAGGGTTACGGTTAGGGTTACTATGTTGAGGTTTTAAGGGAGTTCAGGAAGAGATTCCGTCGGAAGAGGCCAGTACTCTTCAAATCGGGTCAGTGGCATTTCCACCAGGACAATACACCAGTCCACAACTCCACCCTTATCATAGACTATTTGACCAAGATAGACATCAAGACAGTTCTTCACCGTCCCTATAGTCCAGACCTTTCTCCCTGTGACTTTTGGTTATTCCCTAAGCTCAGAGGCTGTCGTTATGAGACAATTAAGGAGATGAAAGAGGCTGTGACGAAGGTCATTGACACGCTCACACAAGAGGACTTCCATGGGGCCTTCCAGAAGTTGTTGGAACGGTACAACAAGTGGATTGCAGCCGGAGGAGATTACTTCGAAGGGGACTAGAGCTTCATGTATGTACTATCAGTGAAAGTGCCCATACGAAAAAAGTCTGGAAACTTATTTAATGATCCTCTCATATGTGCGTTTTTCCCGTGTGTTAGTATCACATGAACTTCCATGAGTTCACGATTGATTAACTACTATTCTTAATTTTCCGATTAAGGATTGTAACACTTAAAAAATAAACTTTTATTGTTCATAAGGTACTGGTTTATATATATATAGATATGGTTAGTTGGTTGGTTAGTTTTAATAGTATATCAATCTTTGTAGGTTATTTAACACCAAATCCTTTTTAAAACAAATAATCACTTCTTTTTCAAACAATTCAGTTTAGCATGAATACATAGTTTAATTGTCAAAAACATTTCTATTTCAAGCTATTCAATTCATTCAAACAGTTCTAATTCAGCTAATTCAGTTTAGTATATGCACAGAAGTTCAATATTAAACAATTCAGTTTAGTGTAAGTAGAGGTTCAATGTCAAAAACAGTTCCATTTCAAACAATTCAGTTTAGCATAAGCACGCACTTTAGATGTCAGGATACAGTTTAATTATCAAAAACATTTCTATTTCAAGCTATTCAGTTCAGTTAAATAGTTCTATTTCAAACAATTCAGTTTATCATAAGTATGCAGTTTGTTCTATTTGACCCATAATAGGACCCTATCAGTGGCTACCACACCGGACCAGAGTGGATCTAGGAGTGACGGCAGTGAAGAGGTACTCGGCATTCCCCAAATCTCCAGCATTACTGAAGCCTCACTATTAGATTGTTTAGTGTCATATACAGGACACTTATTGCGGGGGTTCTTAACCCTCTGCAGAGGTGCAGTCGGTATATTCTACGTATTTAACTGTGAGCAAACAAATGATTAATATCAAACAGAATTATTAGTGTTACATAGCAATACTTTAAACCATTTAGCTGCGTGCAAACACAAAAGATTAATATTAAATAACATTATTAGTGCTAGATAACAGTACTTTAAATCATTTAACTGTGTGCAAACAAATGATTCATATTAAATAGAATTATTAGTGTTAGATAGGAATATTTGAAACCATTTAACTGTGTGCAATCAAATGAGCTCTGGCTCTGGATCTCTTTAAGAATTATTTATATTCAATATGACCGTGTACAAAAAACAAACAAACAAAAAAAAACAACAAACAAATAACAAATAACAAAGGAAAAAACAAAGAAAAATCTAAAGAAACAATTCCACCAAAAGTGTAATTATGAACGTACGATGGACACGAATATCTAACCAAGGCCTGGAGCAATCCAGAGAAAGAGTACCACCCACCCCTGCACCTCGATATACTAGCAATTGAAAAGGGAGCCTACGGGTCACCCTTGACGGCAGTTAGACAATATATATATATATATATATATATATATATATATATATATATATATAGCATTGCTTATATATAAGTAGACCTCGTCAACTATTTATAAAAAGTTAATGTTTGTATAAACCAAAGATAATAAGATTTTTGTGGAACATTACACAATCAAATGGATATTGTAAGGTATTACGTATAAGCAAATTTCATTGCTCTGAATTTTGTAACAAATATATGAATAAGATTCATAGCAACCTCAAAAGAATTACTCGCCTAATAAGAATTTATACGATTTTATGTTTTGTTATTGAGGTGTTACGATTATATCACTAAAAGTCGAAATACGATGGTGTAGATTTTTTTTAAATAATACATAAAATCTATCTATCTATCTATCTATCTATCTCTTTCAGTGTATATCTTTCTGCCTCAGTCTATAATACATAATATTCCTTTTGTTTGTATAATGTTTCAGTAAATCTTCGGGAATGGGTAGCAGTGTACTTATATATTTTTTGATAGGTATCGGTGCGATGTGTATATATGAAAATAGGAAAGCTACTTAGGATGAATATATATAATTACTTGCCAACTTTAAACCTCTCAGTTTTCTTATATGAAACCATATTTTGGGCAATGTTAACATGTGATGTTGTATCTTGTTAATTAGATTCAATTTCGAAAATCCAACAAAAGATGAGAAAAATTATAGCATTCTATTACCGTTAGCAGCGTTCTATTTCAAATGTATGTGACGAAATAAGCGTTCGAAATTTATTTTGATGAGCAACGTATTTACAAGTATTTATTTTATCTATTTTTTTTTTTTTTTGTTTGCTGTTTGTAATTTAAGAGAATTATGATGAGAAGTATTATTAAAAAACCCACTGAATTGGAGTATAAATATGAATAATTAATGAATTTATACAAAAAGTTTGTTAACTCATTTGACAAATGGCCCACTAGGTAGAGTGTTCGCCAATGATTCGTATGACCGGTGTTCAATCCCACGTCGAGTTAATACCAAAGACTCAAAAATAGTACTTGATACAACTTTGCTTCACACTCAGCATTATAAGGTACGGATCAAGGGTAAAGTGGAGCGATAATAAGAAAAAATGGCGCCCTTCCCTACTCCACGATGTAGTAGCTATTGAAAAGGGAACCTTCTGTCACCCTCGACTACAGTCGGCAACTTTATATATATATATATATATATATATATATATATATATATATATATATATATATAATGAGAAAAGGAAAAAAATACGGAAATTTTAAATGGCATATTTCCCTCTAAGAATAGTGCCATAAAAAACCTTTTTGAGCGAAACATGTCCATTTAATTCTCCGTATTTTCTTCCTTAACTAATAGAATCGGATTTTATAAAAAACTTTACACACACTTTATATATATATATATATATATATATATATATATATATATATATAT
This sequence comes from Sepioteuthis lessoniana, assembly GCA_963585895.1. Taxonomy (NCBI): domain Eukaryota; kingdom Metazoa; phylum Mollusca; class Cephalopoda; order Myopsida; family Loliginidae; genus Sepioteuthis; species Sepioteuthis lessoniana. Next base: position 68,865,155 of record OY757905.1, on the reverse strand, counting down.
ATATATATATATATATATATCCGTGTGTGTAACTAATTTTAGAAGTTCAAGTATTTTAGTTGATATGAGAAGCCCGCTGCTTCGTTTTTAATTCGGATAAACTTCTTTTTTTATTTCGTTTTCCAGCTTTTTCATCTATTTTAAGGTTTAAAAAAATCTTTCTTTCAAATCTTCTAATTCCACACCTCGACTATTCAATTGTTCTTATACACCGAGAAGTAGGAAAAAAAAACAGACAAAACCATACCTATATATATATATATATATATATAAAATTGCAATTATGCGTCAATATTACTCTATGTAAGTGTGTGCATGTGTGTATATATATATATATATATATATATATGTGTGTGTGTGTGTGTGTGTGTGTGTGTGTGTGTGTGTGTGTGTGTGTGTGTTAGGTGGGTAGGTGTGCGGACATAGAAAAGAATGCATTGTATAAACGAAGTTGACTGGATTTAGTGAAATCCAATGCCGGGGCCGCTTACGACTTGAAATAAACCTTGGGTAAGCAGGACCAGGCTTGGGTTTCTGTGTCTAAATCTCCGGTTCAAGAAGTTCTTAAACATGGCGTGACCTGAGCACCATCTGTTGAAAAGCAGAAGACGCTCCGTCAGCGACTTCTAGTGAGGGGGAGGGGAAAACCTATAGACCGAGATAAACACATTGAGGAAGAGAGAGAAAAAAGAGACAAAAAGGAGAGAAAAAAAGATGAAGCGATTGAGAAATTGTACTAAGACAATATATATATATATATATATATGTGTGTGTGTGTGTGTGTGTGTGTGTGTGTGTGTGTGTGTGACAAACTAAAGCATTAGATAAACGGGATTATTCATATATGGATTAGTATGTCCCCCTATTATGAAAGTGTCACTTCTTCGCAATTTTGCCTTGGATCAGAGTAGAGTATCTGTGATTTCGATAAAAAAATTTCCACACATTATATATATATATACATAAGAGAATGCGCCGAAAATTTTATCGGCTGAAAAGTATTATGATAACGTAATTTCAACTGATGCTGATTTTTATTACCACTGGGATTCTAGCGCTGCAACACTGACGGAAGAAATCCTTAGACAACATGAGGACAATATTGAAAAGTATACCTCATTTCTTCACATTCTATGATCGTTTCTTGGTAGTCTTTTGATCTTTTCAGTTGGCTCTCGTATATATATATATATATATATTTACGAGAAAACTGAAAATAAATGCACCAGTGTGAAAACGTACAAATCGAAAAAGACAAGTTCTTGAGAGGAAATAAATACATCCTATCTTATATATATATATATATATAAGTTAAGTTGACAACCGTAGCCGAGGATAACCCGAAGGCTGCCTTTTTAATAGCTATGCCACCAAAGAGTAGGGAACAGCCCTACTCCTTTCCCAGGATTGCTCTACTTACTCTTGCTTCGTACCTTATAATGCTGAGTGTTAAGCAAGAGGGCATCAAGTACCATTTTTTGAGTCTTAAGTATGACTCGACCTGGGATTGAACCCCAGTCTACCGGACCATTGACGAACACTTGACCTACTTGGCCAATGTAGCAATATATATATATATATATATATATAAGGAACTGGAGAAATTGGAAATAACAGGACGAGTGGAGACCATCCAAATTACTGCGTTACTGAGATCGGCCAGAATACTGAGAAGAGTCATGGAGACTTGAGAGGAATTACTGTCACTCAAACCCCTGTGAAAGACCATTAGCTAATTCTGATGTGAAAAACTCTCAAGGAGTAATAATAATAATAACAGCAAGTGTAGGTTATGTGAAGATGATGACGAAACTATCAATCATATATGCCACAAATTAGCACAAAAAGAGTATAAGACTAGACACTGGGCAGCGAAAATGATCCATAGGGAATTGTGCAAGAAATCTAAACCAGCAGAAGGGGAAAAGAGTGATAAATATCTGGACCTATCTCGAGAGCTGAAGAAGCTATGGAATATGAAGCTGACGGTGATACTTATTGTAGTTGTTGCACTTGGAACGATCTCAAATGGATTGGAAAATGGACTGGATAATTTAGATATCAGATGACAAGTAGAGACAATCCAGACTACATCATCACTAAGATTGGCCTGAATACTGAGAAAAGTCCTGGAGACTTGAGGAGACATGTTGTCACTTAAAATCCAGCGAGAAACCATCAGCTAACGTTGGTGTGAAAATCTTTCAAAGTAATAAATAATAATAATGATAATAAGGATAATCAGAACCATTCTAAAAATTTACACGGGAGGGAGTCAGATAAATGGACCAAAGGACAAGAAATTTGATGGCTATGCAAAAAGCCTTACATCCGAGAGATGACATAGACATACTGCATGTATCAAGAAAGGAAGGAGGAGGAGGATTCGTCAGCATTGAGAAGGGTATAGATGCATCAATACAATATCCCTAGTACTGCATTAAAAATAGCAAAGAAAGATAAATTAAATCAGCTAACAACAGTATTGGCAACATAAGTACTGACAAGAAAAAAAAAAACAACAAAAACTAGAAAACAGAAATGGCAAGAAAAACAACTGTATGGATATTTTAAGCGAAAAACTGGTGAGTTTACTCGGAAAGGGTAATTTCAATAGAGAAACTGCATGTCTGTTAATAACAGCCCAAAACAATGTTATAAGGACCAATTATGGCAAAGCAAAATAGAAAATACACAACAGAAAAGCAACTTAGGTTATGTCGAGAAAGAGATGGAACGATTAATCACATAATGAGCGAAGGCAGCAAACTGGCATAAAAAGAGTACAAGACGATACACGACTGGGTGGGAAAGGTGATCCATTGGAAATTGTGCAAGAGCCTGAAAATGACCATGCTACAAAATGGTATATACACAAATCAGAATCCGTCCTGAAGAATGAGACGCATACAAATTATCTGGGATTTTTAGATTCAAACGGATTACCAAATCCAGACCTTGTGATAATAAACAAAAAAGTGGGGGTGGATTTACCGTCTAGTGGATGTTGGCGTTCCAACCGATCCGTTATGGTACGTACCTACATGGTAATGGACTATTCCTCCAAAATATAAACCGATTCCACTTGATTCTCGGGAAGACAGCCTTCAAGCAGAGTGGAGCGTATGCACTCTTCTCTGGGAGGCCCTGGGCTGGGACGTACTTCGATCGGCTCTGTTTTGTCGGTGCGCGGATCTGGTCGGGTGTGTTCTAGCTCGGCTGGCAGTCGGTCAATGTGCACCTCGACCGGCATCCTCAAGCCTCAAGGAGCCGTCCCCCAGGCTCTGACCCTCCTTGGAGGGGCTAGGTTTATCCCCTGGTGCCTTTTATGGGAATACCGACGGGGCCCGAATCATTTTTTGAGCCGCTGAGCATGTCTGGGCTACGGCTCTGCGCTCGGACTCACCTAAAAAGGCGTTGTGCCTCATTTATCCGGTTGCTGGGACGTGTGACAAATACCGATACCAATAACCTTCAAGTTACCTGGCAGTACCGGAAGGACATTCCTAACTGTTGTATAACATCTGTATTCTGCATATTTGCTCTGTTATTGTAATATGTTTGTTTAAACCTATTTCTCTTGTCTGCGTGTTTTCATTTTGACCCCTAAACACCTCAACAAAACAACTGATTTAAAATAAAAGAAAGTTACAAATACTTGGACCTAAAAGAAGAATTGACACCATCCTGATTACAGCATTCTTGAAATCGGCCTAAATGCTCAGATGAGTCCTGGACACCAAATTTGTTTGGTGTTTGGTATGGTTTTATGGCATATCAACCATTGTACGTTATTTAATGCCAATTCAATTTTTTACATTTAACAGTTCTATTTCAAACAATTCAATTTAGCATGAGTTCAGATTTTGTTCACACAGCTAAATGTAAAAACAGTTCTATTTCAAACAATTCAGTTTAGCATGAGTACGCAGTTTAGTTCTATTTGACCTAGATATTGGACCCTCTCATGTGCGACCAATCTAGGCAAGAGTGGGTCCGGGAGTGATGGCAATGAATAGGCACTCGGCATTCCCCAAAATTCCAGCATTACAGGAGTCTCACCATAAGATTGTTTAGTATCATATAATGACACTCGTTATAGGAGTCCTACCCTTCTGCATAGATGCAGTCGGTGTATTCTGCAGTCCCGGGCGACTGGGCCACCTGGAGACCAGAGGAGAATTACTGTCTCTCAGATTCAAGTGAAAGACCACTAGAAAATGTTAGTTTTAAAAACTCGCAAGGAATAAGATAATAATTATTATCTATAAATAATTATAGCTTCATGTAATTATTCGTAATATAAATAATTTGCATACAGTTATATAGATTCTGCTCGGGCCATTGACCTAATGAGTAGAGTGTTCGCCAATGGTCCGGGAGACCGGGGTTCAATCCTAGGTCGAGTCATACCAAAGACTCAAAAAATGGTACTTGATACCGCCTTGCTTAACACTCAGCATTATATGGTACGGATCAAGGGTAAAGTGGAGCAATCCAGGGAAAGGAGTAGTGTCCTCATCTACACCTTGGTGTAGAAGCTATTGAAAAGGGTGCTTTTGGGTCACCCTCGATTACTTTTTATATAGATTCATGCATTCTTATGTAATACTAATAATTTCCAAACACATTGTCAATTCTGGGTTTGTAGAATACGCCTACTGCATCTCATTTGTTTCCCTTTGTTTCCAAGACAGCTGTATGTTGTGCGTTATTAGCGCCGTCAGCTAGTTCTTAGTCTCCAAGCTCTTCCCTGCCTCGCTATTCTTTTTCACCTCACTCCAGCCGCATTTTTTCTGAAGATCTTGAACTCACATTTCAATAATCCACGTTACCCACACAATACTGCGCCCTTGCCTGCGTCTCTTTTGACCGATCAGTTTAGACCCTCATCCCATGTAGGGATAGTCCGGCTTGTTCCTTTCGAATACTGGAAAACACTCGGCTCTGCACATCTTAGACGGGAGGAAGGGAGGTCAATCAAACGGGGTGTTTTTCCAATTAATTTGGGGGGTTTTCTCCCATCCCTTTCGTTGACATTTTCATTGTAAATAAATCATTCCATTCATTCAGGTTTTAAGTCGGTTTTCGTTGAGCAAATGTGGTATTTTAGTGAATGTCGCGTGCTTATCAATGAATGGTTGCCAATGTATCGTGTGCATGGGTCGATGAATGTAGCCAACTATGGCCCCTTAGAAACCATAAGTTTAAGAATAACCACTCCCTATCCCCGCCCCTACAAAAACGATTGAGGCTTCATAGTCCTCCAAAAATTGTATGTTGTATATAATTGTTTGGGAAATAAAGCCTACCGTACCGCTGCCGAGAGGTAAGACTCCACCCAATAAATGTCTTGAGTATGACACAAAACTGCTTCCGATGTTTAGGCTCCGATCCAGTGTTTGGGGGTAATTTGGAGTACACCTTCATTGCTATAACTCCCAGGTTCAAACTGACTTGGAGTGGTAGTTCCTGTTAGGTTCCAATCTATGGGTCAAATAGAATTGTCATATCGTTTACTCGGGATTAAAAGTATTGGTTATTTGAAGACTATAAAGCTACGTGCAAAATATCTATATTAAATAGTATTACTAATGTTAAATGGCAATGTTTAAAACCATTGAACTGAGTCCCGAGAAATGATTTATATAAATAGAATTATAAGTATTTGGTAGGAATACTTCAAAACATTTAACTTTGTGCCAACAAATGATTAATATTTAATAGAAGTAATTAAGTTAGCAAAAATAGAAACCATTTAACTGTGTGCAAATAAATTATTTAAAAATGAATAGAATTATTAACATTAGCCATGACTGAAACCATTTCATTGTTTCCAAAAATATGAGCTCTAACAAATCGTTTGGAAATTAAGTTACTTACAAACCATTTGCTTACAAATCATATATTTGCATATATATAATCAGGATATGGAGTTATATAACCCACAATGGTTGAGATGCCAAAAAACTCCAATCAACCAACAACTATTTCATCAATTGACTGGACTCGAACAGCTTCAACCACAGAGTTAGAATAGCTGGTTTTAGAAAGTGTAACCTCACCACTACACGTAGTTTTGTATTATAATTCAGACAGTCATTTCTGATGGGTTGTCGAGCCCTCTGCTGTTGAGGCAGTTGGCATATTATACGCCCCCTTGACGGTGTGTGTTCGAGTGTGTTCATTAGTGCGTTTGTGTGTACGTGTGTGTTTGAGGGTGTGTTTACGTGTGTGTGTGTGTGTGTGTGTGTGTGTGCATGTTTATGAGTGCGTTATAACGTGTCTAAAATTGATGTGTCTATGTTTGTTTATTTGTCCGATTCCGGTTCAATATAAAAGCGTGTCACTAAAGAAAAAAAAAAGAAAAAAAAGTTTCTTTCTGCCAAAGCAATGTTTAACTAACGCCTTCGTCTCTGGAAGAATGCAGCACAAGGTCAACTTTTTAAGGTTTTATTAGGAATTAAGTAACTCACTCAAAAAACTATTTTTTTCAAAAATCTATCAACAATTATTCTGTATTTACTTCACAAAACCAGATCTTCAATTTTTCCATTCGAGTTTTTGTTTTTATTACAATGTTATATCTAATTCATTTTTCTTAGGAAACCTTGTTACATATTGACCCTCGACAGACCGATTAGTTAGGGATTTCAAAACAGGATATGCACCTCTGCAAACAAGGGAGATAAGAAATGAATTCCGTGAATTGAACAAAAAGAAATAATGTGTGGGCGTCCAGAAATAAATATTGTGAATATTTTTCGACACTAGAGAGTCAGGCGGTCAGTCATTCGGAGAGTAGCCAGCGAGTAGATATGTCAGCCTGAAGGTGGGAGCAGGTGACACCCTGGCTGAGAATTGACCCTACATCAAGTTCCCGTCAAAAAAGCAAGGCCCTGAGAATATGTCCGTCTCAACGTGGTATCAATCATAGCAGTCCTCCATTCAATCCCAGGTCAAGTCATACCAAAGACATAAAAATGGTACTTGATGCCGCCTCGCTTAACACTCAGCATTATAAGGTAAGAATCAAATGGAGCAATCCAAGGAGAGGAATAGCGCCCTACCCTAAACCTCAGTGTAGTAGCTATTGAAAAGGAAGCCTTCGGGTCACTCTCGATTATGGTCGACTATATTTTTATATATGAGTGTTATTGCCTTCTCTCTTCATTGGCTGTACAACAATATTTCATACATATTCCGCAAAAAATATTACTGATACAGACTACGTAGATGATCTTACGCTTCTCACAAATACAGCAGCGCAATCAATGTCTGCTGCATTGAAAAGGTAGCAAGAGGCATTTGCCTCTACGTCGACTCTGATAAAACAGAATATTAAACAAGATGGAGTTGTCTGCATATTAAATGACAAACCCCAGAAATTACAAGTTCATTTCCCATACTTGGTAGCAATATCTTATTTACTGAAAGTGATATCAATATTCACGTAGAAAAAACATGGACTGCTATTGAAATATTATAGACTGTATAGAAATGTAGTATTAAAATATCATGATATCGCTCAGCATTTTTGTATATAGAGAACTAGGCGTCGCTGATTTAGACTGTTTTTAGTGGTATGATTTAATCCAATATCATCATCATCATCATGATAGCATGGAGTCATGAATCTGATGGAGAAAAGTATCATACGCGCTATAGAACCCAATCCATGGAAACCATTGGATGCAGCATAGTGGATGTGAAGTAAGGTGGATGAAACCAAAGGCCAGCTTCATCTGACGATTGGTGGAGGAACCTCATCGGGCTACAGCAAGGATCAAATTGTTCAGTCAGGGAACTACTGTTGCTCTTCAATAAGATTTGCTTTTATTGAAAGATTACCGTGACTTTTATATATATGTGTGTGTGTGTGTGTGGTGACTTACCAGTATTGCTTCTCTATTTATATCTATCTCTCTTAATTTACTGTACATATATCTATATATGTATATTAAACGTATTGTTAGTTGATTTCTTTGTTCGCCTAAGATGAATTGAATCATACAAAAACACTAGGGATATACCTATTGCTCTCCGTAATCTCGTGGACCGTATCAAAACAACATCATGCTGTTATGTAAACTTTTACCTCACACTCCAAATTGCTTTATTGTGTATTTTCATTGGTGTAAGAATTATAATGTTTTTTGTTTACTTATTTGTTCAGTTAGAAACTTTTTTTCTTGTTGTAAATTTAATGATGAAAAATCGTTAGTGCTCACCGCTTTGTGATTTTAAGAAAATGTAAACAAATTTTCAGTGACAAATATTTTGTGTTCATTTGGATGTAAAAAGGACTTTCACTAATCTTTTGGCAAATTATTTAAGTAGGATGACGATATTTTCTTAAAGAAGTTTCAAAAGTTTTTTCAACATAAATTTCAGCATTTTGTTAGCTTAAAATTTTTTTAAAGAAAAATATTATGATTCCTTTGTAGATTTTTTTTTTTTGTTTACTCTTAACAACGTTTCTCACAAATATCCTCATTTTAGTTCTTGAGATCGTACACTTTATATATATAAAAGAAAATGCCACTCTCTCTCTCTCTCTCTTTCTCTCTCTCTCTCTCTCTCTCTCTCTCTGTACATATATATACGTGGTGCCTTCAATAGGTTTCCAGACTTTTTTGTACAGGCATTTAAAATTGTCGTAGACTCTTGAAAATTCATGATGCTTTGCTATACATCTTATGAGATGACTGACCAAGTTTTATGATTTCAGGTTCAAATAAACAGCTACAGCAGCAATTGGAATACACCCTACTAAAGCCTGATTGTCACAGCTGGTGAATTTCAAAAATCCAATCTGGACGCGAGGAAGAAAGATACGCAATAAAATTCTGTTTTAAACTTGTAAAAAATGCCAGTATGGAATGCTTCAGACTGCTTTTCAACCATCTTGCATGAATCAAGCATCAGTTTTTGAGTGGCATAAGAGATTTAAGGAAGGCAGGGAGTCTGTGAGGGATGATGAGAGGTGTGGGAGGAGTAAGGAAGTCAGAACACCAGAGTTGATTGGCCAAAGGGTTAGGGTTAGGGTTACAATGTTGAGGTTTTAAGGGAGTTCCGGAAGAGATTCCCTCGAAAGAGGCCAGTACTCTTCAAATCGGATCAGTGGCATTTCCACCGAGACAATGCACCAGTCCACAACTCCATCCTTATCACAGACTATTTGACTAAGATAGGCATCAAGACAGTTCCTCACCGTCCTTATAGTCCAGACCTTGCTCCTTGTGACTTTTGCTTATTCCCTAAGCTCACAGGCTGTCGTTATGAGATAATTAAGGAAATGAAAGGGCTATGACGAAGGTCATTGACACGCTCACACAAGAGGACTTTCATGGGGCCTTCCAGAAGTTGTTGGAACGGTACAACAAGTGCATTGCAGCTGGAGGAGATTACTTCGAAGGGGCCTAGAGTTTCATGTGTGTACTATCAATAAAAACGCCCATACGAAAAAAGTTTGGAAACTTATTTAATGATCCTCGTATATATGTAAGACATGTTTTCTTCCAAGTCATCATCATCATCATATCGTGCTGGCAGCACGGACATCCCTGACCCTCTCTCGCCACTCCTCCCTATCGTTCATCGCCCTAGGCAGGTCTTCAGGACAACAACCCGTATCCTCATATAGCTGCTGAATGTACGTTTGTGCTGGTCGTCCAGCCTTTGCGCGGCCGTGTGTGGGGATCCATAAGAGTATATCTCTTATGAGTTCATCTCTGCTTCTCCAGCAATGTCCTGCATGTCTGGTTCGCCTAACTTGAATAGTCCGTACAGTTGGTGTCTTGTGGGGTGTTGCTGCCAGGACTTGTTCAGGATTGCACGCAGCATTCTTGTGTAATTGCCATCTAGTTTCTTCTCGAGCCGTTTTGTTAGCGTCCATGTAGTGCATCCATATAGCAGTATCGATGTGACCGCTGCCTGGAAGAAACTGCGTTTCATTTTATCGGTTAGGTCTGATTTCCATATAGTCGATAGCCTATTGATAGCTGTCCATGCTTTCGTTAACCTCGTTTCGATGTCCTTTTCGGTTGATTCGACGCTGCTTCCTAGGTACGTGAATTTGTCTACTAGTTTAAGAGGGGTTCCTTCTAGAGTGGAGATGTCCCCCGTTTGGTTATAGCACATATATTCCGTTTTGTGTGCATTAACATGGAGGCCTATGCTTGCTGCTGCTCGTTCCAAACTATGCAGAAGTGTTTCGGCTTGGTCAGGTGTATTTGCCAGTATCGCTATGTCATCGGCGTAGTCGGCGTCGGTAATTGTTGTTGCGGGGTATCTTCTGCTTCTTTTCTTCGTCAGTTCGAAGCCATTCTCTTTGATTTTGTCAATCGATGTTCTAAGTACGTAGTCTAGACAAATGATAAAGAGATACGGAGCCAGCGTGTCCCCTTGTAGTACTCCTGCTACAATGTCGAAGTATTCTGTGTCTCCATCTGGTGATCGTACTTTTACTTTAGTGTTTCTATAGAGAATCGTTATTGCCGCTACGGTTTCTTTAGGTATGCCGTACGCTAGTAGGATTTGTTCCATCTTTCCTCTGTGAATGGAGTCGAAAGCCTTGGTAAAGTCGACAAATATTAATGTCGCTTGTAGGTTCTTTGCCCGTACACCTTCAAGGATTCTGCGGATGGTTAATATTTGTGATGTCGTAGATCTATTTCTTCGGAAGCCGTTTTGGTTTTTTCTAAGTATGTTGTCGATTTTGGGTCCTATTCGGTTTCGTAGTAGGGCATTGTAGATTTTGGCAGCTATGGATGTAAGTGTTATGCCTCGGTAGTTTTTGGCTAATCCGAGGTCCCCCTTTTTAGGGAAGGGGAGTATGCATCCCTTCGTCCATCTATCTATCGGATTTTGATTGTATACTGCGTTGCAGTGTCGGAGCAGTATGTCGTCGAATTGTCTGGTCTTCCATACTTCCGGGGGAATTTCGTCCAGCCCTGCAGCTTTCCTATTTTTAATTTTTCTGAGAACCGAGTCGAGTTCTCCTTGTGTGAACGGTCCAAGTTTAATGTCTAATTGTTTGCTAATTATTCTGGTGATTGGTTCATGCGTTGTTTTTGGTGGATTTCCAAGTAAGTTTTCGAAGTGCTGTTTCCACAGTTTTATTCTTTCTTGTTGGTTTGCTGCTTTAAGTTTTGCTTTGGCTGTGTTCTTTCTTCTGCTCACTTCGTTTAAAAAAAAAAAAAAAAAAAAAAAAAAACAAACTTCCAAGTCATAGATAACGTTTTTTAAACTATTTTCATAGCATTTTTCATATCTAATAACATTTCATAAGTTTAGTGTAATTCTATACCAAAAATGATATAAGTCATTTTTATAAAAACAATATAAAAAACAAAAACAAAGCAACATACATGAATGAAATAGTATTCTGCCTGAATACAAGAAAACTCGTTTTTTTTAAAAAAAAAAAAAAAAAAAACAACTTATATCTACTGTTAACAATATTAGTTCCAATATTTACATACTCATGGACATACGATGATCTAAATTTCAAAATATAATTAAAACACGTGAGACAAACAACAAATATTCAAAATATATACACAATAAACAGAATACATATCTATATATATATAAATATATATTCTGTTTATTGTGTAGATATTTTGAATATATTGAATATGTATATATATATATACTGAGTTGAGTCATGAATGATTTCTGTTTTAGTAGATTATAATTTATTTATGAATATTTCAACAATGAATCAATTTCAACCGATTGTATATTTGTCATTATTTTGAAACACCTTTTGCCATTCATTAGGTAGCTTATTGATTCCTCTCAAGTAAAATTTAACTGGTTTTAAGCTCAAGTAATTTTACATAAGTGTTTTCATTTGAGAAATTTTCTTTCATTCAGAGCATTTTGTAGAAAACAAACAAGTTGTAAATCATTTGGGGCAAGATCTGTTCAATATGGTGGATGAAGTAGAACAGACAAGTCTTAATTCAATATTTCTTTCAGCGTGATCCTTGCTGAATGTGGCTTTGCGTTATATGGAGAATTACAACGTTTCTCTAATTGACAAATGTGTAGAGTATTCTTAGATTATCATGCACACGATGAAGCTGTTAAGTGTACAAGTCTGCATTGACGGTCTGACAGCACTTTTAAACCTCAAAATGAATAATACCAAAGTAATCAAACTATACTACTGCATAACTTTTCTTCCACGAAGCTTCGCTTTTAGGGTAGGTTGCAGGAATTCACTCTTTTGCGTTGAACGTTGTAATAAAATAACCATTTGCCTTGAAAGAAAATCATTTGCTATGGATATGCGATCTTCCCTATTCTTCTCACTAAGTGTATGAAGAACCCCGTCTTGCTCATTTATCCTATTTTATTTTGTAGCAACATATTGTGAATTGGGAGGAGTTAAGTTAAAGTGTTGATTCTTTGGCGCTGATTGCATTCCGCGATTTCTCAGAAAGCCTCTTTATCGAGGTCTGGTGAACGTCCTGGTCTGGATTCAGGATTCGTATTATCAGAATGAGACTTCGAAAACCAGTTTCGGATTTAGCAGTTAGTACTGACACGTTGGCTATAAACACAACAAATTTCCTTTGCTGTCTCTGTAGCGTTTTTATTTCTAACTTCCAACCACATTACATGTCGATTAAACATTTTCAGTTCCTCCATTTTAAGAGCATGAGATAATAGATTAAAATATGTTGAGCACTCTTTCAAGTATAACTTGCTTTAAAAAAACAGAAATTATTTATTACTCAATAGAATGCACACACACACACACACACACACACATATATATATATATATATATATATAAAGTAAATTAAGTAAAGTTGGCGACCATAGTCGAGGGTGACCCGAAGGCTCCCTTTTCGATAGCTTACTACACAGGTGTAAAGGAGGGCGCTGCTCCTTTCCCTGGATTGCTCCAGTTTACCCTAGATCTGTACCTTATAATGCTGAGTGTTAAGCAAGAACGCATCAAGTACCATTTTTTGAGTCTTTGGTATGACTCGACCTGAGATTGAACCTACATATATATTTATATATATATATATATATACATATATATACATATATATATATATATATACATATATATATACATATATATATATATATACATACATATATATATACACATATATATATATACATATATATATATATACATATATATATATATACATATATATATACATATATATATATATATATATATATATATATATATATATATATATCCTAGCCTGCTGGGGCCGTAGAATACACTGACTGCATCTCTGGAGAGGAGTAGTACTCCCCCAACGTGTGTCCTGATATGACATTGAATAATCTGATGGTGAGGCTCCAGTAATGCTGGAGCTTTGGAAAATGCGGAGTATTCCTTCATCGCTCTTAGGTCCACACGAGCCTGGAGTGGTAGCACCTGATAGGGTCCTATCTATAGGTCAAATAGAACTATTTAACATTTAAACTAAATGCAAACAAATGACTAAGGCTAAATTGAATTGTTTGAATTAAAACTGTTGGATCATTTAACTTTGTGTAAACAAATGACTGATGTTTAATTGAATTGTTAGTGATACATAGCAAAAATTGGAACCATTTAACTTCGTTGGCTTATGCTAACTTGAACTGTTAAAAATTGATCTGCATCATTTATTTAATATATAAGTAAAAACAAGATTTGGCATAAAATAACCAACAATGATTGATATGTCATAAAATCACACCCAAACCAAGCCATATATACAATTGGAATCACTAAGCAAAGACATGATCTCATGCAAAATAAAAGTACGAATGAAGTCAACAGAAGTATATTTGCAGCAAGAGGTGAGTAAACTGTTTTGCAATATTTTGATGACGTGAGGCACAATTCTTGAGGTTCGGATACATTTACGGAGGTTGTAAAGATGACGGGTCACGCTGGACTGTGAGATGCCGAGCTTGTCGGATACATTCTGAGTGATCCTATTTACCCAACCCCTCCGCTCGGGCAGGATATGACACAAGGTCAATTTTTAAGCGGAGTTTAACAGGTTTGAATTCAGAGTTTTCCTTCTCCTAGACTAGTTGCCTCGCCAAGGCTGAAGAACCCAGTCCGCCCTACTATTTACCCATAGCTGGAGGGAGAATAATTGGATCATACCTTCCCCAAGGGTATTAGTACTATGTGAAATGCAACCAGTCTCGTCCAAGATACACTCTGAGTGATACACGCCGGATTTACCTCTATGTTTTGGAGCACAGCCTCGGAATCCACTGGGTAAACCGTGCCTGATTGTTGAGGTTATTGTATTATGAAATTTCTCTGGTTCCTGTGCTATGCTTAAATATTTTTTGATCCTTCGGCAGCATTAAGGCCCACTTTGAACTTATAAACTTCCTTAATTAGACTACGAAGCACATTAATTCGTAGAGCTTTCACACAATATGAAGCAATGCATAAAGTGTAAGCAGACCAACTTAGGGCTAACAAGCTGGATTTACATTCGCAAACGTTGGCCTCTAAATCGTAGTGAGTTCAAACTTTAGTTGCGCTATTATGTTCCTTTTCGGACTAATCCACTTGGGAAATCTATGAAGTCCCTCATTCCCCAGCTACGTGCTCAATAGTGCTACTACTATTCTTCTATAAGGATGACTTTGACATCAAATAAAATACGAAGGTGGATATATCATTAAAGCAAAATCCAGACTGAAGCAAACCATGAGCTGGTTCATTTAATAATAGTCGTCAAAACGATGCAAATGCCTAAAGAGAACTGCTATCGTATTTTTATAGTTTGATGACTATTTCAAGCAATCCAAATGGCAAAGAAACTTCATATCTTATTGCTTAACATTTTCATTTCCTTCAAATATCACATGCTTGGTTTGGTTTGGTTTGGTTTTATAGCACATCAAACATTGTACGTAATTAATCCATTTTAAAACTCATAAACACTTCTATTTCAAACAATTCAGTTTATAAGTATAGTTTTTGTTTACATACAGTTAAATGTCAAAACAGTTCTATTTCAAACAATTCAATTTAGCATAAAAACAGTTCTGTTTCAAAGAATTCAGTTTAGCAATAGTACGCTGTTGAAATGTCAAAACAGATCTCTTTCAAACAATTCAGTTTAGCATAAGTACACAGTTTAGTTCTATTTGACCCATAGACAGGACTATATCAGGTGCTGCCACTCTTAGACAGAGTGGACCTGGAAGCGATGGCAATGAAGGGGTACTCCACATTCCCCAAAACTTCAGCATATCTGGAACCTCACGATCAGAATTTTGTACAATGTTACTATATATATATATATATATATATATATATATATATATATATATACGTATTTACCAACCCCTCCGTTCAGGCAGGATACGACACAAGGTCAATTTTTAAGCAGGTTTAACACGTTTGAGTTCAGAGTTTTCCTTCTCCTAGACCAGTTTCCGCACTAAGGCTAAAGAACCAGTCTGTCCTACTATTTACCCATAGCTGGAGGGAGCATAATTGGATTCATACCTTTCCCAAGGGTATTAGAGCTATGGGAAATGCAATCAGCCTTGTTCAGGATTTGAAATCGTATCGCCTTGTCTATTTCCTAGGACGAGAACCAATACACCATATATATATATATATATATATATATATATATATATATATATACCCTTAATACAAGGACATCACTTCATAGAAATAATATCAAAATAGAAGAAATCAGAAAATGAAATGTATCGAAACACCAATGTATTCGAGGTAAATTTTAAATAATGCCAATATATCAAACATGCGACTAAACGCTACTTCAAACAAAGGAAAAGAATTTTATAGATAAATTTAAACCAGAGTTGAATAAAACATGAATCGTACACACACACAAATGGAAGCAAATACACACACGCGCGCACTCACGAACACACACACAGACACACACATATATATACATACTGAAAAAATCTAAAAACACACATACACAGAGAAAAAAATAACTATGAATGAAATCCAAAACCACTCCAACACACACATACACACATAACCTATCAAATATCAAAAGCAAATGAGGGGTGAAGTTGACTAAGAGAAACACGCCCTACGTCAAAGAAAGGACCGACATTCATTAAAAAACCATAACCGACTGAAAACCATTCAAACTACAAACACGAGGGAGTTCAATTCTCATTGATGACCCTATAAAAGGCCTTGTGCCATACATGTTCTCTAAAGAAAGCATCCAGCTGGAAACATGCACGTATGTAAGCACAAAATGAATAAATATATCCTAAAAAATTCAAATCTCTTCGTGGACCAACTCATTTAAAAATATTTTTATTCTCCTTTTGGACCTACCACAATATATATATATATATATATATATATGCACTCCAGGTCAACATCTTTTCATCAGATACAAAAGGGATCAAAAAATATAAAATACTGTTGCTTTAATCAAAATATATTACAATGTATTAGAAAATGTAGTTAATCACGAAACAAGTAAAAATTTTAAGCTGTTAATTGATTAATTTTAACAAATATTGCAAAAGTATTTTAACAAATATTGAAAAAGTATATCTTGGTTGGTCATAAAAATAAAACCTTGTAAATAGATATAGAAAACACAGAACAAGTAAGTCACAACGACAATTTAATATCGAGTAAAATAAAATGAAAGACAACAGTTTCACGCTAACAAAGGAAAGAAGGAGAATATACCTCGCACATACAATTACGGACGTGGACTGCGCTGATGACGTAGAGCTTCTGGCAAATACACACGTCCAAGCCAAAACTCTGCTACGTAGTCTGGAACGAGAAGCTGCAATGCACACAAGGCGGAATATATGTGCTTTAATCAAAGAGGCAACATTCACAAAACGGTAGTTCTCAGAAACTAGTTGCCAAGTTCATCTACCTTGGAAGCAGTGTCTCAACAACCGAGATAGACATCAATATGCGACTAGCAAAGGCATGGACAGCGAAAGATAGGCTATCGGTCATATTGAAGTCAGACCTGACCGATGAAATAAAACGCAGTCTTTTTCAAGTTGCGGTCGTGTCGTTACTGCTGTATGGATGCATTACATGGATGCTCATTAAACGTATGGAGAAAAAGCTTGACTAAAACTACACAAGAATGTCACGAAAGAATATTCTAAGTCCTGGAGGCAATACCGCACAAAACAGCAGCTGTTAGGCCACCTACCACCCACCACGAAAGCTATCCAAGCTAGACGAACCAGACAAGCGGGACACTGCTGGAGAAGTAGGGACGAATTCATAAGTGACGTACTCCTGTGGACCCCTTCACATAGACGAGCAAATACAGGACGACCAGCCAAAAACTACAAACAACTGCTCTATGCCGATACAGGATGTAGCCTTGAAGACCTACAGAAGCGATGGAGGATAGAGCAGGAGGGCGAGAGAGAGAGAGGGAGAGAGAGAGAGAGAGAGAGAGAGCCAGAGACATATGTGCTGATGGCGTGACATGATGATGATGATGATGATATCCTAATTTACCGAATTCCATTTTCTTTAACCCTTGCCTTTATTTTACATTTGCATTCTTACTTGAAATGTTTTGGCGTCTTTTACATATATACCGTCCCATTGGCCAAGTTGGTAGAGTGTTCGCCAATGGCTAGGGAGACTAGGGTTCAATCTCAGGTCGAGTCATACCAAAGACTTAATAGATTGTACTTGACGCCTCTTTGCTTCACACACAGCCTTATAAGGTAGGGATCATGGGGAAAGTGGAAGAATCCAGGGAAAGGAGTAACGTCTTCCCTTACACTTTGGTGTTGTAGCTATTGAAAAGGGAGCCTTCGAGTTGTATTTGACTACGGTCGCCAACTTTACAACTTACATTACCGGCCGTTTGAAGCGGGACTTAACCGTTCGGAACATTGATGGAAAATACGATTTTGAACTTTACAGCTATATCGATCTTGGCTAATTTGGTTTAACTAGAAAGTTAAAATAAAATTCTAATTTGTAAAATGCCTGGTCACATGACTTTAAAATCCTAAGCTCTCAAATGATCACTGACATGATAATCAAACCCAGTTGTCTCCTGCTAACCATAACAATACCAATGTGAGCGCAAAGGTTTTAAATAATTTTTAAATAATCGACCCTTCGAGCCAAATAAAAGATTCGGTCAATCTATTATCTAACATATATTCTGAAAAGAAACGAATTGATATCGATGTGAAGATATGCTGATAATTTCTCCTATGTCATTAACCACATGATCCTGAAATCCCACAATATATTCACTATATATATATATATATATATATATATATATATATATATATATATATATATATTCATAAATTAGATGGCTCAATTTTTTTTCTTTTAAATGTCACGTGCACTAACACCAAATCACTTAACTCTACTCATGCCTTTTTTTCGTGTAAACGTCACGGGTATAAACATCATTACTATATCTCATTATATATAAACGCTTGATTAGCCACTTTTTTCATAATTTTCTAAGTGAAGATTTTGTAAACCAAATGAAACTTAAAGAATAAGATAAAGACTGAATAAAGGACAGGAAAATAGTAAAAATGGAAAATGAAAAATATAAAAATGTCAAAAGAAAGACAGTAGATACAGAAAAGGTGTGAAAAGAGAAAATAAGAATAAACAAAAAAGGGGGACTGACAGAAAGAAAGAAAGACGTAGGTTACAAACGAAACAAAGACAGGGAATAAAGAAAGTGTTTGAAGTCGGTAAAAAGTTAGAAAGAAGAAAGAAAGAAAGAAGAAAGAAAGAAAAGAAGAAAAATGGTGGAAGTGGCGACACTAATACGTCAAATGCTTATCATCTGTTTCAATGGAATGAAATAGAATAATGATATTTTTTTCTGTTTTATACGTGCTCTACCATAACAGCATCGAGCACTCTTTGTGCAAAAACTTTTCTCCTGTCATATAAAAAACTTGTGGAAAAGAATAAAAAATGAATAAATATAAATAATTATTCTAATTTGTCTTATCCATTTTCTTAATCTCTTTCTCCCTCCTCCTTTCTCTTTGTAGTGTTGTAGTGGTAGAAAAACGACCCCCAACAACAAACTGTAAAGTGTTTGAATTTCGAGAGTTAGTTGTTCTTAACATTATATTGACATGCTCTGATGGTTACTAGAGAAGTGAGTAGGTGAGTGAGCGTTTGGACAAAGCACTCTCCCATAACTAATTTATCTGTCCAGGCATTAGCAGAAAACACCTGTTGCCTTTTATGTCAACTAAATCTTACCTTTCAAATTGTTTCTAAATGTCATCATGAGAATCTCTTTCTTATATCTGTCCGTGGATAGATATATTTCTCTCTCTCTCTCTCTCTATCTATATATATATAGCAAGAACCCAGCAGCAGGAGGTATTGTCCTCCACATGAATACATAAAACAACTCATGTGTTTTAAACAAGGAGCTACCACCACTATAAGTGGGAAGCCTTTGAGATCAGTCGACTTGTTCATATACCTCTGCGGCAATATCTCATTAACTGAAAGTGATATCAAAATACTGTCGATCTTATGAAAATCTGATCTCTCGGCACAAAAAAAACAAGATTTCTTCAAAGCTGTGGCCGTGTCGGCACAACAGTATTGATTCACATCCCGGACTCTCATAAAACGCCCGGAGACAAAGCTAGATGGGAACTGCCCAAGAATGCTGCGTGCCGTTTTGAAAAAATTCCGAAAGCAGCACCCCATGAGACAGCATTTGTACGACCACTTACCTCCAATCTCCAATAGATCCAAGTATGACTAACTAGAAATTCTGAGCACAGCAAAAACAAGGATGGACTTATAAGAGACGTTCTTTTATGGACTTCTACACATGGACACACCAGTATTGGTTGACTAGCAAAAGATTTTCATTTATCAAATCTGTACCGACACAGGATGCTGTCAAGAGTACCTGTCGGGAGCTTACCCAGTCGGCAGGGGATGTAGAATACACTAATTGTTTCTTTGCAGAAGGGTAAGAATGTCCTGGTTATGACACTAAACAATCTGATGGAGCTTTGGGGAATGCGGAGTACCCTTGTGTTACCATCACTCCCGTGTCCATTCTGGACTGAAAGCATCTGATAGGATCGTATCTATGGATCAAATAGAACTAAACTGTGTACTTATGCTAAACTGATTTTTGAAATAGAACTGTTTTATGTATAAAAATGAAATTGAAATTAAATAGCCTACAATGGTTGA
>OY757905.1:68782428-68842428 GCA_963585895.1 Sepioteuthis lessoniana | reverse complement strand
TAGTTGCCACTGTCAAATATTTTCCCCGGATCGTAAATGATTAAACAGTTCTATTTGACCCATAGTCCTATTTACCAACCCCTCCGCTCGGGCAGGATATGACACAAGGTCAATTTTTAAGCGGAGTTTAACAGGTTTGAATTCAGAGTTTTCCTTCTCCTAGACTAGTTGCCTCACCAAGTTAAGCATATTTACCAACCCCTCCGTTTTGGCAGGATTTGACACAAGGTCAATTTTTAAGCGGAGATTAGCAGATTTGAATACAGAGTTTTTCTTCTCCTAGACTAGTTGCCTCACCAAGGCTGAAGAATACAGTTTGCCCTACTATTTACTCATAGCTGGGGGGAGAATAGTTGGATTTATACCTTTCCCAAGGGTATTAGTACTATGTGAAATGCAATCAGTCTCGTCCAGGATTTGAACTCGTGTCGCCGTGTCCATTTCCTACGACGATAACCATTACAGCACGAACATCCCCATTTGACCCATAGTTAAGACCCTAACAGCTATCTCCGGATGAGAGTGAACCTATTAGTAATGGCAACGAAGGGATACTCTACATTACATAAAGCTCAAGAATTGGTGTTGGTGTTGGCGGGGTCTTACCTCTCTGCAGAGATGAAGTCAGTGTATTCTGCAGCCCCAGGCGACTGAACTAATGGAGATAAGAACTGGAAACAATTTTATAATTAAAATGCATTGAAAACATCAGAAAAAATGGTAGAGCTTGGTCAAAAATTTAGGCGAGACCTATCTTTTACCCGATTTTAGGGAAATCAAAGAAGTGTCTTTGTTTTTTACTAATTTCTTATATAAACTTTTAAAACATTTTTTAGCCATAATCATATTTTGACGCAAGGAAAATAGTTTCTATGTAAGCCAATATAAATCCATTCGCCAGTTTTCTTCTTTGGCATAAAAATGTCTTCTTGTTTGGGCATGTAAGTCAAACGGCATTTCTGCTTCTGATCATCGCATTGCAAATACTACAGAAAGAACACTACCTAACTACTTGCTGCAAACGTAGCAGATCGAATACAGCCTAACCTCATGTTGCAAATGCTACATAGAGAACACTGCTGAACCCTATGTTGCAAAAGTAGCAGATCGGAATACAGCCTAACTTCATGTTGCAAATGCAGCAGATCAAATACTGCCTAAACCTATTGCTGTAAATGCAGTAAATCGGACACTGCCCCAAACCTCATGTTGCAAATGCAGTAGATCGGATACTGCTTAACTTCATGTTGAAAATGCTGCAGACCAAACACTGTCTAACCTCATTATGCTAATGCAGCAGATCAAATACTGCCTAACCTCAGGTTGCAAATTCAGCAGATCGATCACTGCCTAACTTCATGTTGCAAATGCAGCAGATCAAACACTGCCTAACTTCATGTTGCAAATGCAGCAGATCAAACACTGCCTAACTTCATGTTGCAAATGCAGCAGATCAAACTCTGCCTAAACTTCATGCTGCAAATGCAGCAGATTGGACCCTACCAAAACGTATGTTGCAAATACAGCAGATCAAACACTCCCTTACCTCATGATGCATATGCAGCAGATCTGACAATTGCAGGGCTGAAAAGTTATTCCACACGTGTTATATAATCCCCACGCCTCATTTTCTTTAGAATTTCAGTTATTTCACTCCATACAAAATACTTCTTATTTGAAAAGCAGTTTCAACATGTCGAAAAAGAACAAAAATTAATTGAATAAAAATATTCTGTTATAAGAAACGGTATTTTATGACAGAATGCAGACTTTAGTTGAATGCAAGCGTAAAGTTATCGAAGAAGAATAAAATTACATAAATGATCACAAATTGTCAAAGGAGATTATTCTGTTCCAATTCTTTTTTTTTTTTTTAATTATTTTCGAAAAACGTCTACATCTTTTAACATTGGTTTGGAGCAGAAACTATTTAAAACTCTCTAAGACATTTGTTTTGCAGCTATTTAAAATGGTGGCAAATCAAAACAGAGGGTTCTCGGCTTGAGCAGAGATCTGTCATCAAATATTTACTGGATGAGAACAAACAATATGAAGTTTACAGAACAATGGATGCTGTGTACAGAGAAGCATGATTTAGGCAAAAACTATTTACGAATGAGCAAAACATGGATTCGCCACAACGATCCTGAATCGAAAGACAGTTCATGGAGTGGAAACACACTGACACTCTGGTAAGCAAAACGTTCCTGGCGCAGTCATCAATGAGGAAGATCATGCTGATTGTCTTCAGGACCCATTACTATTGATTTCCTTGAAAGAGAAGCAACTATAAAGAATGCTTCTTATCGGCAACTCCTTAGGCAAAATTCACCTTTTATTGAATATTCCTTCTATAAACACACACACATACAAACACACACACACACACACACACACATATACATATATATATATATATATATATATATGTGTGTGTGTGTGTGTGTGTGTTACGTATTACGAACAGATTAAGATAAATCGATAATTGGCATCCGTCAATCTCACGAGGAATTCTCAATAGACCGATTAAAAGCACTCGGTTAAATCGAAACCGAAACTTTTACAATTTATTATTGTGATGCAGGTATCTTTGTGGAACGAGAAAAATTTTGATAATCTCATGACTAATTTCATATATACTCCTTTATCTAAATTGCTCAAGTTTTCTTTTCCTCCGTCTTTGTATCCCTTATTCCCTTGAAATAATTTTCGGATGATGCATTATAGCATCCCATACAAACATCACCCAGAAGATGTTTTAAAAAAAGTAAACCTAATGTTAAATGATAAGTGAATAAAACGACAATTTTTGTTTTTTCATATATTCATACATACATACCATTGGATTCATTTCCATTTTTTTTCTCTGTCTGTCTCTCAAACACACGCACATACGGACGAGAGTATATATATATATATATATATATATAGAGAGAGAGAGAGAGGGGATAGAGAGAGGGGATAGAGAGAGAGAGAGAGAGAGAGAGAGAGAGATTCTCCTTGTGAGTGTCTGGTCTACTAACGTCGTACTTCGTAACGATGGAATACAAAATAAATACGGTTGAATTGACACTTTTCCCATGATTTCTTTTCACGCCACATGAAACACCAAGCAAAACTTGTAGTATTCATGATTACAAAAATTTGTGAATTTTATATCAGGTCTGCAATAATGAAATTTAAGTAAAAAAAACTAGCATAGAAAAGTTTTTGATGCTATTAAAAAAAACTTTTCCATGCTAGTTTTTCTTACTTAAATTTCATTATATATATATATATATATATATATATATATATATATATATATGTATATACGCACACACACTCTTAGTGCGATAGTTAAATTGTCTAAATTACTCATGAATAAAAATAACACTATCATCTCTCTTTATCAGATATCTTGTATATCAAAATACATGAGAATATTTTGAAATCATCATCATCATGATGTCGTGCTGGTAGTACGGATATCCCTGACCCTCTCTCGCCACTTTTCCCTATCGTTCATCGCCTCTGGTAGGTCTTCAGGACAACATCCTGTATCCTCACATAGCTGCTGAATGTATGTTCGTGCTGGTCGTCCTGCTTTTGTACGGCCATGTGTGGGGGTCTATAAGAGTACATCACTTATGAGTTCGTCCCTGCTTCTCCAGCAGTGTCCTGCATGTCTGGTTCGTCTAACTTGAATAATTTTCCTGATAGGAGGCAGGTGGCCGTACAGTTGGTGTCTTGTGGGGTGTTGCCACCAGGACTTGTTCAAGATTGCTCGCAGCATTCTTGTGTAATTGCTGTCTAGCTTCTTCCCGAGCCGTTTTGTTATCGCCATTGGCTTAAATCGTGGCCTCCACAAAACTTCGGAATCTCCAGCAAGCCTTTCAAACGGTCTCCTTGTTTAAATTAGTTGTATCGTCGAGGTGAATAATACACAGAAAAGAACGAGTGCTTAATATATTTATTCATCACCAGTATCTGGATACATGCAAAAAGATACAGTATAATAAGTTACAAACAATTAACAAGATAATTTACAAGAAAAAGAAGAGGGTTAAAATGCTGTATAGCCAAACGAAGTAAGATCAATCCAAATATTAATCAGTTTATTAAATCGACCCCCGAAGTCTTTTATCGTAGGCTGTTTATGACTTTGAGCCAGTCAATTTGGTAAAGTGCTAAAGGGATATTTAGCCACTCTACAACAAAACTAATAAATTTCATTGTTATCTTTGTTCTAAGTTCATCTTTAGTGTTCCGCGGATTTGTTCGTTTCTCGCTCAACTGTGTCCCACACATAATGATCTAGAGTTTTGCAATCAGGGGAGTTTGGCGGCAGTATGTTAAGCATGATGTGGTCGTATAAATTTTCTCACAGCTAAGAATAGCTTCTCCTGCTTAGGTGGCATGTTGAAGAGTCCTTTTTTAAGACTTAGGGTCTTCCATCAACCACTCTCTCGATCCAATAGGGCACTACTTCCAAGTACTTTATGTAGGCCTCTTTGTTGAGCCTGAGACCATGGAGGAAAGAAGAATGGAGACAGAACTTTATCGTCGCTACTGACCTCCCTAAATACCATGATGTAGAGTGTTGGGTTTTTATCACTATCGGTATACCTTGAGGGAACAAAACAAAACCAACAGTTGTTCTATAAGTTCACCATCTGATCCTGGCAGAATTTTTTCTCGTCTGAGAAAAAGTAAAGTATGTTCAGTGTGGGGGGGGGGGTAATTGAGTTTGTTGAAAAGCTTTGTACTGCAGTCTTTTCTCTTGTCCTTCAAAGCCTGCGCTAAAGATTGGCCCTTTCTCATCTTGTGTTAGAAATAGTGAATCTCTCCAAGCATTACTAGATACTCTCACATCCCAGGCAACAGAAATGATTGACTTGCCGAGATGGTTATTTATTATGTCGTGGATCTCACCAAGAATTACATGAGTTATTTTCTTATCAGAACGATCAGATCAGAATGAGGCTTCCGAGCTATCGTATCTTCGTAATCACCATTGTACTCATCCAACTCTTCTGGAATCATCTGCTCTATCTTCAGATTGGCACGCAAACACTCTAAAATATTCGTATTGGTGTTTTCTGTGTGAATGCCAACAGTACGGCATGTCGTTTCAAAATTACTGAAAGAGTGAATAGCGTCAAGGTGCTATTTTCCTCGCAAACAGTGCCCAACTGCCTCAAGTTTGCAGCATGGTAGACAAAATCTGAAACAAAGCGCATGTGCGAAATTAATGATTTTAAATGGTGGTAATATATATATATATATATATATATATATATGGGGGAAGATGGTTCTGTGAAACTGGTGGGTGGGTAAACATTTCGCCGTGTGACAGCGTAATTTGATGAGTACCCAAGATATCTGGTGATGAGAGATATATGCTAGGGATATAGATTCATGCCTTTCCCGAGAGTATTAGAACAAAGTGAACATAAATTTGACACCAATTAACATT
This sequence comes from Sepioteuthis lessoniana, assembly GCA_963585895.1. Lineage (NCBI taxonomy): Eukaryota > Metazoa > Mollusca > Cephalopoda > Myopsida > Loliginidae > Sepioteuthis > Sepioteuthis lessoniana. The sequence goes on along the minus strand of OY757905.1, from coordinate 68,836,970 downwards.
TTCCGTGCAGATAACGATTATCGAATGACACACAGCAGGTGTTTGACGAAAAGAATAAAATGTAGGCGAGAAAATCACTCTCCCATGACTACAGCTAGACTATTAATAATTGTAGTAACTTGTAACTCTTGTTTTCGGAGTACAACATGGAGTATATATATATATATATATATATATATATATATATATATAAAAGAGTGGATACAGTAGACATAGAGTTGATGAGGCTTGTTGACTGTCAGTTTCTCGGCTATGTGATTATCGTATAAAGAGGGCAGAGAAACGGATTGGTGTAAGATCTGTTTATGCTCCATCACCGATACTGAACTCTCTTTATTAATGTTTTGGTTTTGGTTCCTTTCTTTAATGGCATATCAATCTTCGTTGGTTATTTAATGCCAACGTCATCATTGTAAAAGAATAGAAGTGGTACTATTCAACCCATAGCTCCGAGGGATAAGGGAAATCAAAATTTTCAAAAGTTGGTTAGTTGTTTTGTTTTACGGCGTATCAACCCTTTCCGGGTCATTTAGCTCCGATTTAAGTGATTTTCAAACAATTCAGTTCAGTAAAAGTACAGTTTTTTTTTTTTGTTTATACACAGTTTAAATGTCAAAAACAGTTCTGTCTCAGACAATTTAGTTTAGCATATGTACACAGTTTAAATGTCAAAAACAGTTCTGTCTCAGACAATTCAGTTTAGCATATGTACACAGTTTAAATGTCAAAAACAGTTCTGTCTCAGACAATTCAGTTTAGCATATGTACACAGTTTAAATGTCAAAAACAGTTCTGTCTCAGACAATTCAGTTTAGCATATGTACACAGTTTAAATGTCAAAAACAGTTCTGTCTCAGACAATTCAGTTTAGCATATGTACACAGTTTAAATGTCAAAAACAGTTCTATTTCAAACAATTCAGTTAAGCATTACTACAGTTTTGTTTACACGCAGTAAAATGTCAATAAATTATATTCCCAGCAATTCAGTTTAACATAAGTACACAGTTTAAACAGTTAAATGTAAAAACAGTTAATTTCAAATAATTCAGTTTAGTGTATTTGCACAGTTTAGTTCTATTTAACACAGAGATAGGACCTTATCACGTAATACCACCATGGGTCAGAGTAGATCTGGGAGCGATGGCAAAGAAGGGGTACTCCGGATTCGCCAAAGTTCCAATATTACTGAAGAATCACCATCAGATTGTTTAGCGTCATATCAGAACACTCTTTAGAGGAGACTTACCTCACTACAGAGATGCAGTCTGTGTATTCTGTAGTCCCAGCAAACTGGGCCAAAATCTTCCTTAGGGTATTGGGACAAAGTTTTCCCTATGGTATTAGTCCGAAAGTGAGTGCAATAATATGACTGGAGTTTGAACTCGCTTACTTCGATGTTACAGTCCAGAACGTTAGCCACTAAGCCATAGGGACTAAGCCCCATTTTAAAAATTTTTATTGAGGTTTTTTCTTGGTATAATGCAGCAAATGTGATTCAAGGTTAGAAAAAATTGTCCAAAGATTTTTAAAAATTTGTTGTTCGGGTACTTTCGACCATCTTTGATTATAATTAATAACATAAATGTCGTGATTCTGCTATTAAAATCCAGGAAATTGCGGTATTATTGTGGAATGTTGCGCTTTTTTAAATGGGCGTGTCTATCATATACGATTGGAGTAATGCGTGGATGACTTACACGGTAAGGCACGGTTTAATGTTACAAAAACAACTGTTAATGGTCACGTAACTAAAATTTCAACTAGGTAACAGGATATTCCACATATATTAGATAGACTTTAACACCTATTCCCCCAAGGTAAAAGCTGTTTTTTTAATGTGGTTTATTTCGCCTTTATAAGGTTAGTTTGTTAGGATTTTATGGCATATCAACCTTTGTACGTTAATGCCAAATCCATTTTATGCAAATAATCAGTCTATTTCAAACAATTCAGTTTAGCATCAGTACTCAGTTTAATGGTCAAAACTCTTCTATTTCAAGCTATTCAGTTTAGTTAGGCAGTTCAAATTCAAATAATTTAGTATAAGTAGTTTCTTTTTACACACAGTCAAATGTTAAAAGAGTTCTCTTTCGAACAATTCAGTTTAGCGTAAGTACCCATTCAATGTCAAAAACAGTTCTATTTCAAACAGTCCAGCTCAGCATAAGTACACAGTTTACATGTCAAAATTGTTCTATTTCTAGCAATTCAGTTTAGTGTAAGTACCCCATTTAAATTTCAAAACAGTTCTATTTCAAGCAATTAAGTTTAGCATAAGTTTGCAGTTTAGTTCTATTTGACCCATAGATATGACCATATCTGGTGCTACCACTCCGGGTCTGAGTGGACCTGGGAGCGATGGCAATAAAGGGGTACTTCGCATTTCCCAAAGCTCCAGCATCAGATTGTTTAGTGTCATATCCAGGACACTCGTTAGAGGAGTCTTACCCTTCTACAGAGATGCAGTCGGTGTATTCTACAGCTCCTGGGCTATTATAAGGTTAGGTTCTTTTATTTGAACATATCATTATTGCGATAACAGTATATTTAGGAAGACCATATGCTAGTAGTATTTGCTTAGGATTTAGAAGCAAATGTCTTGTAGAAATTTACGAATAATAGTGCTGCCTCGAGGTATTTTGGGGAGCGTACTCCTTCGATAATTCAACGGATTAGAAAACCTTAGGATGTTTTCTGACAATTTTCTCTACTTTTCTAAAATATCTTGCAAGGGAATAATTCCTTCGATAAAGAAAAAGTGACTATTGAGCTTATTTTCTTTTTCTCTCTTTTCTCTTTCCTTCTTGATTTGATATCTGTTTTTTACATATTTCTCATAGGCATTATTGCCCCTTCGATTTTTATAGAAGGAATTACCTCATTTCAAGAACCAATTTTAGAAAATTTTACTTATGATCTCATTCTTCAGTTCCAACACAGAAATCTGATTTTTAAATTTTCGGGTTTAAAACTAACAACTCTACGCTATCGATTTGGCTATATTTGAGACGGTTATGTTTTCCATCGCTATTTTTTTAAATCTCCCTCACGCATTGCTTACTCCTACTTCCACTCTTTCGCAAGGAAGCCATTGTTTTGCTGGAGCTTTGGGAAATGAGGAATATTCCTTTATTGCCATCGCACTCTGATTCGGAGCAGTAGCACCTGATATGGTTCTATCTATGGGTTGAATAGAACTAAACTGTGTCCTTACGCTAAACTGAATTGTTTAGAACAGAACTGTTTTGACGTTTAAACTGCATACTTATGCTAAACTGAATTGTTTGGAATAGAACATTACTGATATTTAACTGTGTGTAAACAAAAACTATACTAATACAAAACTGAATTGTTTGAATTAGAACTGTTTGGCTAAACTGATTAGCTTGGAATAGAATTGTTTTTGACAATTAAACTGCATACTGATACTAAACTGAATTGTTTGAAATGGAACTGTTTATTTGTATAAAAATAGATTTGGCATTAAATAACCTGCAATGGTTGATATACCATAAAATATAAACTAACTAACAGTCTCTTTGAATATTCTGTGTGAATTACAATTTAGTCTGTTGTACTGTTTTCAAAGACAGACACGCCGTCTTTATTTCAAAGATACTGTCTTTCCCTTATGATTCTTAGCCTAACCAAAGTGTTGAAAACATGCTATTACAATGAATTCGAACAGAGACCAGACCAATGTAGAATAGGCAGTTGCCGTTTCTTTTTGTGTGCAAGTAGTTTATGTGAGTCAATGTGAAAGTAGCTGACAGTAGACAAACCGAGTGGACATACTTTCTAGTTATTTGGGTAGTTTTCATCGTTAAATTGTCCATATTTTGAGGTTAGCTATTCATATGATAAACACAATATAATTTCTGAGGTCGTGAAAAAAGACATTACAGCCTGACGATTGATATTCCCACTCATTCTGTAAGCCAGAATAATCGCTGGGTACCTCTATCACTTCTTTTCTGCTGACTTCATAAAAGCGAAGGAAATCTCATATCTTCCTTGCGTCTCAGGAATGAAAACCAACCCGTTAGAAATACACAAATCTGAAAATCTGATAACTTATAAACATTTTCTGCATAACGGTATGGGCCAAATTTATTTAAATTCGTTAAAGTATCCTTAACTTATCTTTGCTGACAGACATGAAAATTACGAACATACACTAATGGGGAGAGAGAGAGAGATAAATTGCATCTTTCAAGACCCCAAGATAACCATGCTTTAAGAAATATACACAGCATTTGTTATTTTGTGGTGTAGAATATTTTACAAGTAAATAAAAATTGTCAGCATTTGCATATGGAAGAAAAAACGCTTAAATTACAAAAAGAAGAATCCCTTCAAAATACCCTTTCTTTACAGCATGAGGCTGTGCAAAACATTGTTGTTTTGGAAGATTATATAACTTCGAATTATGAGCAAGCGACAAAAAAAAATGCTTGAAAGGAAACTACTATTTATTTTGACACACAAACACACACATATTCTTTTTCATCATACAACATGTGAAAGCACGTGTGATACCCTGCCCTCATCAGCCGCCAACCAGGGTGATAACACAGTTTCGGTAGCTCAAGGCGGTATTGCCACTCCTGGCGCTACCAAGCAGCTTTTGCCACCGGACAGGGTTTTAAAAGATATATATATATATATGTCAGATCAACGAAAAGCAGAGATTACATTGGACGTTCGTTCATCTTCATTTTAGTGCCGTTCGTGATTTAAAAACGCGTTTACTTTCGGCCGTTGATGTCATAGCAACCGTTTCTTAATGTTGCGTAATCACACGGGAATGGTGGTTCCGCGTGCATTTCGTTCATGTTGAAATCTTTTCTCTATCCGTCGTCTATTTGGTTCGTTTTCCTGCAGTTTTATCTTTTTTTATGTGTTACTGCACCAAAGCACTCCAGACAAACATAATATATAATTTTGCAGAAAGATGTTATTTGTTGATCAATGGGGCCCTTAAGATGGATGGTGAGCAAAAAAAAAAAAGCTCCTGGTCTAAGTTTGTCGAAATACCCTTGGGTCACTAAATTCTTGGCTTGCTAGGAATGTCTCCAAGGCGCTGACGCTCATCCATAGGCTCCTGAATACTGTGGGGGTATTCCTAATTCATAAGCCCATGATTAGATTTACATTCTCCGGTAGGAGAATTACGTTGTTTGCACCAGCGTGCCTTATGGATTTGTAACCCTTGCAAGCTGTTAAATTCTCTGCCGCAATCACACGTTGTAGCTGGGTACATATCCAGATCCTTACCGTATGAGCAAGTATGATGGGTGATATATTCTCCCTCTCCGGTACAGACACCCTGAGGGTATTTTTCTTTTATATATATATATCGACTCATTGGCCCTGTGAGTAGAGTGTTCGCCAATGATCCGGGAGACCTGGGTTCAGTCCCTGGTCGCGTCATACCAAAGACTTTAAAAATATATTTGATACCTCCTTGCTTAACACTCAGCAATATAAGGTACGTATCAAGGGTAAAGTGGAGCAATCCTGGGAAAGGAGTAGCGCCCTCCCCCACACCTCAGTGTTGTAGCTATTGAAGAAGGAGCCTTCTGGTCGCACTCGACTACGGTTGCCAACTTTACAATATATATATATATATATATATATATATATATATATATCACCGATATTTAGAACTCTTTATTTATAAATATAACAAACTATATATATATATATACTTTTGATTAAGATTTATCGCTAAAAGCATTTTTATTCCGTGAAATATTAACAAGGTCCAATGCACGAAAAATGCACAAGATATTTCATGCATGAAATAAAATATAAAGCAGGATAAAAACTCACAACTCCACGATATCGATCTGCCGACGAACAAGAATTAAACATGTCTGACTTTTTCAATATTAATTCGTGACTTTTTTTTATCGTATCTTATATCATATTTCATACTTGACATATGAATATATGAAAACGCACACACACACACACACACACACACACACACATATATATATATATATATATACATGGACGAGCAAAGGGTGAACGACCTGCTAGAACCCATCTACAGCAGCTCTGTGCCGATTCAGGATGTAGCCTGGAAGATCTGCTGGGAGCGAGGGACGATAGAGCCGGGTGGAGAGAGAGAGGGCTAGTGAGATCCGTGCTAGCGGCACGACATGATAATATTTAGGACACAGAGTTCATTCAGCCCGCCACAAGAATTTTTCGAGACCACGGCAAGTTCTTGATTTTCATACATATGTTCATTCCTCCGTATATATATCTATATAAGTAAAAAAGCAATCTTGATTAATTCTGTTTTTATTTTGAATGAGAGTGGTTATATATTTTTAAAAAAGTACTTACGCTTAATTTTTAATGGCATTTTATCACAACTCATTCGAATCATCAATCTACAACAGCGTAGAAACAGCATGAACCGGAAATAATAAAGGGTACCCTATAAGTGAGATTCGAAATTGCACCCCTTTACCACGGGGAAATTTGGTTAAATACACTAGCTGCTCTATCATACGAAGAACAATTGGTTTGCAGACTTCCAAATCTAACATATAAACTCCTAATTTATTATATTTCTATTCTCTCCTGCCTCTAGTCTGTTGCTATTTTTTTAAATACTGTAAATAGTTTTACTTGTTTTTGCACTTTCAATATTTTTGATTACTTTTTACATTGTTAATATTTTAATATATTTTTACACTGCTTAGATTTTTATTTATTTTTACACCGCTAATATTTTTACTTATTTTTACACTGCTAATATTTTTACTTATTTTTACTCTTAGTATTTTTACTTATTTTTACACCGCTAATATTTTTACTTATTTGTACACTGTTAATATTTTTACTTATTTTTACACTTAGTATTTTTACTTATTTTTACACTGCTAATATTTTTACTTATTTTTACACCGCTAATGTTTTTACTTATTTTTACACTGCCAATATTTTTACTTATTTTTTTTTAGTATTTTTACTTATTTTTACACTGCTAATATTTTTACTTATTTTTACTCTTAGTATTTTTACTTACTTTTACACTGCAAATATTTTTACTTATTTTTACACTTAATGTTTTTACTTATTTTCACACTGTTATTATTTTTACTTTTACTCTTAATATTTTTGATTACCTTTTACACTGCTGATATTTTTACCTATCTTTACATTGTTAATATTTCAATTTATTTTTACACTGCTTATAGTTTTACTTATTTTTGCAGTGCGGATATTTTTACTTATTTTTACACTGTTAACATTTTTACTAATTTTTATATTGTTTATATTTTTACTTATACATACACTGTAAACATTTTTTTAATTTTATTCTTTACTGTTACTATCTTTGATTATTTTTTACACTGTTAGTATTTTTACTTATTTTATACTGTTAGTATTTTTACCTATTTCTGCTCAGTATTTTTTTACTCATTTTTATTCTTAAATTAAGTATTATCAACCAGTACTTTTATTGATTTTGATTAATATTTCCTTTCTGCTTAATTCTTTGTTGCTTTTAACCCATCATACTTGGACTATTAAACTAAGAATTCAATTTTAATCAACCAGCCTTCCTCAAGGCATTGGGTGGGGGTAGGAATTCGAATCTCACCTAAAGCTTTTCTCTTAATATTTTTCATCTTAACTTTTTCTGACAAATAATTAAAAACAGAACAAAATACAAGTAAAAATGAAGAACAATAAAATGGTTGGCAATGTTTCATCTAAAATAAAATATTAAAAAATAAGTCGAAATTATATTATCGTAACCAGCTTTCGTTGAAGTGAAACCACTGAATACTGAGCTCATTGCCGGTGTTCCCACCGAAGCACATAGGAAGGAAATGGAAGAAAGCGTTTATTAGCAAATGCATTTTTAATCCACAAGACAACAAATCAATGTAATGAAATGAATTAGAGTGAAGGAAAATGTTTTTAACAGTAGGTACATGCCACCTGCCTAAAAATTAATAAGAGTGGCATAATGGCGTGCAAATCATTTTAATGACTTAACCAGAAAACACAACACAAGTTTTTCTCTTTACAAATCTAAATGCCATTGTATTTAAAATCTTTTCAGTGCTTATTAACTTAAGTGAGTTTTAACAGGTATTTTATACTATTATTCAACAGATTATATATATATATATATATATATATATATAACCTCTCCGCACTAGCAGGATACGACACAAGGTCAATTTTAAGCTGAGTTTAACAGGTTGGAATTTAGAATTTTCCTTCTATAAGACCGACTGCCATACCAAAGGTGCCCGTGGTGTAATGGTTATCGTCGTAGGAAATGAACGCGGCGACACGAGTTCAAATCCTGGACGAGACTGATTGCATTTCACATAGCACTAATACCCTTGGGAAAGGTATGGGTAAATAGTAGGGCAGACTAGGTTCTTCGGCCTTGATGAGGCAACTAGTCTAGGAGAAGGAAAACTCTGAATTCAAACCTGTGTCATATCCTGCCCGAGCGGAGGGGTTGGTAAATATTCCCAAGCGTTCGGTGAAATGTCAACAGCCCCGTCCAGGATTTAAACTCGAGTCGCCGCGTCTTTTTCCTAAGACAGTAACCGTTGCATCACGAACATATATATATATATATATAATATCCGACTGACGTGAAGTCAACCAGGCTTCCCAGCGTGTCTAGCCACACTGAAGAGTTTTGATACAACGAAACAGTCTGTGGATGACAACATATCCTTGATAGCTATTTAATACCAAATCCTGTTTATTGTTGAAATTTTTTTTTGTTTTTTGTTTAATGGTTTTGTTTATGCCAATGTGATCCTTGTAGAAGATTAGTGGGGTCAACCAAACGCAGGAGGATAGGGGGTTCATAAATTTCCAAAGCGTATTTGTCTGAAAGTTTACTTAATAGCGAGACAGGAATTCGAACTCGCTTACAACGATTCATCAGCCCAATATTTTAACGATTGCGTTAAATAACAAGGCAAGCTAATACGACTCGATTTTTTTTTTTAGTTCAAGAAATATACAATATCGAATGCTAAAACTCACAGGAAGTATTTTGCTATGGCTTGAGTTTCACGGATTCGATCCTCAGGTAAGCAGTAAAATGAATGAAATGATTTTTTGTGAATTCTTACATGAATTTAAATAATTCAGTCTAATTTTTTAAAAGTATATTTTACGAAGCCAAAATGTTCAGCTATTTAATAAAATGATTTACGCCTTCTCTGTTATTAGTCTATTTTCTGCTAAATAAAATAAAACTTACGTAAATATCCTCCAAATGAGCTAATTCGATATTTTTTGCCAGGGTAGTAGTAATATTTTTTTTTGATCACCTGCGAAGCAGAAAAGATAGATTTATTTTATGACAATTATATCCAAGTTGGTCATCGAGCCCTGAATATAGTGTCTATTTGAAATCTAAAACCTGATATATCTTTAATGCCTATTATATCCGAAGTAACTCAACTACAATAATTTTCACTACGTTCAGAAACTATTTGAATAATATTTTAAACACTGCCTATTGTCATTAGAATAAATACACTTGCATAACATTGAGATACTGTTTATCGATAATCAAAGATGTATGCTCACCAAGTTTTATTTTAATAAGATCTTTAACAGTCTCATACGAATTAAAATCAAATCAAAATGAAGCTCAAATTGTTCATAACAGTCGCTACTAAGAAGTGGGGGATTTGTATTTTGCTCACTGCTATTTTGACGTCTGCATGTTCCTTAAAAGAGACATGAAATGATTACATTTTCGCGCAATCTTAGCTTATCCATCACAGAATGTTGCTCTTTTCGTTTTATTTATCATTTTGGTAAAATATTTTAGCAATTTCAGTTTTACTTCATTACTGATATATCCAGAATAGATTATTCTTACTTAGGTCTTTCTATCGCATATTTGCTAGTATTGAATCACTACTAATCATTGAGTTTCCGTTTGTACTTTTCCTAGACTGCCATTATTGTGATTTTTATGCATATATCTTTCCAGAATATTATCTTTCTCAGTTTTCTTACTTAAATAAATACCAGCAATCGATTGTCTCTTTCCCATGTGTTTTTCTATGATATATTTGACAATTAAGGATAAGTTTATCGGTGTAATGGTTAATTACCTCTCGATTGTTACTTAATGCCAAATCCCGAATAGTTTGTTGGTAACATGTTGCTCATAGTTAAATAATACGAGTCTGGTTTGATTTGGCTGTGTTTTATGACATATCAACATTGTGTATTATTTAATGGCAAGTCCTGTATATATAATGATTTGTAAATAAATTGCTTGTAGGTAACATGATTTTTCAACGATCTATACCTAATTTTTTTCTAGACAATTCTATTCATCAAATATTCCTTATACGAATAACTTGTACACAGCTCTATGGTTTTAAATAACTAATAATAATAATGCCTAGTAAAGGATTGAATAGCTTTATTTCATCCATAGATGGGGCCGGACTGGTAATACTATTCCGTGAACTTCAGAGTAATGGTAATGAATACTTCACATTCCTCAAATTCCAAGATTCGAGTCTCATTATCAAATGAAGTTTAATGTCATAAAATGGACACTCAATGTTTTTAAGTTTTCTTATCTAAACGTAATAATTCTATTCAACATTATTCATTTGTTTGTACACAATTACATGGTTTCAAATATGGTTATTTTATAGTAATAATAAATCTTAATGTTAATCATTTGTTGGCACACATTTAAATGGTTTCAAATAATGATATATAATACTATTGAGTCATTTTATTATTTATAATTGTTTTGAATACAGTTAAATGGTTTCAAGTATGGTAAATAATTACGTAGTTTTATAAGACAGACTAGGCTCTTAAATTAGGTTTGTTGGTTGGTTGGTTTTGATGGTAACCGATCTAGGACAAATACTTTCAATTTAAATTAGTTGAACTCTGTTTAAGAATTTACTTTTTTTCACATCCTGTACGTTGTTAATTACATATATTTTGCACAATAAATATCTGTTTTCAATAAAACGATTTTCCTTATCAGTGCGTTTATTAGGGTGCTGAATATTCATCATATATATCTAAGATTTTAAAGAGAACATTTTTTATCAAAATTTTCCTAATTTCATATGCCAATCTACAGACTTATTGATTCATCCTCGTATTCATTCTTGGTCACAAATATTCGCAACCATAACATTTCAGCGTATTATAGATTATCTATAATATCTTCTGAAAGAAAAAACACCCTCATAAATAAAAAAAAAATGAATCTAGTGAAATGGCTTTGGTCTTTCGACAACACATAATTGTTAAAGAAAAACAAAGTATAAACGTTTATAAAAATTTGCTTATTTCCGTTTACTTCTGGGAATATTGCAGAAAATGAAAGAGTGCCAATAAGAATGGCCAGAACACTATATACAACGAACATACTTAGATTTCTCGCATGTAATCAAATATGCCGACAATGGGGAAAATGGAAAGTACCTTTCCGATGTTACAAAATTTGAAATCCATATTTACTTTGTCAAAATTTCTGTTGCAATATGTGTCCGTTATATACGATACACCCTGTGTCTGTTGTATCCGTTACGTCATGCCCAGTAGGGCACATCACGTGACGGATATAGGCGTTTGGTTAACAAATTCTGAGTTAGATTATGTGGAAGTTGCGAGTTCAGTCTTGACTACAGGTGAAAATAAAAAAAGAAATACTTACTTAAGCTTAACGCTGATACCATGTTATGTTTAAAGGAATTACAATAATCTACCTCTCTGGATTAAATAAAGGGTTCGGTTCGAAGTTCCATATAGACACCCGAGTTCGACAGGAAACACCTGAAGAAGGCCGAAGGATACATCGTCGTGAAGATAACAATGAAGACAGTAGTCCAAATACTCTAAATGATAAAAGGGCGTGTCCTCGTGGTGTAAGGGTTATAGCGTTGAACTGCGGAATCGTAGTTAGCGAGTTCGAACCCCAATCGCGCTATTACGTTCACTTTCGGACTAATACCCTTGAAAAATGTATGAACCCCCTTATCACCCCCAACTATGGGTTAAATAGCATCTCTGCAGTTCTTCTAGAAAGACGGCTTTGGCATTAAATAACCTACAAAGGTTGATACGCTATTAAAAACAAAGAAACAGAAATGATAAAAACATATTTACCCGATTTAAAATGTAATGATTGGAAACAAAAAAAGATGGTTGGCTGGTCGGATTTTTATTGGATATCAACCATTGTATGTTATTTATTACTAAATCCAGTCTACATATACGCATACGTATATATTTATGTATGTATATATGATTTTTAAACGACTAGATTGTTAGTAAAATTATTTTTAAACGACCGAGACCTCCTTTGTTTACACACATTTCAATGTTTTCAAGTATTGCTATCAAATTTTGATAACTCAACTTAATATTAATCATTGGTTACACGCAGTTAAATGGTTTCTAGAGTAGTAAATGATTAAGCAGTTTTATTCGATCTATAGATTGGATCATAACAGTTACAACCACTCTGGGTCAAAGTGGACCTGGGAGTTATGTTAATGAAGTGCTACTCTAAATTCCTCAAACCTTCAAGACAGGAGTCTCACCATCAGAAGGTTTAGTGTCATTTCCAGGACACATGTTGGGGTTGGGGGTGGTTCTTACCTTTTTGCAGAGATAGAGCCGGCATATTCTACCGAATATCCGACAAGGCATGAACAAAGAAAAAGTGAAAGCTATTCAACATCACTGGTTTACAAAAATAAATTTTTGGTCTGAGGCAAGAATGAGGATAGGTGTTTTATGTTAATTGGGGTGTGCTGAATTCAAATTTATAAATAGTTTTGCTCTGTCACCTCTAGTTTTCTGGCTTTTAAATAGTCTCATTTTAGTAAAAACAGAGAATATATGTGCATATTTCAAGAGTTGCAGCAGCTTCTAACTGATAAAACAGGAAAGATAAAGAACACTGATTTAATCAATATACTTGGATGACACAATTACACAATTCATAGTACCACAGATAGTCAAAAGTGTGTTTTCTTAGAAGATCTGGAGTATTTTGCCTCTGGGATGTCACGCAAGAGCACCCAGCAGAAGTCTCCCATCATGCCGGGGTTCCATTTACCTTGATAGTTGCTCTCCATCTTCGTAATGTCTTGGTGGAATCTTTCTCCATGCTCATCACTCACTGCTCCAAGGTTTGGCGGGAAGAAGTTGAGGTGCGAATGGAGAAAATGAATCTTGAGTGACATTCGGCACCCCATATCCTCGTAAGACTTTAGCCACTTCTCAATACAGGCTTGGTAATCTGGTACACGTGTGTTACCAAGGAAGCCACTACAGACTGACTTGAATGCTTTCCATGCTCTCAGTTCCTTTAAGTTAAGAAGCTCCTCAAAATCAGTATCCTTCAGCACTTCTTGAATCTGAGGTCCGACAAAGATGCCCTCTTTCAGCTTAGCAGGACTAAGACCTGGGAACACAGTAGACAAGTGTTGGAAGGCAGCACTATTTTTGTGCAACGCCTTCACGAAATTCTTCTTCAAACCAAGCTTGATGTGAAGAGGAGGAAGAAACACCTTATTCATGTCCACCAGAGGATTCTCCTTGAGGCTGTGTTCGCCAGGAACAAAAGTGCTTCTAGACCCCCAGTCTTTCTGCTTGTAATGCTGGGATACAGCTCGACTATTCCAGAGACAGAAAAAACAACAGTACTTTGAGAAGCCCGTTTGCATACCCATAAGAAGACCAATGACCTTGAGGTCTCCACACACACTCCATTGGTACTCGCTGTACTTAATAGCTTCTAAAAGAAGCTCCATATTGTCATAGGACTCCTTTAGATGGACAGAGTGTGCAATGGAAATGCTGGGATATTTATTCCCGTTGTGCAGAAGAACACCCTTGAGACTTCGCTTGGAAGAGTCTATGAAAAGACGCCAGTCTGAAGGAATATGTGGCAAACCAAGAGACGTAAACAAACCAGGTATATTTGTGCAGTAGCACAACTTGTTTTCCATGTCAAAAAAGGAAGCAAGATCTTTGTTCCGATTCCTGAAACTGGTGATCCTTACATCTTCCTGGACTAGGTTCCACTGTTTCAGCCGAGAAGACAAGAGCTCTGACTGCTGTTTTGACAGATACAAATCACGAGCAAGTTCATTCAGGTCTTCTTGTGTGATCCAGTGTGGCTCATTGCCACTTGTTCTTGAATATGTAGACTCAATATCTTCCAAAGATATTGACTCGGCAGAATCCTCCCATGAAGGCATTTCTTCATCTGATGAGGAAAGAAGATCCTTATTTACTGGAGGTGTGGGTACAAGAAGATCATCTGAATGGGGAACGAGTCTCATAGCAGATCGAAGGTTGGGATATTTGATCTTTTTCCTAGAAGATGCATTGAAACCAGTTATATTAGTTAAACAAAAATAACAATCATCTGCGTGGTTTCGCGGCTCTCTCCAAACCATCGGGACTACAAAGTTGAAAGCCGCTTTCTTGCTATTAAACCATGCAGTTAGTCCATTGTAGCAGGGTTTACAACAGATGTGTGGAGCCCAAGACTTATCCTGATCACCAATTTTACTGTCAAAATCGTGAAAGTAGGTGGTTGTGAGGAGGGAAGTGATGGTTCGACGCTGTGCAACTGTTGTGAAGTCCCCACACACGTAGCAGAAAGAATTGGCCTTGTTGAGGCATCCTCGACATTTTGACGTGCTTGAAGCCATTGGAGAATCTGAAAATATAACAAAGTGAAACTAAATGTGCATTTGAAAATGTAATACTAATATTTAGTAACCCAAAAGATGTGTAACACGATAGTTGAGGGACACCAACCTCCTGTGCCGCCTGTGAGACAACCTCTTCCAATGACTGCCAGAGTGTGGATTGAGACCTGCTGCCTCAACTGTCAAAATCCGTCTTGATATATAACTATATATATATATATAATGTAATGCTATCACTTACATTTAGTGCATAATAACTAAAAAATAAGCCATAAGTAATACAATATTACAATTAACCCTGAATTCATATACGCCTTCATGTACCGTATATGCACAAAATGCACACTATGCATATCTAAAAAACTAGAGGTGATGAGTAAAAAAGGATTTCAAATTTAAATTCAGCACCCTCAAATTAGGTAAAAACGGGTATTTTTGTGCTTGCCTCAATTTCTTTGTAAACCAGTGTTATTGCAAAACTTCCCGACTCGATTATTTTTACAATGCTAGGGAAATCTGTGATGTGTCATTAATGTTTACACAGATCTTTATTGTTCTTGCGAGCATTTTCTATAAGAAATGTTTGCAGAAATTAACAAGTTTACTTATTTGGATGAAAATGTGATTGAATGTATACAGTATATATTTACTCTGTTTACTTGTTATTATTGATTTGGGAAAAGTTGTTACTGAAGCGGGGTAATGGATCCCTCAAGCAGATTATTGCGAAGTTTCAGCCCAAATAAAAACATATTCTAAAAGATGTCAGAACTTTGAAAAACTGATGAATTAGATAAAAATATGCTGTACAATCAACATGTAAATGAGAACTGAATCAATAAACACATTTAAACGGTTTATTGGAAGAAAATACTCTTTTCTCGAAGATAGCATCAACTAGTTTTGCAGCATGACAAAGCTCATCTTACTATTGTAAATACGAAGCAGCAAAGAAATGTTAGAACTCCAGTGGTGAATAAAATAAAAATCAATATTTTCATATGGCGGCGCGTATCACACGTGACCCAAACAGTTCAAGCCGATGTAGGTACTTGCTGTGGTTGATGGTATCGTAGTAGTTGATGTGCTGACACATTGTGTATTGTTTTATTCTGAGTGTGATTTGAAAGTCGTATAGATGAATGAAAAGTCTAATTTATGAACTTATGCTTTACGAATTAGAACAAGGCCATAACGCTGCAGAAGCTACCAAAAGCATTTGTTGCAAAAAAGTTAAAGACGCAGTTGATCTCAGTACAGTAACCAGATGGTTCAAGATATTTCGCTCGGGTTACAAGAACCCTGGGGATTAGTGTTATATAGTCATTTACATCTTCATTCAGCATCACAACGACACCATAATTAAGACGCATGAAGGAAGGAAGACGCAAGAAGAATTACGCAGGAACAATTAAGATGCAGGAAGGAAGACACAGGAACACTTCTTTAACAAAATATATACCTCTCACTTTATTTGTAAGGTTTGCGTTTGAGAGGATGCTGGAGATCGAACATAAACTTCATATTTTGACCCCACTGTTATGACCGTCACGTTGTGTCGTTCTTGTTCTCCTGATGTTGGGGTCCACTCCATCGGGGCTTTCCGAGGGTCCCCCTCGGTCGGGTGTGGCCTTCCCTACCACATCTGGTCTCTACTGTCTGGAAGTCTGCTGGCAACAACTTTTGCACCCCAAACTCAACTGAGTTAAATAATAACTCAACGCCCACACGATCGCCTACTGGATTTTTGAATCGGATGTTCAATCGTCATCAAGCGGAAATAACTATCATGCAGTTCAGAGGTCACTCTCTTCCGTTGCATGACTGTAATGGTAGAATGGGACCTTGACCTTGTCCCATATCATAAGCCTTAATCCGCCCACACGATCTCTTTCGATTACTGGCCGTTGAAATGTGTCACTTCCTTCCGGTGTATTACCTTGGAATAGCATTTTTAGGCCGGAGCGAGGGGTCAAAATATTACATTAGGCCAGATCGGGAAGCCTAAGACAGTGAATTCTGTGGCCAAGTTTTAAACCTTAGAGTCAAGTCCAATGAGTAGCACGTGGAGAGTATCAGGTGAGTTTGGCATGCAAAATTAGATGAAGTTTGTTACCATCACGATCGCTGCAAAATAATTCGGAGCTGCCGAATTGTGTCTCACATTATCAAAATATTGAAAAACTTTTGAATCACCCTAGTAAAATGAGAGGTTATTCCATATGCGCCATATTTTCCAGTATTAAGTTACAACCTGAACGTTGTAAATTGCTTAATTTAAAGAAATAGTCTTTGTCTAGTCAGCAGTTCCACCAATTTTATAATATCGAAACAGTTCTGGAATCAAAACCGGAATTGCACTTTTGTAGAATTTACTGAAACAGATCCTCGTGTTACTTACATACTCTTCACGCCTCAAACTCATTATGATGTACTGTTTATGTAGGGTTATACTTTTATATATATATATATATATATATATATATATATATAGTAAAGAGATGATAATAAATTGTTTAAAAAGGGATAAATCACTGGGCAGTAAAAAAGTATAAAAATTAACTCAAATTAGGTTCTCACTTTCTTGCTTTTGTTTCATGACTGATAGTTTCATGTGTTTTCTATAAAAAAGAAAGCACAATTACAAAGTTAATAAAGTTTCACCTAATGGTTGTATCTTCTATTTTATAGAAGACACGTGAAACAATTAGTCATGAGACGTAAGTACGAAAGTGAGATCCTTATTCCTTTTCGTTTATATATATTTACAATGTAGTTTGCTACATATATAAAGATTAGTCAACATAGGTGATAAAGCTTATATCTCAGTTGTACTCAGTGACAGTCGATTTCTCGCCTATGTAATTATCAGACCATAAAATAGATCGCATAGGCAAGAAATAGACCAATGACTGTGTCTATGCTATCTTTATATTTATATATATATATATATATGTGTATGTGTGTGTGTGTGTATGTGTGGAATAAGCTGACCGACCGTCGTCGAGGGCAACCCGAAAGCTCACTTTTCAATGGCTACTATACCAAGGTGTTGAAGAATACACTGCTCCTTTCTCTGGATTGCTCCACTTTCCCTTGATCTGTACCTTATATTTCTGAATGTTTGAGAGATATCAAATATTTTTTTTGAATCTTTGGTATGACTCACCCTGGGATTGAAACCCGGTCTCCCGAACGATCGGTGAACACTCCACTCACTTTGCGATTGGGATATATATATATATATATATATATAATCATTGTTATCTTAATCACAGCCATCAAAAACTATCAAGAAGATAATGGAATTTATTGATAATATTAGCAAGATAATCACGAATGTCATGACTGGTTAGCGGGTTTGGTTTCTTTGTTTAAAGTTAATGATTGAATAAAAATATTAGGAATTTTCATGTTATAAATACAGAAAGGTTTCTTTAGCTGAAAGGACTGAACAGCTATAAAGAGAGGAGAAAATAATTTTACAATAAACAATGTTATATATTCATGTAAATAAACGTTTTGGTCAGATTTGAAGTGGAAATCATTTCTCAATAGTCAATATTCAGATATAACATTAATCCCTCAATTGAAGTACAAATGACCTTAAGGTGTTCCGGTGGTGTAGTGGCTAATGGGCTCGGCTGCGACATCGTATTAAGCGAGTTCAAACTCTAGGTCCCCGATTACATTCACTTTTAAACAAATACTCTGAGGACAGATATGCACCCCACTAATCTCCAAAGATATGGGTTAAGCTGTTCCTCTACAAGGATCGCTTTGGTATTAAATAACAAATAAAGATTGAGACGCGCAAAAGAAAAAAAATACAGTAACCGAAAAGAGAAAAAAAAATGACATATTGGGTCACTTTAACTGATTCGTTTTTACGGTCGTCTAAAACAATTTCTAATACCTGGAAGCACCCTTCATTTTTTTGTGTAAATTTTAAAGTATTCTAGGTTAAGTTAGCAGCAGTTAGTTTCTTTTAGAATTTGAAGCATTTTCAAGAAAGCTCCTTCTGTTGTAAGATTCTTTTTTAAGTTAGTAAACCTTTCATCCATCGAAAACTGATACGATACAGTTTTCCTTTTTCCATCTTTGAAGATGCCACGATTCTTTCGAGTTGTTATGAAGTGAATTCAGCTTCTAGGTAACTTATTTGTTTTAATGGCATATTAACCTTTGAGGGTTATTTAATTCCAAATCCTATTTATAGATGTATATATGATTTATATGATTCGTAACTAAACAGTTTGTAGGTAACTTCATTTTAAAACGAGTTAAAGCTCATTTGTTTGCTCACAGTTAAATGATTTCAAGTATTGTTGTCCAACACTAATAATTCTATTTGATATTAATCATTTTTTGCACACAGTTAAATGGTTTCAAGTATTTTTGTATCATTGCAATTAACACCTCTCTACAACTTTGGGAACTTTGCCACAAGAGCAATTTGAAGAAAACAGTCAGGACAATTATGTGGCTACATGATCAGTTGATTGATTGGATTATGACTCTCCGACCGTCCGTCTATCCCTGTAAGGACCAAAGTGGAGTCTTACCAGTCAAGTGACCACTTCGGTTGCAGGTTCCCATTCTCAAGCATTACGAGTCACCAGATAAGTTGGGGGAAGTTTTTCCCCTCTTCATTGGTGCAGACAGCGTATTCTACAGTTATAGTCGTTGGCTTAGCTACTGGACCACGGCATCGAATTAAGTTCAAACTCCATTCGAGCAATTGCCCAGTCGGCTGGGGCTATAGAATAGACCGACTACTTTTCCGCAGAGGGATAAGACACCCCACCCCTAACGAGCGTCCTGGATATGACATTAAACAATCTGATGGTAAGATTCCAGTAATGCTGGAGTTTTGGGAATGCAGAGTACCCCTTTATTACCATTGCTCCCCGGTCCACTCTGGTCTGGAGTGGCAACACCAGATAAGGATCATATCTATCAAATAGAACAAAATCGTGGTTTCGAGAGTTGACCGTTTTGACATTTAAACTGCCTACTTATCCTAAACTGAATTGCTCGAAATAGAACTGCTTTGACAGCTAAACTGTGTACATGCTGAAGAGAATTATTTGAAATAAAACTGTTTTTACATTCAACTCTGTGTATTGCCCAGTCAGCTGGGGCTGCAGAATACACCGACTACGCCTCTGCTGAGGGGTAAGACCCCTGCGAACGAGTGTCCAGAATATGACACTAAACAATCTGATGGCAAAGTTCCAGTGATGTCAGAGCTTTGGGTAATGTGGAGCACTCCTTCATTGCCATCGCTCACAGCTCCATTCTAGCCCGGAGTGGTAGAACCTTATATGGCCCTATCTATGGGTTAAATAGAACTAATCTGCATAGTTGTGCTAAACTAAATTACTTAAAATAGAACTGTTTTGATATTCAAACTGTGTACTTATGCTAAACTGAATTGTCTGAAATAGAACTGTTTTTGACATTGAAACTGTACTTACGAGAACTGTTTTTGACATAGAAACTGTACTTGCGCTAAACTGAATTGTTTGAATTAGAACTGTTTGACTAAACTAAATAGTTTGAAATGGGAATGTTTTTGACAATTAAACTGTGTACTTACGCTAAACTGAATTTTTTAAAAATAGAACTGATTATTTGGACAAAAGTGGATTTGGTATTAAATAACCTACAAAGGTTCATATGCCATAAAACCCTAGCCACCATGTTTTTGACATTGAAACTGTACTTACGTTAAACTGAATTGTTTGATATAGAACAGTTTTGATATTTAACTGTGATTAATCAAAAACTATACTTATACTAAGCTGAAATGGTTGAATTAGAACTGTTTGCCTAAACTGAATAGCTTAAAACAAATCTTAAAACAAAAGCCAAGTTTATTTAAGATATTTCTATAATGTAAGTGGAAGAATTATTTGGTAAAATAATATGCGTAAGGAAGGAAACTAATTCTATCAAACGGTGTGTTGATGGCAGTTCGAGATCGATTTTTATAGTGAATTTTAAGGGCTTTAGATTTAGGAAAGCGTATAAAATGTTTGGAGTAACGAAAGTTTTTCGTCAATCATCCATCGGTGATCTAATAACTCTTCATAACATCTTTCCCGAGTCCTGATGATGGCTTATTGATACCGAAACGTTATAACGTCGACTTTATTTCAAATATTAAATTCTTCACTTTGGATAACTTTCTTTTTCAATATTTCAATATTTGGATCATCCTTTCAGGTGATATATTACAAAAGTTAACAATTCCCTACATGATGACCACTTGATGACCCAAGCTGTTGAAGAACTCCTTTGTTTTCATTTAAGCCTTCTTATTTCAATTGCTTGAGGTCTAACATCTGCATTAACAGATATCAAAGGATGCATCGCTTGATGCACCCCCATCGGAGGATTGCTTCATTCAGTGAACCTCACACTAAATTCACTTATTCCAACACTCTAGTGGTTAAATAACAGCTTCTTATGAAATACTTTGTAATTCGATTTTTACTCAGAGCCTCATAGATTAGATAAGCTAAGCAAACGACTGTACTTTACTGGTCCGGAAATCTGCTTTAGTCGTGGAGTGTTACTCGTGTAGGAGGCGTAGCATAGAAGAAACCTTCCCTCTCTAAGTCTATAACTTGCTTGAATTTAGCTTCCTACATCCCACACCGGTTTCTATACCAAAGTTAAAGAGTTCAATCTACTCTATATACCCTTAACTGGCGGGAAAATAGTTGGATTCAAAACTTTTCTAAGGGTGCTAGCTCTACTTGAAATTCAGACAGCCTCGTTCAGGTTTTGAAATGGGGTTGCCGAGCCCACAGCCTAAATAGATAACCGTTAAACCACAAGCTCCTACAAACATCCAATAAATCAAACTAGAGAAATAAAGGGACTCTAAATAAATAATTTAGACAACAATCACTTGCGACAACTTGTATTACATGGACTGGTGTATAATGCGCTTTTATAAATAACACGCACGCCTTACGTTAAACAAAGGAATTCTGATAAAAGAGAGAATCTCTGTGTATAATACCCACTAACTTTTGTAGCAGCTAAATATAAACTGAATGGAGCATTAGTTTAACTTTTTATCGGTTTGTTTTGACAAAAATAACAATTTATATTGTTTACATTAGGTCTTAAAACACAAAATTTGGGCAGGATTTAAAGCTAACACATGGAAATGTTCACACCAAAATCTAACAAGTTTGAAAATAAGCTCACATTAGGAGAAACTAAATTAGGAAGAAATGCGCATTCCAGAGGATATTTCTCAGTAACAACGTAAAACACATTAGATATGACTTACTTTCAGGCATCCCGCCCCGAATATAGTGAGGCATGTGGTCGAAAAAAAATAATCATTTAGTTCCCGAGTATAATACGCACCTTTAACTTGGGGGCAGAAAAATCTGGAAAAATAGTCTTATACACAAATAATAACGGTGCCCATTAATTTTTACTCAATGAAAGATTTAAAGAGGAGTAAACGTACAAACATCTCGCGGAAATTGGGATTCGATATTTTCTTGGGTTGAAAAAAAAAAAACAAGTGATAGCTTGAAAACTAATCAACGAATTAAAACATTAAATAAAAAATAAAATAAGTAAAGAAAATCAGTAAATATAAGTTGCTGTTACCGTTTGAAAGAAACTAAATACTCACCACCACCCTATGTAGTGCGCTTCTAGCGAGGCTAAATTTCAAAATCTGGAGATGGAGAAAATTTCTGAAAAAGCAGACGGTAACGAAATGCCAAAATGGCGGCTCAAATTGCATGATCGGAAGTAAAATGGAAGAAATGAAAGTTTCCTTCCCGCCAACTTCACGTTTCCACGTAATTGACAGATTCTCTTCACACACTTTTTTATACCCTCGCCCGTCACTCTTGCCTATTTGGCTAACAAGAATCCCCTTGAAGACTTTCTTGGAGGACTCTAAAATTCAACTTGAAATTGTCAGGGAAAAGTTTAAAACGCTTGTAACAGCTGGGATCCACATTTTGATGGCGTGACGAGCGTAGTGCTGATCAGACTTATTCTATTTCAAATAAACAATCTTGCTTAATTTAAAGTGCACTATAAGCGGTCACATTTTTTAGGTGCCTCTAAATCGAAAACCTTGTCGTCTTTTACTATTATTTTTAGTAGTAGTATCATCATTATGATCATCATCATTATCATCATTAGCAGCAGCAGCAATAGTTATAATATGCAATTTGAAGAAAATACGGTTACTCTGAAGGGTACTTACAAAATACAGTTTCAAAAATTTATTTATAAAATCGATTTAAGATAGTGACACAAACCTTTTTGGTAGAAAAAGACTTGAAATGTATGTATTCACCCAATCCCTCCGTCAAAATGTGACACAAGGTCGGTTTTTAAGTGGAGTTCAGCTGGTTTGAATTCAGAATTTTCCTTTCCTTCGACTGGTTGCCCAATCTGTCTTATTATTTGTACGAGGAAAAAACAGATGATTTCAAAGGGATTATCGTTAAGCGATACGCTAACAGCCTCGTCCAAGATTTGAACACGAGTCACCGATTCCATTTCCTCAGATGATAACCGTAGCGTTTAGTGCGCTAAAATGTATTTGTGCAAAATACCATAGCTCAATGGTTGCAGTCCCAGTATCAACATCATTGAGGAGTACATTTTAAAACTTGTGAATAGTTTGAGTAGAGGCGTATAAGGAACGTATATATTTTGATACTTTGACAAAAATGTAACTTCTGGTGTTGCTACGTCTTTATAATATACTTCAAGTATTATGTTAGTATCTTGTGTGTCAGTATCTTAAATAGGGATTGAACAATTATGAGTTTTCTCAGTTATCTGTCTGACTCCGGAGTTGCTGTGGTCCGAATATTCTCGACCTATTCACGAATCTCTCAATCCTTTCTTATAAGGTTTTCGGAAAATTTGCAAATTATTATAAACGTAAAATTATACAATTATAAACATAACATTTCTACATTCTACAGCTTCTTCCGTTTCTAAGCGAGATCCTCGGATTTTTATTATTTATTTATTTTTTTTTTGTTTTTCAGTTTCTTTGAATTCTATTCTGAGACCCTTTCGTGCAGACAATTCAACAATTAAGCCGACCTGTTACTCCGTTTTCCTTGTTCATAGTTTTGAAATTCATTATTCTTAATTTAAATGAACTGGTTGGTCTGAGTCCCAAAGTTATTTACCCTTTTCCTTTTCTTGAATAAATGCTAGCCCTGTAGGCATTGCCATTACTCTCAGGTGTCTCGTTTCTGAGTCAAATAAATATGTTTAAAAATTTTGCGTATTCGAACGGATTTTTGGCTTTTAAGAAACAGCGACACAAAAGATAAATGAATGCAATTCCCTAACCACTTGGTTTAGAATAATTCCTTAACAGGATGATATCCTGTTAAAATCTATCAACAAACTCTATTTTGTGCTAATATAATTTGTTTGGATATCCGAACCCAAATTTTTGCACAGTTCCCTAATGTATAACCATTCACTACACAGTTATGTCTGCTCTCATTTTTCTTTTGAGCCATTTTGCAGTAGTCCCTTATGATGTGGTTCACAATTTTACAACATTTTACGTTTTTTTCTTAAATTTCTTTTGTCATCGGACTATTGTCTTCATTGTTATTCAGGTGTTTGTCGAACTCGGGAAACATCACGGAACTTCGTCCTTTATTGAAACCACGGGGGTCGCCTGTTCTGGTACAAGTGTTAAGTATTCCAGGATTGAACCTGCAACCTTCAGATGATTGTCTTCTTAGTAGCTCAGGGAACCAACGCCGATAACCGTTACGCCATGTGTCCTGCTGGAAAATTCAGAGTGAATTTTTGGGTATTATAAACTTAATGTTCTTACTTTAGCTAGAATTACTACTATTATGTATGATTTTTTTTACCTGTGCTCATATTCAGATTTAATTTTTTTTTTTCTATCTAGCCTTCTTGATTATCGGTTCCCATATTGTATTCAACTCTATACTTGGTCTACTCAGCAGGTCATTGTAGCCTAACATATGTGCTGATTCCTTAAGGCGTCTAATCCTCCAATGTTCAGCCCTATCGATTATTTCAACTTTGTCCCATAAGGGGAGATGATTTCCATTTTCCTTCCATATATGGTCCGCCATACCCGACTTTTCAATCTCCCCTCGTACTATTGCTTCCGATGTTCTTCTAGCCTTACTTTTAGTGGCCGACCTGTCTCACCTTTGTATATTTTACCACAACTGCAAGGGATGGAGTAAACACAGTTCTTGGTCATTTTGAATTCCGTTGGTGGTTTGACCCGGAAGAGATACCTCCGGAGAGTTGAACCACTTGTGAATACTGTCCTAATGTCATATGGACTACATATCTTTTTGATCCTTTCGGCTAATCCTTTGACATAGGGCAGACATACCGTGGTGAGTTTTCGGGTATTATCCTCCACCCTGCTATCTAGGTTTCTTGGAGCCGATGTTATGCTCTCTGGGTAGTTGTTACGATGGAGGTTGTGTCTCAGACTAATCATTTCTTCTTGATATGCATCAGTATCGCTACTAATGGTTTTCGCTCGATGTTATAAGCAACAGACTATTTCTTTCTTTACCGTATATGGATGATGGGAGTTGAAATTGATATAGTTCTTTTTTTGCTTTTCTTTTTTTTCCATATTGCCAATATGAGGATTGTTTTTCGTACAATTATATCAGAAAAAGTAAGGTGTTTTTATATATATTTGATTTGAAATTTAATGGTCATTTTCGCGTGTTTTATTGAAAAATTAAGTGCTATTTCATACAGTTTTCCACTAAAGTTTTTAAAGGGATTTCCCTTACATTTTATGGGAAATTTAAAAGCTATTTTGTGCATGTTTTAATTGTAAACTTAAACCCTATTATCCCCATGTGTACATTTTAACATATGTAACTTAAAGCATTTTATTTTATACTAACTCCTACCAATTCAAAGGAAGAATTTTTAATCTTCTGTAAGCACCCTGAGGCCCGTGTGCTTGAGTAAGCAAAGCTTAATGAATAACAATAAGTGTTTAGATTTCTGTTGAGTTGAATAAAAAGTACATCAAAAGAAGTTACACTTGATAAATAAGAATTTAAATGCGTATTATAAACAGCTGTAGTTGGTGTAAAGACTTCGAAAATTCTACTATAGAAATACGTACTGGGAATGACTATTTTCTATTGCATACGCTTTTTGAAGCTGTATTAACAAAGACGGAAAGCTGCAAACGTCATTTTTTTCTTGAAATCTTATCATTGATTGGATCTGTTTAATGGGTATCAACTCTTGTAGGTTATCTAATGCCAAATCCTGTTGATATATATATATATATAATGCTAAATCCTGTTTATATATATATATATATATATATATATATATATATAATGCCAAGTCCTGTATATATATATATATATATATATATATATATATAGGGGGTCCATAGGAGTACATCACTTATGAGCTCGCCGAGCAAAAGCAGAACGACCAGCTCGAACATACATACAGCAGCTATGTGAAGATACGGGATGTAGTCCAGAAAACCTGCCGGAGGCGATGAACGATAGGGAAAAGTGGCGAGAGAGGGTCAGGGATATCCATGCAGGCGGCACGACATGATGATGATGATATATATATATATATATATATATATATAAGGTATTCTTCAATCCAGTAAATCCGAAGAAGGGAACAATTCCACCAGGACAAATAAATTATTCAGATTTTGAATATTTAAATATTCCTGGTAGAGAGCTCAATGTAAATAAATTCATAGACCAAATAATATTATTTAAAGAAAAAAAAACAATATTCGGTCATAATAGGATAAAAAATTTATTTCCATCCTGTTAAGAGCATTGATATTAATCAAGAATACTAAAAGAATTTTTAACAAGACTTCATCAGATCCAACAAGAAATTAAAATTTTATAGATTTTATTTTCTTGTTGGATCTGATGAATTCCCGTTAAAATTCTTTTGGAGTTTTTCATTCATATCTATGCTCTTAACAGAATTGAAATAAATTTATTTTTTTAATGTGACTGAATACTGTTTTTTTTTCTTGAAATGTATATAATGCCAAATATCCTGTATATATATATATATATATATATATATATATAAATATATATATATGTATGTATATATATGTGTGTGTGTCTGTGTATATGTGTGTGTGTGTATATATATATATATATATAATGCCAAATCCTGTTGATATATATATATATATATATATATATATATACGTAGTGCATTCAATATATTTCCAGACGTTTTTTGTACAGGCATTTAAAATTGACCTAGACACTTGAAAATTCAGTATGTTATTGCTATACATCTTATGAGATGACTGACTAATTTTTATAATTTCAGATTCAAAAGAACAGCTACAGCAGCAATTGGAATACACCCTACTAAAGCCTGGTTGTCGCAGCTGGTAAATTTCAAAAATGCAATTTTGGAAAAAATGCGACAGAAACGTATGGAATGCTTCAGACTGCTTTTCGACCATCTTGAATTGAGCATCATTTTTTGAGTGACATAAGAGATCCAAGGACGGCAGGAAGACTGTGAGGGATGATGAGAGGTGTGGGAGGAAGTCAATACAGCAGAGATGATTGGCCAAAGGGTTAGGGTTACTATGTTGAGGTTTTAAGGGAGTTCAGGAAGAGATTCCGTCGGAAGAGGCCAGCATTGTTCAAATCGGGTCAGTGGCATTTACAGCAGGACAATGCACCAGTCCTCAACTCCATCCTTGTCACAGACTATTTGACCAAGATGGGCATTAAAACAGTTCCTCACCTTCCCTATAGTCCAGACCTTGCTTCCTGTGAATTTTGGTTATTCCCTAAGCTCAGAGGCTGTCGTTATGGGACAACTGCGGAGATGAAAGAGGCTGTGACGAAGGTCATTAACACGCTTACCCAAGAGGCAGTGAGTTAAATTCTACGACTACAGTTCTTCTACAAGGATGTCTTCGACATTAAATGACTCATGAAGGTGGATATACAATTAAACAAAATAGTAAAACTCAATATACTAATATATATGCACAAACATACGCATATATATATATGAATGTACCCCCAACTCAAACATATATATATATACTAATGTACACTATGAATATACATAGGTATAATAATGTCCAGATATATAAAACTGAAAATTTGTCTCAACAGTAAGACTATCAAGTCGGTTGGGACAGTAGAATACGCCAACTGCATCTCTGCAGAGAACTAACCTCGACCCACTGAGTATTACACTAAACTGGATTTGACGATGAGGGCCTAGTTCTGGAGCTTTAGGGGGATGTGAAGTTCCCCTTCATTGCCATTACTCCCAGTTCAACTCTGAGCCAGAGTAGTATTTCCTGTTAGGGTTCCATCTATGGGTCAAATAGAACTAAGTATTTAACTGATTAACAAATTAGTGATGTTGAATTGTTACCTAAATTGAATTATTGGTATTTCGTAGTAATACTTAGAACCATTTAACAGTGTGCAAATAAAACTATTCGCGTTCTCTACACGAAATATCCTGTGTGCAAAAAGGGATTTTTTTTTACATTGCAATCTTCATCATCATCATCATGTCACACTGCTAGTACGGATCTTCCTGACCCTCTCTTGCCACCCGTCTCTATCGTCCATCGCTCCTGAGAGGTCTTCCTGGTTACATCCTGTATCGGCACAGAGCTGTTGTATATAGGTTCTAGCAGGTTGTCTTACCTTTGATCGTCCATGTAAAGAGGTCCACTGGAGTACATTGCTTATGAGTTCGACCTTACTTCTCCAGCAGTGTTCCGTACGTGTGTAAATGAATAAGTTGTGTTGAACAGAATTATTAATGTTAGATAGCAATATTTGCAAATGTTTAACTGTGTGCAAACAATCATAATACTAATTTGTATGGAAACAAATCA
Organism: Sepioteuthis lessoniana; assembly: GCA_963585895.1. NCBI lineage: Eukaryota > Metazoa > Mollusca > Cephalopoda > Myopsida > Loliginidae > Sepioteuthis > Sepioteuthis lessoniana. Next base: position 68,808,291 of record OY757905.1, on the reverse strand, counting down.
GCTCTAACTTTTAAAAAATGAAACTACCCTCAAACTATCTACTTTCAGATCAAAGTTATTTCCATTTAACTGTGTGCAAACGAATGAATGATGTTGACTTAAATTGTTAGTGTTACATAGCAATAGTTAAAACCATTTAACTCTATGCAAACAAATGACTACTACTTAATAGAATTATACATGAATACATATATAAGTAAAGCTGGCGACGGTAGTCGAGAGTGACCATAAGGCTCCCTTTTCAATAGCTACTACACGGAGGTGTAGGGTAGAGCGATACTCCTTTTCCCTGGATTGCTCCACTTTATCCTTGGTACGTACTTTATATTGCAGAGTGTTAAGCAAGGAGGTATCAAGTATCATTTTTAAAGTCTTTGGTATGACGTGACCTGGGATTGAACCCCGGTCTCCAGGATCATTGGCGAACACTCTACCCATTAGGACAATGAGCCGGTATATATATATATATATATATATATACGAGGATCATTAAATAAGTTTCCAGACTTTTTTCGTATGGGTACTTTCATTGATAGTATACACATGAAACTCTAGTCCCCTTCGAAGTAATCTCCTCCGGCTGCAATGCACTTGTATCGTTCCAACAACTTCTGGAAGGCCCCATGGAAGTCCTCTTGGGTAAGCGTGTCAATGTCCCTTGTCACAGCCTCTTTCATCTCCTCATTTGTCTTATAACGACAGCGTCTGAGCTTAGGGAATAATCAAAACCCACAGGAAGCAAGGTCTGGACTATAGGGAGGGTGAGAAGCTGTCACAATGCCCATCTTGGTCAAATAATCTGTGACAAGGATGGAGTTGAGGACTGGTGCACTGTCCTGCTGGTAAGGCCACTGGCCCGATTTGAACAGTGCTGGTCTCTTCTGACGGAATCTCTTCCTGAATTCCCTTAAAATCTCAACATAGTAACCTTAACCCTGACCCTAACCCTTTAGCCAAGCAACTCTGGTCTTCTGACTTCCTTACTCCTCCCACACCTCGCATCATCTCTCACAGACTCCCTGCCTTCCTTGAATCTCTTATGTCTCTCAAAAACTGATGCTCGATTCATGCAAGATGCTTCAAAAGCAGTCTGAAGCATTCCATACGTTTCTATCGCATTTTTTCCATGTTTAAAACAGTATTTTATTGCATATCGTTCTTTTAAAGTGTCCTCACGTCCAGATTGCATTTTTGAAATTCACCAGTTGTAACAATCCGGCTTTAGTTGGGTTTATTCCAATTGCTGCTGTAGCTGTTCCTTTGAACCTGAAATCATAAAAATAGTCAGTCATCTCAGAAGATGTATCGCAATAACATACTGAATTTTCAAGCGTCTACGACAATTTTAAATGCATGTACAAACAAGTCTGGAAACTTATTGAAGACACACACACACACACACACACACACACACACACACACACACACACACACACACATATATATATATATATATATATATATATATATATATATATATATAAACCAGTGCAAATATGAAAAATATTATCTTCAGAGGATGATTTTATTTATAGTTTGAAATATTTGGCATAGTTAAAAGCTTCAATTTTGTAGCTATTAAACCTTCATCCCATTTATATATATATATATAGTAGTATAAGAGAAAGTGAATGAATAAAAATCAGATCTTCAAATCAATACTTTTTATTTCTTTAAATTGTGTGAAAGTTTGCGAAATAATGGTACAAAATCTTTTCTTGCAAGTAAAAATAAAATTAGTCAGAACGAAGATATTTCTTTAAATAAAAGGTCATATTTTGTGTATGTGATATTTCTTGTATCAGGGTGTAACTATGTCGTGAGAGAACAAATTTATGACAAAAATGTAAGTCCGTAGGCAAGTAGCAAGCGGAATATATTTTGAAGCAGTAATACCAGTAGTGTCAGGTTATGTTTAAAAAACGTATACGATATACACACTGTATTGAAATTAAATACATTCTTGAAAGAAAAGAATGTAGGTTTTAACACAAAAGAAATAAAACGATTATAGTTGAGTAAGTATCGACAATTCCATACTTACTGAAGAAATGAATATTTCTTCTCTTATTTAAACAATTTAGGTCGACTCGAAACTAACAAAAAAAAAACAATAGAATAAAATAAAACAAAAATAAACAAACAAAAAACGATGACTTATCTATGAATCTAATTGCTTAAGAAACTGTAAAGATTTCAGAAATTATATATATATATATATATATGTGTGTGTGTGTGTGTGTGTGTGTACGAGGATCATTAAATAAGTTTCCAGACTTTTTTCGTACTGGCACTTCTATAGATAGTACACACATGAAACTCTAGTCCCCTTCGAAGTAATTTCCTCTGGCTGCAATACACTTTTTTTACTGTTCCAACAACTTCTGGCAGGCCCCATAGAAGTCCACTTGTATGCGCGTGTCAATGTCCTTCGTCACAGCCTCTTTCATCTTCTCAAGTGTCTCATAACGACAGCCACTGAGCTTAGGGAATAACCAAAACCCACAGGAAGCAAGGTCTGGGCTATAAGGAGGGTGAGAACCTGTCTTGGTGCCTATCTTGGTCAAATAGTCTGTGACGAGGATGGAGTTGTGGACTGGTGCATTGTCCTGCTGAAAATGCCACTGACCCAATTTGAACAGTGCTGACCTCTTCCGACGGATTATCTTCTTGAACTCCCTTAAAACCTCAACATAGTAACCCTAACCCTAACCCTTTGGCCAATCAACTCTGCTGTATTGACTTTCTTACTCCTCTCACACTTCTCATCATCTCTCTAAGACTCCCTGCCTTCCTTGAATCTCTTATGCCACTCAAAAACTGATGCTCGAATATTGCGAGATGGTTGAAAAGCAGTCTGAAGCATTACATACGTTTCTGTCGCATTTTTTCAATGTTTTAAACAGAATTCTATTGCATATCGTTCTTCTAAAGTGTCCTCACGTCCAGATTGCATTTTTGAAATTTACTAACTGTGACAATCAGGCTTTTGTAGGGTGTATTCCAATTGCTGCTGTACCTGTTCATTTGAACCAGAATTCATACAAATTGGTAAGTCATCTCAGAAGATGTATAGCAATAACATACTGAATTTTCAAGCATCTAAGACAATTCTAAATGCCTGTACAAAAAAGTCAGGAACCTATTGACAGCACCACGTATATATATATATATATATATATATATATATATATATATATATATATATATGTGCGTGTGTGTGTGTAAACGCTCTATCATTTTTATTGAGTATTATCTAATTATACTGCACTATTTGGCCCTCCATTAACTCACCAAGTGATCTACTAAGAACCACAAACCTCTTTAATTGCCACGAAACAATCTGTCAGTGAATGACTATATATATATATATATATATATGTGTGTGTGTGTGTGTGTGTTCCACTCAAATCACCGCCTGAAACGGACGTGACACGTGTAGAGCAGAAGTATATGAAATAATAAAGACCTCACTACCAAATTTTAAATTATTTGCGGACCTATTTTTAAAATGTTCACTTTTCTTTCGTTGGACCAACACCGATCTTTTTACATACCCACTTCAAGGAAAAAATGTTGCAAAAGAAAAAAAAAACACATCATGGATGAAATATTCGCAACACTTACAAAAACATGCGATAAACAGGTTTATCGTAGTGGAAATAAAAAAAAACTAAACGCAAAATTAGACACTATCACTGACCACCTAACACCGCAATATAATGAAACCAACTAAAACAATGCAAAATCCTTGATAGACTTTTTTGAAACCCTTATAGTTATCTACAGAATATAGGAAAAATCCACATACAATAGGAAGCCTACAAAACAAAAATCAAAATTTAAAATGTGGGGAAACTTCCACAATCAAAAGTATATAGCATTCTTCAATGCTATTAAAAGCAAAGAAACATCAATAATGTACAAATATTTAATTGGAATTGATGACATCTTCATCGCACACACAAAATAAGGAAAAAAATCACACCACAAGACTCAAAGAAGCAGAAAAAAACAAAAGTGAAATTAAACCTTAAAAAATTAAAATCAGGTAGAACTTCTCGAAGACAGAGCAACATATTACACAACAAAATACCGAGAAATAGATCAGAAACTATTAACTGAAACCAAAGAACATTGTCTCTCAATAACCCAATTCCTATCGGAACTATGGGAAAAAGAATGCAAAAAGGAAGGAGAAAAATCTTAGACAGAAAAACTGGCTGAAAAATTTAACCCAAAAAGAAAATGAAAAAGAAAAACGTACTGAGAAACGGATGAGAAACTAAAACAGAAAACAAAAATACACCCTAAAAAAGAATCTACACATACACATTACAAAACAAACCCTCACACTTAGCAGAGCAACAACTACAAACACAGTAATCACTAACGAGGAAAACCATGCAATAAGAAAAACCCACCAAGATATACACTACCACGTACATTCGTATCCAGACAACAGAAGAAATTTGGCCCAACAATCCTAAAATTAACAACCATTCAGTAAGCAGTCATTTTTAAAGGAAGATAAAATTAATCCCTTTACATACAAAAATTTGCCCAACTACCAAACATACTCACTAATGCTGAATGGGTAGAATAATATCCACTATAGTACAACCCACAAGGGTAAAGAAACCATTCAAACTTCCCAAAAAATTACAAGGTAAGAAACGTTTTTAAGCAACACATATTACCCTAGAAAAAATAAGACAATAAGAAACCATTTTTAGGTAACTCAGACCGAACAAAAAGACAAGATAACATAGCGAATAAAACCCATAACATAAAATCTAAAATAATCAATCTATCAACAAATAAATTAGTCAAAAATCAGATTGATTCATAATAACAAATTTCTGTTTAATGCATACTGAAGCATTAACTAAAAAAAGAAAAGGACTTCTTAACTAACTACATTCTAAAAACTAGCAAGATTGACAGTTTGCTCCGTCAGCTGGGGCTGTAGAATACACCGACTGCTTCTCTCCCAACGAGTGTCCTATTTATGACACAAAACAATCTGATGGTGAAGTTCCAGTAATGCTGGAGCCTTGGCGAAAGCGGAGTTCCCCTTTCATTGCCATCGCTCCCAGGTCCACTCTGACCCGGAGTGGATCAAGTAGAACTAAACTATGAACTGATACCAAACTGAATTGTTTGAAATAGCACTGTTTTTACATTCAACTGTCTGTAAACAAAAAACTATTGTTATACTAAACTGAATTGTTTGAAATTTAATCCAGCGTTAAATGACCCGAAAAGGGTTGAAACGTCGTAAAACAAAACCAACCAACCAACCAACCAACCAACTTTTACGAATTACTAAAAATCCATAAGTACTAGGAAATAAAAAATAGCTGTAAAAATACAAAAATCTGAATACATTGAAATTTCAAACCCCAGTGACCACAAATTTAGATTTAAAACAAACCTCCACTCTAAAATAAGGTTCACCATAGAACACAATTCTACAGAACTACAATTTTTAGACATCCACAAAAAAAAATTAGAATGGCCAAATTATCGCTGATATTTACCACAAACCCTCAGACATCCAACGATACCACAATTTCAAAAGCCATCATCTCAAAAGCAGCGTAAAATCCATCGCTTATACTCTAGAACTCATGATCTGCTTCATAATAGGTAACAAAACCCTTTAACAAGCTAGTCTAGATGGATTACGCGTAACCCTCTACCAGAGAGAATACCCCACAATGCAAATAAGTTAGGTATCTAAATTAGCAGAAAAAATATCATGAGGAGAGCTACAAACCCCTTAAAACGTAGCAATAAACAATCCTTAGCACGTGTCTCAAAATACACAACACAACAAAATTCATTAAAAGCAAGCGACAACCAAAAACTTAGAACACATCATAATCTCATTTAAAATTTAGGGAATGCACAACGTCTCAAAAGTCTCAAAATACAAAATAAAAATATGGAGAATTATTACAATCATGAAATGTAAATCTGATACTTTCGAAAATCCGAAAACAATATTCATAAAAAAATAGATATTTAAGCTGCAATTCAAAAGAATGAATATAGAAATTGAAACGAATTCCATATTGAATATGCACAAAAACTGAGCAATAGAATCTGTTTACATAAAAGCAACAGTAAATTACGAGACTATAGAAAACTATGTATCAAAATACGGTTATGAACGCAGCGAGAGAGACTTTTAGATACTACTAATATACGCGACGGATGGCTTCTCATTACTACTAAATAAAAAAAAAAATCTTCTCAGATTTAAACCAACATTAAGCAGAGTCTAAGTAACCCCACATACATACATACACACAAACATATACACACACCAACCAGCTTAAACGCATCCATGTGTGAGGGAAAGGCTTTATCACACGCATTTAACCGACACAATTCCCTTGCAAATATATGTATATGTATTCATGAATGCACATACATCCATGTGTTCACGCATACGTATACACACTCTCACTCACTCACTCTCTCTCTCTCTCTCACACACACACACACACCTACACACGGAGGATATATTCATATATAGAAATACACAGATTAGATGTAAAAAGAAAGTAAAAGGACAAAAATCCACCAGACATTTTTGAAAATACGTAAATATATGTGTACGTGTGCGCGTAAACACACACACACACACACATACAAGAGAGAGGGAGAGAGAGAGAGAGAGAGAGAGAAACACAGAGACAGATAGACAGATAATACATCGTTATAAAAACACAAAAACGTTTACATGGACTAAAGGGCTCCATGGATAATTAACTGTAATAGGACATGAAACTAAAGGAAATCAAAATATCCTATCAAACGTGGTTCAATAACCTCTAGACATAACATAACCCTAGACGGGTTGACATACCGTTAAAATCAGTAAATCGATCTTTGAAAACTATTGTCACAGATTGTGCTCACTCTATTTACTGTTTTCAGGGTTACAAATAATTAAGAATAATTCAAATACATTATGTCAAAGAGATGTTTGCATTTTTAATATATTCTTTTTATAACAGCCCAGTCAGGTGCGGTTGTAGAATGCACCGACTGCAGAGGGCTAAGACACCCCCACCAACGAATGTCCAAGATATGACACTAAACCATCCGGTGGTGAGGCTTCTGTCCTGGAGCTTCGGAGACTGTTGAGTGTTCTTTCATTGCTATTACTCCCAGGTCCACTTTGATCAGGATTGGTAGTACTTGTTAGGGTCCCAACTATGGATTAAACAAAACTGTTTAATCATTTACTATGATGGAAACTGTGGCAAATAGAATTATTACTGTTGATAGCAATACTCGAATCCATTCAACACTGGGCTAATAAAATTCTTCGTGTAAAATAGGACTACTTGAAACCATTTAACTGTGTGCAAACAAAAGATCTCTGGCTTTTATAAAAATTGTTAGCTAAAAACTACTTGTTGACAAAACATATATATTTATTATATATGTATACACAGAACTTGACATTAAATAGCCTACAAATATGCAGTAAAACATAACCAGCCAACCATTTAACTGTGTTCAAATAGTATAGTGTTAGTAACCATTTGGAAACCATTTAACTGTGTAAACAAATGAGCTCTGGTTCCGACAAAAATTGTTACCTAAAATCTGTTCATTTGCAAATCATACACACACATACACACACACACATATATATATAGTGATCCGGGTAATGATAGAAATAAAAAGGTATATTTTGGGTCGGCGCAAGGGGAATTTAAGACTAGGTACAATAACCATAGAACGAGTTTCTCCCACGAGAAATATAGGCATAGTACCACGTTATCTAGTTATGTGTGGGAGGTCAAAGATAAAAAAGAAATAGATCCAACATTGAAATGGGAAGTAATAAAGGAATGCCGTAAATATAGGGCTGGCGACAGGAATTGTTTGCTTTGCAATGAGGAAAAATTAGCAATAGCGTCTTGTAAAAGTAGGGATATGTTAAACCAAAGGTCGGAGGTTTTAAATACTTGTAAACACAAAAGGGGGTGGCTACTCTATAATTAGAGATAGGTTTCTACGTATTTATACCAGAGGGTTTGTTTTTTTTTTTTTAATAAAAGTAAGGTTTTTTTGTTCATTTTATTTGTTTCTTTTGTTATGTAAATTTTAAGCTGGGTAGGTTTTTGGTGAATATAAAAAATGGTGTTTTCTCCTTTATCGATGGTCGGTGTGAGACTCCCTGATGATCCGTTGAGGTGAAACTTTAGTAGGAGAATTCCGACTCGCGATTTAAGTTAATTTTATATATATATATATATATATATATATATCAAATAACCAACAGGGGTTGATATGTTGTGAATACAACAACCAACCAACCAACCAACCAATCTTTCATAAGAAGCTAACTGTCGCCATTTAACCATGTGCCCGTAAAGATTGGAATCATTCGATCATCATGGCCAGTAGCGTCAAAGACAACCGCAGTTTTTATGTTTTGGGTTAGGGGTGTGGTTCTAAAGTTGGGTGCTATAACGGCATTTCTTCGTGGCTCCAGGGCAACGGGGCATGGCCCATTATTTTCCCACTATAGATTTTTACTTTTTATTTGCCACCTGTTGTATGGTACGTTAATTCTATGGACATATGTTTGTGTTGTGTTTGTACCTCGAGGATAGTCTTTTCCTTCCTCGTTTTATTTTTTTTTATTTCTTTATGGAAAAGGGAAATAATTGTGTAGATTTTTAGTAAGTTTTATGGACGACATGTGTTGTTGTTGAATTAAGTTTCAAGGGTTGAAACGGCGGCCATTTTTATTCTTGCTTTTGCATTTTTGTTTTTTTATTTTTATTTTTATTTTTTATGGATTTTTGTATAATTATCTAACTTTGCAGACTTTTGTTTTAAAATAACTTTGTTTTAGTTGACTTTTTGGAAAAATTATCTTACTTTGTAGACGTATAACAGTAGAGATTGGAATATTATATTCCTATCTGTCTTTGTAACCGAAGAATTATCTTAAGAAGTTTTTTTTTATTGTTTTAGCAAAAGATTCTAAAAACAAGCTTGTAGAGAGGTTAAGACTGCTAATGCCCTGATAGGATTAAATTTGAAAGCTTTTAGCTTGAAGACGTGTGAGGTCTGAACTGAAGCTTTTGAAAAATTAGGATTTTTTTCTTGCGTATGATTTTTAACGGCATGTCAACCGGTTTATGCTTAGATGAACTGTGTACATTTTAAGTTTTATATTTACATTTTTTTCACTTTCATAAGATTTTTAGTAAACGGTTATATGATAGCAAGTATTCCTATAAAACACAAATAATTCGTTAAGTGATATATTTGGAACACTATCTGGTATTATCTCTCCGCGTCAGAGTGGAACTGGTAGTAATGACAATAAAGGTGTACTCCACACTCCTTAGAGCTCCAGAACTGGAGCCTCACCACCAGATGCAATTTAGTGATATACTTAACCCCTCTCCCCTTTTTTAAAGAGATCTCACCACTCTACAGGGTATACAGTCAGCGTGTTCTCAACCTCCACCATTAGGGTGCTACATAATAAGACATGTTTTAAAAACATAATGGACATGTGGGGGTCTGAAATTACACTTTTGAAAAATCAGAATTTAATTTTTTTAACATAATAGGATTTTTAACGTAATATTTTATGCAAGTACCTAATTTTGCAGACGTACAGATTATGATGCTAAGTTCTTATGTCTTTTTATATCCGAAGAAACTCAAGAAAGATTTTTTAATAGAATCTTTAAACACAAATACATTAACAAGGGGAGGCTGTTTATGTCTTGATAGGATTAAATTCGAAAGCTCTTAGCTTTTTTTAGGATGTGTGGGGTCTGAATTCCAAGCTTTTGAAAAGTTAGAATTTTATTTATTAATTTTTTACATAATATCTTTTGTATGATTATCTGACTTTGCTGACATACCAATGTAGAGAGAGGCATATTATATTCAGATGGACACATCATGTGTTGTAATGGTTAGCAAGCTAGATTAGCAGACAATTGTCAGTGAGTTTGATTCACAATGGTTGCTTATATACTTCTGTTTATATGGCACATCTAGGCTTGGCTGACTAAATAACAATATAATATTCTTATCTGCTTTTATATCTGAAAAATTAATTCAAGAATAGCTTATCACTTTAGAGAAACTTTTAAAAAATAAGAATATAGACAAGTTTAGGCTGTTGATAGCTTGATGGGATAAAATTTGAAAGCTTTTAGGGGTTTTTTTTTGTTCATAAGGATATGTAGGGTTCAAGCTTATGAAAAATAAGGATTTGATTTTTTTTTTTTTTTTTTTTGCATAATATGTATTTTTAAACATTTGGACGTGTGAGGTCTGAATTCAAGCTTTTGAAATATTAGAACTTAGTTTTTTAATATATGAATTTTTTTTACATATGTTTTATATAATTATCTAACTTTTGCAGGCCTGTCAAAGTAGAAGTTAGGATATTATATTCTGATGTGTTTTTATTTTATCCGGAGAAACTTAGGAAGAGTTTATTTTTTTATAGAATCGTTTTAAAAACAAGTATATAGATAATGTCAGGCAGTAAATGCCTTGATAGGATTAAATTTTAAAGCTTTTACCATTTTTTAAGGATATATGCGGTCTTAATCCAAGCTTTTGAAAAATTACAATTATTTAAAAGAATTTTTTATATAATACGTAGCAAATTTTCCCTTCGCACCAGCGGTCGACGTTCGAGCCAAGGTAAAAACTTATCGCATTTTTCTCTTTCATCCTGGATATTTGTTTACTAAGTAAATATTGTTAATAAACCATAATGGCTAAAGTCCATATCTGTTTATCACGCACTGGATGGTTGGTGAGTTGTTTTTTTATGGTATATCAACCCTTGTAGCTTTCTTAATGCCGAATTCTGTTTTATATATATATATATATAAATGAATATACTGCGGTAACATGATTTTAAGCCAGAGTTCATTTGTTTGCATACTGACCTGCTCTAAATTTGACCCGTTTTACCTCCCTTTAGTGACCCTTAATTCAAGGGAGACTTTTTTAGTAAAACACCATTGTCCAGTGAGTCTCGAAATCCGCTCTCTAGGCACACGGAGCAGCCTTTATTTCATTTTTCTATCTCCGTCATTCTTGGTATCAACGGTTTATTTTCTTTAACATTATTCTTGGGACATTTTATTTACATATTATATATGTTGTCTATCCTGTAATGTAACATTTCATGTTTTCATTACCTTGTTCCTTTACTGATCTATCTCTCGATTGATATCTTTGACTCCGTGGTGTAATGGTTATCGTCGTAGGACACGGCGAGACGAGTTCAAATCCTGGACGAGACTGATTGCATTTCACATAGCACTAATACCCTTGGGAAAGGTATGAATCCAATAATTTTCCCTCTAGCTATGGGTAAATAGTAGGGCAGACTAGGTTCTTCAGCCTTGGTGAGGCAACTAGTCTAGGAGAAGGAAAACTCTGAATTCAAACCTGTTAAACTCCGCTTAAAATTGACCTTGTGTCATATCCTGCCCGAGCGGAGGGGTTGGTAAATATGGATATCTTTAACTCCTTCCTTATTCCTCCTTTCATTTAGCCATCCTCTTCACTTAGCTTAACAGGACTCTAACTTTAAGCTTTATTACCGCTTCATCTCTCATTTGTTATCGTTGTTTTCCCTTCTCCTAAAACAGGCCGTTTTTATCTTTTTCAGTTTTTACTTTTTCCATTAAATGAAAATACCTATTGGCTTAATGATGCCTTTGGACTTGTTGACCTGGCTGTCACAACCCATGCGACAGCACACATTTAGTTTAATAATTTTAAGTATAGTGAATGATGACATATTTCTGTTTGACACATAGATGTGACCCAGACAGATACTTGCACTCCGAGTGAGAGTGGACCTGAGAGTAATGACAACGAAGGGTAAATCCACAAAGCAACAAGACTGGCATCTCAACATCAGATGGTTTAGTGTCATATCTAAGGCACACGTTGTTGGTGGGGTTTTGCCTTTCTTTAGAGATGCAATCGGCGTATTCGGCAATCCCGACCGACTGAACTATCTAGCATTAGGAGTCATTGTTCACTTCAACGTAAAGTCTTCATTTTCAAATGTTTATCGTCAATGCTGGTCACTTTTTTGATTGGTTGATCGATTTTAACGGCTTGTCAACTCGTCTGGCGTTATTTTAGGGAATCGCGTTTACTGTACTTTGATATTCATATTTTTGTGTTCGTTAATAATTTCTTGCATTCGGTAACATATCAAGTATGCTTATCTAATACTAATAAAATGCTTTTTGATTTGCTATCTAATGCTAATGTCACGTGGTCTACCACTGAGAGGAGAGAAATAAGAAGTTTCCCCTACCCCTCCGTGTTTGAATTAACAGGCCGACAAAGACTGACCGTTAAAAGGAAGAATAAGGAATGTAGGTCAACTTCGGCCGGCCTGTTGAAGGAAGAAAAGAATGTAGGTTAAGCTATCTGTACCCCATAACCTCACCCGGGTAGGAGAGATAGTAGTCCGGACGAATCGCCTGACAGGGTGAAGGAAGAAGAAAGAGGCTAAACGATTGGCCAGAACCCTAAAGCGGAAGTGGTACCCTTTTCGTCAGCGGAAATAGGAATGAATAATTTAGTTTTAGGGCAGCAGTTGGTGTGACAAGATGTGTGGACACTGTGGCCAAAACACCGGGTGAAGAAGCGAAATAGAGCTCTTGGACAAGAAATAGCAAACGCCTCAAGCCGAGCTCCATAGAATCCCACTAACCTGTTAAAGGAAATACTCTCAGAAGAAACCCGTCGTCGAAAAGCTAAGTACACCGTTAAAACGTTTTCTCCCTCCACCCTTCCTAAGTATTGTCATTGTATGCTCTCTCTCTCTCTCTCTCTCTCTCTCTCTCTCTCTCTCTCAATTTAAAGAAGGAAGAAAGAAAAAATAAGGAAGAAAGTCATTTGTATTTTGATATTATCCGCTGATAATATAGCCAACACTTTAAATATGTGTGTCCGCATGTATTAAAAACCTTGTTATATTTTATATATCTCCTCGAGTCGAAATTTATTCATTATGTTGTCTGCCTATCAAGTTGTCTTTTGCATGTTCCTTTTCAGCTTCATTCGCCTCAGTTTATTCTCGCTAAATGTCCTATTCGCCTTTAAAAGTATTACACGGGAAATTGGAATTGTCGACTACGATAAATAATAATATTATATCTAAACCTAGAGGCCCATATCTTCCATTATTCTAGGGGTAGGAAGAGGTAGTTATCTGGTGGGTGTGTGTATAACGTGAAATTTGGAAACCCCTTGTCAGCGGCGGTCAGTCTAGCCCCAAATTAACCCCCACATAATCTGCCAGTTCCCCTACGCCCAAAAAGGGAATCTTAACTGGAACTTATTTTGCGAGGGATCAAGTGCCAGGCTGTAATAAAGGGGTACTCCATATTCCCTAAAACTCCAAAGCTGTATCCTCACCATCAAATGGTTTTATGCCATATCCGGGACACTCGTTAAGACGGTCTTATGCAGCCGATTGGGGTTCTGGAGACTTAAGGAGTCTTGCTGTCACTCAGAATTTAGAGAACAACCACTTGTTAAAACTACTGAGAAAAGGAGAATTAAATAAATCATTTTGAACTACAAGTACTTATTTTTATTTAAGATTATTTTCACACTATTATATTGCTTCACATATTCCTATCTTATACTAATCGTTTTTAAACAGCTGTATTTGGCTCGTATAAAGGTTGTTTGGTTGGTTTATTTGTCTAATGGCATATAAATTTTTTATGGGTTATTTCGTGGCGAAATTTGATTCATTTGTAAATGTTTAATTGTAATCATTTCTATGTTTTCAATGTTCTATTGCATTTCTTCCTCGTATCAAGTATTCCTATCTAATACAAATAATTTTCACCCTGTAGAATGGTTTCAATTGTTCCAGTCTAATACTAATTGTTTATGCCCAATTATATGGTTTCACATACTTATTCTTATTTAATAATTTTGAACCGCTGGTGGTATAGGCCTCCATGTCAACGAAGACAAGACGGAATACATGTGCTTTTATGAAAGAGGCGACATCTTCACCTTAAAGAGTGGGCCTTTGAAAATAGTGGACAAGTCCACTTACCTCGTAATCAGTGTCTCATCAACCGAGAAAGACATCAACTCGAGACCAGCAAAGGTAAGGACAGCTATCGATTGGCGATCGGTCATATGGAAGTCAGACCTGACCGATGAAATAAAACGCAGTTTTTTCCAAGTCGCGGTGGTGTCAATACTGTTATATGTATGCACCATATGGACACTAACTAAACGTATAGAGAAAAAGCATGATGACAATTACACAAGAACGCTCGAGCAATATTGAACAAATCCTGGAGGCAACACCCCACAAAACAGCAGCTATATAGCCACCGACCAAACATCACGAAAACTATCCAAGCTAGACGAACCAGACATGCGGGACACTGCTGGAAAAGTAAGGACGAAATCATAAGTGATATACTCCTGTGGACCCCTTCACATGAACGAGCAAAGGCAGTACGGCCAGCTAGACCCTATATACAACAGCTCTGTGCTGATACAGGATATAGCCTTGAAGACCTCTCGGGAGCGATGGACGATAGAAACGGGTGGTGAGAGAGGGCCAGGGAGATCCGTGTTGGCGACGCGACATGAAGATGATTTCTAATTCTCAGGTCTTCATTAAAGAACAAATATGTTATTAAATATTCCAATCTAACACTAATAATTTATACACAATTACATTGTTTCAAGTAACTTTATTGGATAATTATAATTATATTTTGCACTCAGTAATATGGTTTCAAGATTCCTACCTATCCAACACCACAAATTTTTAAACGCTTTTATTTAATCCATCGATAGTAACCTAATAGGTACTACCAGTTCGACTTAGAGTAGACTAAAGAATAATGATAATGAAGGAGTAAACCATACTCACCGGAACTCACTCGAGGCTCAAAGAGAGAAAGAGAGAGAGAGAGAGAGAGAGTGAGAGAGAGAGAGAGAGAGAGAGAGAGAGAGAGATAATGCATGACATGTTCAGTATTTGATAAGTCGTTCGGAAAATAATGTCCGATTTTAAAGTAAACTTTGATTCCTGAATTTATAAATTTAAATCATGTTTCAATAAATCAAAATATGATCCCTCAACATTTATGCCTTTCTGTCTTCGATTATCAAATTAATTTATTCCTGTTCGACAAAATTCTAAAGGCTTTAATGCAAAGAATTCTTTAAATGCAGTTTCTTCTTTACCTTATGAAGAGAACGATTTTTAGTGTAAAATGTGTCCTGATGCTAAGAAAAAAATGGTAGACGGTGAGTGGGGGATGAACAGAATATGATGGATGTGGAAAAGTCTTATATCCCAAGTCAGAGAACTTCTGCAGTGTCATCCTGTTATCATGTAGTCGAGCATTGTCATCCTCATCAACGTGTGGTCGAGCATTGTCATGAAACAAAATTGACAAAGCTTGAATTCATTCAAAATGTAAACGTATCATTTCTTTTTCATGGTCATCATCAGGGGCTTATAACCTTCAAAATCAAATTCAGAGAAAAGTGATAAAAAATTCAACAAATAACATGCTTTAATCATTGAGAATGCAATTTTTTTATACAACTAGTATTTAGATAAGCTAGAACCTAATTTTAAACAGTTAGACAGTATTTTCCGCACAGCCATTAGAATATATGCATAGTAAGTATATTTGAGGTAGTCAATGATAAAATAAAACTTTTTTTTTACTTTCCTCTATATATTCTTATAATTTAAAAGTTGGAAATGATTACATTTAAATGTATTAGGATAATAGTACGAACAACAAATTTAGTGGAAAATAATTGTGCAATTCAAAGTATTGCTATATATATAGCATAAAAATATATATATATTAGATTTATATATTTAATGCTATGGAAGTTTTTCTGAGACCTTTGGTTTCATGAAGTTTGTACAAACAACAATCTTCAGGCAGATAATGAAAGGAAATGAATAAATTAAAAATCGAAAAATACATTAAAAAACCGTTAGGATTGTGTAGAAATCTTTACATGTGCTTATGTGTGTGTGTGTGTGTGTGTGTGTGTGTGTGTGTGTGTCTATGTGTGTACGTGCGTGCGTGTGTGTGAGTTTGTGTGGGTTATAGCTGAGTATTATTGTGTGTGTATGTGTAAGTGGTGTTTAGTGTATGTATATGTGGAGGTACATGCGGAGCGCATTCTTTAACCGGATGGGAGAAGTATCTAACATTGCTACAGTAGGCGCGAGAAAAATTCTATATTGAGTACTCTCCAAATGATATTGCACTTGGTTCGCCACATACCCACAAAGTGAATTAGTGACAGCATGCACTGTTACAATATATATATATATATATATATATATATATATGCGTCTGTGTGTGTGTGTGTGTGTGTGTGTGTGTAAACACAAGCTATTGGCAGGATAATTTTACTTATAGTTCGAATTATTTGTCATCGTTAAACGCTTCGGGTTTTTAAGTATGAAAGCATTAAACCCCATCAAGGTATTTAAATTGTTAAATGAAACAAAAATAATTAGAAAGTTTAAACAATCTATATATATATGTTAGTGTTTTTGAAAAAACGTGACATATTTCCTAGAACGAAAGATCGATAAAGTCTTTTCTAGTGTGTGTTTGTGTGTGTGTGTATGTGATGCAAGTGTCAAGAAGAGGTTTAAACTATTCGTGTATTTAAAGCCCAACCGCAATTTTTGCTCTGCATGTGCATATACATCTGTTTAAAAAGTGATTTTATTAAATATGAAAATTTGATATCATATAAATATGTGCAAATTAATTCGATTCGGTTTCTTTATTTACAGGTATTTCAACCTTCGTGGGTTATTAAATACTAAAGTCAACCTTTCAAAAGAAGAGCAATGGTATTATTTAACCCATAACTGATTGAACAAGGGGTTTAATACCTTTTTCATGTGTATTAACCAGAACGTGAACGCAATAGCGTGACTAAAGTTTGAACTCGCTTACTTCGAAGCCACAGTTCAACACTTTAGCCATTCACACATCGTGGACTCTTTCGCCAAATCAATTTTATTCAAAACATTTACTTGAAACTATATATATATTTATATATAACGAAAGGAAATGAAATTGAAAATCGAAAAATAAACTCAAAAACCGTTAGGATTGTGTAGAAATCTTTACGTGTGCTTGTGTGTGTGTGTATATATATATATATATATATATATATATGACGGACGCGATTACTGTTGTCCCGTCACTTCCGGTTTTCGGAGTTTTTCTTTTCTCTTTGCTGTCCATATTTCTTTTTGTTAGTGTTCGAAATGCCGCCGGCTGAAAATATATATATATATATATATATATATATATATATATATATATATATATATATATATATATATATTCTCTTTGTGGGTTTGTGGCGAAGCGAGTGCGATATAATTTGGAGATAGCTCATAAACTGAAATAGAGCTATTATATAATAATAAACAACCTCTGGTTTATGGTGCTGCGTCTGTAACTTTACACACACATACACTAAACACCACTTACACATCCACACACAATAAGACGCAACTATAACCCCACCACACACAAGTACACATAAAGATTGGTACACAATTCTAACGGTTTTTGACTGCATTTTTCGATTTTTTCGAATTCTTCATTTCCTTTCGTTATCTGCCTGATAATTGTTGTTTTTAAAACTTCATGACACCTAAGGTCGCAGACAAACTTCCATGGCATTAAATATATAAGTCTAATACACACACACACACACACACACACACATACACACACACATATATATATATATATATATATGTATTAGGCTATTATTCTTGTATAAGTAATTATATCTTCAGTCTTTTTTCTACAAGTTTCACGATGACCAGTTTTCTGTGACAATTTTTAAAAAATAATAGATAAGCAAAGGGCTATTCCCATGGCGTGGTTGTTAATGTGCTGGACAGCAACATTGTAGCATTCGAGTTCGAACTTCAGTCGCGCTATTACGTTCACTTTTGGGGGCATATACCTTTGATAAAGTATTAACCTTCTCATGCCCCCTGCTACGGGTTAAATAGTATCACAACTGTTCTTTCATAAGGATGGCTTTGGCTTTGAATAGTACATGGAAGTTGATATGCCATTAAACAAAAAAAAAAAAGAAAAAAACAAACAAACTGGATAAGCAATAAAATGAAAATCATAAATAAATCCAAACACGTGGCATCTAGCTATCTCTGTCACTCTCTATCTATCCATCTATCTATTTATCTATATATAGAGATATAGATATATAAATATATACGATTTTCAACTATGACACAAAACTTAAATAAATCTCTTTATGACAAGCTGTCGACAGGGCTTAGATATATGATGACTGTATCCCCTACAAAGAGATAAAAATTTCCCCCCACCAAATAAATAGTGGGGGTATTCTAGGTATGAAACTTCATCTACATAATGGATCTCGGAAAAAAATGTCAACGTCTCGAAACCAGAATTTATACCATGGAAATCTTCCATCGTTAAGTCCAACGTTGAACCCCCAGAGCTTCACCTGCAAATACAACGACGCTGTAGGAATAATACAAAAATACTCTTCTAAATACGATATCCTTAGCGTCATCAACACTGCTCTTAATGGTGGCATTATCGAAGAGTGTCAGCCGGCGGCATTTCTAACACTAACAAAAAGAAATATGGACAGCAAAGAGAAAAGAAAAGCTCCGAAAACCGGAAGTGACGGGACAACGGTAATCGCGTCCGTCAGACATGGACACGAGAATCTCACGAGAGACGATTCGGTACGGTGGTGGACAGATAAGGACACGTCATCAGCGCCGCAAGGAAACACCCGGGTTCGAAATCACTAAAATGTCAAAGTGAGAGACGAATGAGAATTTGGTGTGAGCCGGTTAATCAATAGTTCCGTTTTAGTGGTGAAATGCTTTTTAGGTAAGCGATATCTTGTGTAATGCCAATGACTGATGTCAGAAGAGAAGAAATCTATTTGTCTGCAAGCTAGAGAGATTGTCTCACTGAGAAAGAGAGAGAGAGAGAGAGGAATTGGATTCCTTCTTTCTTTCTGGTAGGATATTTTAGTCAGTTTTCACCTTTCTCTCTGTATCTCTTTCATTATCTATCTATCTATCTATCTATCTATCTATCTATCTATCTATCTATGTCTTCTTTATTCTGTTTATACGCATGAGTATGCTTAATCTCAGACACACACACTCTTACATCAATGCATGCACACATTCATACATATGTACATTATTTTTATACCCATTTTTCTTTCAGTGAGATAATATCTATCTATCTATCTATCTAAGTCTGGTTCCTACTGTTTATATGCACGAGTCTTCTCAGTCAACAACGCACATACACACACACTCTCTCTCTCTCTCTCTCTCTCTCTCTCACATACACACACACACACACACACACTCTCTCTCTCTCTCTCTCTCTCTCTCTCTCTCTCACACACACACACAAGTATGCATACATATAACATGTTTATACCAATTTTTTCTTTAAGTGTGATAATATCTATCTATCTATCTATCTAAGTCTAGTCCATACTGTTTACATGCACGAGTCTGCTCAGTCGCCAACACACACACACACACACTCTCTCTCTCTCTCTCTCACACACACACACACACACACACACTCTCTCTCTCTCTCTCTCTTTATCTCTCTCTATCTCTCTCACAAGTATACATACATATAACATGTTTATACCAATTTTTTTCTTTAAGTGTGATAATATCTATCTATCTATCTATCTATCTAAGTCTGGTCCATACTGTTCACATGCACGAGTCTGCTCAGTCACCCACACACGCACACATACACGCACACTCTTTCTCTTTCTCACACACACGTACACACATGGATACATACATGACATTATTTTTATGCCCATTTTTTTCTTTCAGTGTGATAATATCTATCTATCTATCTATCTATCAATGAATCTAAGTCTTATTCATACTGTTTACATGCAGAAGTTTGCCCAGTCGCCTACATACACGCACACTCTCTCACGTGCATACATACATACAACATTATTTTTTATACCCATTTACTTCTTTCAATATAATATCAATACATTTATCTACACACGAGACCCTAACAGGTACTACCAATTTGTGCCATAGTGGGCCTGGCTGTAATGTGGTACTCTGCACTCACAAATGGAACCCTCATCATCGTATAAAATTTAGTGTCATACCCAGAATACCCCTTTTTGGAGGTGCATGTTACCCCTCTGCAAGGGATACTGTGAGCATATACTAGGCTCCACCGATAGGGCATACAAGGTTTGAGTATGAATAAACTTCTGATATTGAGGCGAACCAGACATGCAGGACACTGCTGGAGAAGCAGGGACGAAGTGATGTACTCTTATGGACCCCCACACATGGCCGAGCAAAAGCAGGACGGCCAGCACGAACATACACTCAGCAACTATGTGAGGATACGGGATGTAGTCCAGAAGACCTGCCAGAGGCGATGAACGATTGGGAAAAGTGGCGAGAGAAGGTCAGGGATATCCGTGCTACCAGCATGACATGATGATGATGATGATGATGATAAATGATTACCTCTGAGTTCAATGTAGAATCAGTTGTTGTAGCGAAATGGCTAAAGTGTTGAACTGCAATCTCGATGCAAGCGATTTCAAATTCCAGTCGTTCTATTTGTATTACTTTCAAGCTAAAACCCTTGGGAAATTTATGAACCCCTTTATAATCCCAGTTGTGGGTTAAATAGTATCACTGCTTTTCTTCTATAAGGATGATTTAATCATTAAATAACCCATGAAGGCTGGGTTAGTTTTCTCAAGTGAATTTGACCCCAAGTGAAATACAAACAGCCTCGTCCAGGTTTTGAACTCGGGTCGCCGTGTCCATTGTCGCTGACAGTAACCACAATAACACAAACGCTTCCCAGCTATGGATAGACTGGGCACTCTAACCGGTCAAAGAATAGAAAAGTCTCTTATGAAAAGTCTGATAAACGCATAGGTGAGAAATTGATAGTTACCAAACTCCATTGACTCCCTGTCAACGCTGTCCTAACACACACACACACACACATATATATTCATATATACAAAGAGAGAAGAATATATTATATATGAAATTTGTATTTATATTTGACAGTATACCATAGGAATTAATTCAAGGTCTTTGTAGGTCAGATTTTTATGTGAGAGACCAGGTGTTATATAACTATCAACCGATGGATTTGGTTTTGAACTATGCGCGTGTGTGCACGCACACACACACACACACACACACACACACACACACACATATATGGAATTGTATAAGTATATGTTGGGTAGGGCTTAAACTGAACATGAAGTATTAAAATATTAATAAGAAAGATAGTTTCATGAAACTATTTGATCGGCATGTTATACAATGTATGTATTATTTAAGGAAGAAATAGGTCAACATGGAAAACAACTTTATTTTACAAACAGCTGCAATTTAAATGACATGTTTAGCTGTGCGTGCGGCATTCATCAACAACAAAATATACAAAGGTGTGTGTGTGTATATATATATATGAGTGTGTCCGTCTGCCTGTCTGTCAGTGTCTGTCTGTATGCCTGTATAGATGTGTGAGTGTGTGAATAGTTCTTCTCCTTTGTATGAGTGTGTGTGAGTCATTGGTTTTTCTTTCCACTTGGTGTGTGGCCATTTAATACATGTATATGTATAAGTTTTTGTTAGTCCATTTAGACAAAAGTAAATATATAAAAATTATTACGCAAATGAATATCAGTGTGGAATTTTACGGTTTATCTTCTCGACTATATATATATATATATATATATATATATATATCCGGTTAGTGTCCAGAAACTATGTGTTTGGAATTATTCATATATACAATATATGAGAAATTTCATATAATTCTACAAGAATGTATGGCTATCAGTATATATATATATATAGATCTATCAGGATATATGTATAAAAATCTCACGTACAGAGCTATTATATCTGTAACGCAAATGGAAGAAAACTCTGCAGGGAGTTACCGTGCCATAATAAATTTATTTCGACGAGTATCTTTGCCTCCTCAGATGGCGTAATTGAAATAAATTTATCATGGCACTGTCACTGTCTGCTGAGATTTCTTGTACTTGCGTTACAGATATATATATATATATATATATATATATATGTGTATATATATATATATATAAGTGTGTGTAAGAGAGTGTGTTTGTGTGTGTGTCTCTCTCTCTTTCTCTCTCTCTCTCTCTCTATATATATATATATATATATGTATGCTTATATACATGTACATGTATAGGGACATTTGTAAATATTAATGTCAATATATGTCTCTCTCTCTCTCTCTCTCTCTCTCTCTCTCTCTCAACATATATATATATATGTGTGTGTGTGTTTTTTTCTTCCGCTAAGTGTGTGGCTATTTAATATATGTATGTGTAAATGAATATGTGTGTGAATCAGAGTGTGTGTGTGTGTGTGTGCGTGCTTACGTGTGTGTGTGTGTGTGTGTGTGTTTATACTTATAAATATTAATATGTCAACATATAAGTTTTCATATACATATTCTAAATGAAAAATACAAATTTATATTTACATTGATATATAATATATGCCGACACATTTTGTCTAGATTCTATATATAGAGTGAAATATAATTTTTTCTTCAAATTTTGAGTGTGCAGCTGTTAAATTTCAACAGAACAAACAAGCGTAAATTCATGTAAATGTACGACTCCATATGTAAGTGGGTATATGTTAGGATATACACATACATATCTAACTTCGTCTGGTTAAATACTTCTATTATTCGCCTTTTGTTTATCCCAGTTATATATATATATATATATATATATATATATATATATATATTAGTATTGCTTAAATGTAAAAACTGATATGATCTTGTTTTAAAACAAGAACATATGAGTTATTGTATGCAAAGTAATGCCCTGTGTATGAATTTCAGACCACTCTAAGAGTGCTATTGGTACCATGTAACCCGGTACTAGCTACCACATGATTGAGTGCCCGGCTACTGAAGCGGTTCCTTCTCTGAACTTAACTAATGAAAAGGGTGACTACCAGCTCAGCAGGATAAAAAATAAGGCCGTGAGAATTATCTTGTAAATCGAACCGCCATCTAAAATACTCATTTTCTCGTGGATACTAAAGTTTTTATGAATCATCCACCTAGGAGAAAGACACACGGATATATAATGGATCTCTAGCTTTTGTTAGAGTATTTTTCTAAGATATTTTGATGCAAAACCAGTGACTTCGACATCCAATGTCTTTCTTCATTATGAAAAGCCTCAAACCCAGGTATTGATAGCAATGGGATTATCATATAATGCTCAAATGAAATAGCTATATTTGAATTATAGGCAGTGGCAATTGGATAGATAGATAGATAGTCTATTTGATAATGATAAAAAAATAACACAACGAAAAAATCATTTTTCAATATGATCTACATCCTTGTCAATGCGCTTAATTCAATTTTAAATGTGAATCAGATACATCGAATATGTTTAGAGTGAATATTTTTGATTAAATTTCATCTAAGAACTACCAGTCGGACAACAAAACTTAGTCATCCAACCTATTTGAAGATAGATAGATAGATAGATAGATAGATACGAGGATCATTAAATAAGTTTCCAGACTTTTTTCATACAGGCACTTTTATTGATAGTACACACATAAAACTCTAGTCCCTTTTGAAGTAATCTCCTTCGGCTGCAATGCACTTGTCTTACCGTTCCAACAACTTCTGGAAGGATCCAGGTAGTCCTCTTGTGTGAGCGGGTCAATGACCGTCGTCAAAGCCTCTTTCATCTCCTCAATTGTCTCATAACGACAGCCTCTGAGCTTAGGGAATAACCAAAAGTCACAGGGAGCAAGGTCTGGACTATAGGGAGGGTGAGAAGCTGTCTTGATGCCCATCTTGGTCAAATAGTCTGTGATAAGGATGGAGTTGTGGACTGGTGTGTTGTCCAGTCGGAAATGCCACTGACCCGATTTGAACAGTGTTGGCCTCTTCCGACGGAATCTCCCTTAAAACCTCAACATAGTAACCCTAACCTTAACCCTTTGGCCAATTATCTCTGCTGTATTGACTTCCTTACTACTCTCACACCTCTCATCATCCCTCACAGACTCTCTGCCTTCCTTGAATCTCGTATGCCACTCAAAAACTGATGCTCGATTCATGCAAGATGCTCCAAAAGCAGTCTGAAGCATTCCAAACGTTTCTGTGGTATTTTTCCCAGATTGCATTTTTGAAATTTACCTGCTGTGACAATCAGGCTTTAGTAGGGTGTATTCCAATTGCTGCTGTAGCTGTTCATTTGAAGCTGAAATCATAAAAATTGGTCTGTCATCTCATAAGGTGTATAGCAGTAACATACTGACTTTTCAAGAGTCTACGACAATTTCAAATGCCTGTACAAAAAAGTGTGGAAACTTATTGAAGGCACCTCGTAGATAGATAGGTTTTTCTTAGTTTCTTTGTTTAAGAGCATATCAAACTTTGTGGGTTATTTAATGCCAAAGCTATCTCACTAGAAGAACAGTTGTAGTACTATTTAAATCATTGCCCCCGAGGTTTAAAGAAGTTTATATGTTTCCCAAGAGTATTAGTCCGAAAATGAATTTAATAGACCGACTAAAACTCGCTTACTACGATTTTGCAATCCAACACGTTAGCCACTATACTACAGGAACTCCCCTCAGGTTCGAATAGACTGAGATAGCTAGCTAGATAGTTAGATAGAAATGAACAGAGATAGAAAGAGAGACGAACAGATAGATAGATAGATAGATAGATATATAGTGTCTTCACTGAGATTTTTGTTCGTTTTGTATCACTGTTTATCGGAATAATGACTCACTCTTATCTTGCCATGTGTCTTATTCAATGAAAATCATTCTGGACGAAACAACCTTATTCCAGCGATGTAACGTCAACTTCTGACTTTGATGCGTCCACTGAAGAAACTTCCAACATTGGTTAACATATATATATATATATATATATTCTACCTGGCTTCGGGCTACGTAGCCCCATCCACAACAGGGACCTCTGTACTGTCTTTCGTTATTCACCTAGACGTCATCACTTGATTATTCAAGTCTAAAATTTTCAATTTTTATTTTGAAAAGAAAATAAAGCTGCCGTCTCATTAAATTTTTACGTACACATTTACCCAACCCCCAATTTTTGAGTGGAATTCAACATTTGAATTCAGATTTTTCCTTCTCCTATATTGGTTTCCATACCAAGGTTAAAGAGTCCAGGCTGTCCTACTATTTTCCTATAGCTGAAAGCAGAATGATTGGATATATTCCTTTTCCAAGAGTATACACGAACGCTGGTTGTTCTTGGAGGGCTGCCGTTAACGCCTAAAAGTGGGAAGATGTCGGACAAACCACAAACACGTATTGATATCTTAACAACTTTATTCAACTATCCCCTAGTGGCATGAAATATGCGTCAAATTTGCTTAATATGACGTCGAAATTTTTCGTGGTCTTCATTCTTCGTAAAGGACAGTGACTTATAAATTTGCTCAGCTTCTGTTCCCATATAATAAATCAGTGTATTTGCTTGGGTTTCGGTTGATTTTTCGCTTAGCTTTGAAGCTATTCTGAACTGTTGGAACTTCTGACACCATGTTTGACAGTTCCCTGTGGCTGTAAAGTAAAAATTCTCTGGAGGTTGAAGTCTGAACTTTTTTTTATTCTTTCACTGGTTTAATGGCCCTTTT
>OY757905.1:68662428-68777428 GCA_963585895.1 Sepioteuthis lessoniana | reverse complement strand
GCTTCTTAGGCTCTTTATAACTGATCCATTAGAAAAAGAACGTTGTAAACTGAGCCAAGGATAAGTTGGAACTTACTTTATGTCTACCAGTGTATTGAAAAGCTGTATATTAAGCAGATATGTTTACTTTTCAATCAAAATGTGAATATTGATGCTTTTGATGATAAGCCCGGTCACCAATGAACATCTTGAGGTAAAAAAATCTTTGTGGGGAAGCTTCAGAAATATTCGACAATCAGGGAAATTTGTAACCATCTCTTTCTGATGAAATAAATATGGCTCTCGTATATATAGCAGGATATATTACAAGAAATGATAATTAACCCAGTGAATATGAAACCCATTTTTATTAAGAAAAGGATGGAAAATATACCAATTCAGTTGACCGTGGAAAACTAAACGTTCCTTCTGACCACATCTGCAAATGGTTATCTATTTGTTTCATCCTTTTCCATACAATAAAGGAAAACGTGTGTAATAAATCATTAAGTAATGTTTTTTGCTTACTTTTAAGTTTCATGTTTTCGACATGGAGAGAATGCATGCTCATATTCTTGCAAAAATAGTATTACACGCCCAGATCAGACGAAGAATCAGATTTAAAGTTTTGAAACATTCCAAGAAAGATTTTGCTTTATCTGTCTGTATTTAGAGATGATTGATTGTCATACACACATTTCTGCTGATGTCCTCCAGCCTTCTTCAGGTACTGCTTTGTTGAACCTGGTAACTTTAATTAAAATTTGAAACGGTCTCATTATTCAATGGGTTGTTCTCGTGGTGTAATAGTCAAAGCGATGGACTACGGAACCGTAATAAGCGAGTTCGAACTCCTGTCGCGCTATTACGTTCACTTTCGGGCAAATACCCTTGGGAAAGGTATGAACCCCCTTATCCTCCTAGCTATGGGTTAAATAATACCAGTACTGTTCTTCTAAGAGTTAGCTTTGGCATTAAATAATCTAGAAAGGTTGATATGCCATTAAACAAAGAAACCAATCATTATTCAATCCTTGGGTTTCTTGAGACCTTTCGATTGCGTGAATACTTCTGTTTCAACATTATCTGGATTACGTCTTTTACCAGGATTTTTTAAATATCTCTTTGTTTTTTTTAGTACTTATCAGTGTTCACAAAAACACATATTTTCATTTATTTAAACTTCAGCATATTTTATTATCCTAAGGTATTGGTCAAAATATTATTATAAGTATTTTCAAAAATAGCTATCGTAATTTTCTTCCAAAATTTCTGAACATGAAATATTTTTCTATAGGTCTCCAGATCTTGTAAATAGTTGCTCCATAAGGAAGCCTAGATTATAGTACGCTATCACACACACACACACACACACACACACACACCTATATATATATATATATATATATAGAGAGAGAGAGAGAGAGATAGATTGATAGATAAGTTCTGTTAAATACCACGGACTGCCTCTTTTTTATGATCTTCAAGTGAATAATTATCATAAAATAAAGCCACTCCGAATAAATATCAAACTCACAATTTTACAAACAACAAACAATTTAACACAACCCCCGAAGATTACCAGCTCTAGGGCTAACATAGGGATTTTTGTCCTCCATCTCTACTCGGAAATACGAAGAATAGTAAGAAGACTTGAACGTTTTTACTTGAACATCATAAAAATGAGGCAGCTGTGGTATTTAACAGAACTTGTCTAGATAGCAATTTGCTGTATATATATATATATATATATATATACATTTTTGTTGGTCCAATGAAAGAAAAATAAAGGGTGAAAGAAAAAATCCTGGACAAAAAATACATGGCTGAGGAATCTCCCCATTCTGCAAAAAAAAAAAAAAGAAAAAAAAAGAAAGAAAATGAAAAAATTCATGAGAAAAGGATGAAAAATTAAACAGAAAAACAAAAAGTACACACATTAAGAACCTTCACATACGCATTACCACCCCCCACCCACACTATTATCATCCCCAAAGAAAAAAAGGCCAAAATACCAACAACTGCGAACATACATCTTTGCATAACAGATGGAATTATCAAAACAATCACTAACATACACAAGCAACCCCATACAAAGAAAAAGTTAATCTCTCTATATATCATCAAACAAAAAAGAATTGACCTAACCACCCTAAAAACAGCAGCCACTCAGTAGGAAACCACTTTTTAGGCAAACATAAAAACAAAATTAATCCCCATAAATACTATCACCCACAAGAAATAGCCCGACTCCAATACATACCCACAAATGCAGAATGGGTTGAACAATATTCACTACAATACACCCAATTAATGAGAGAAGAAATCACACTGACTATTCCAAGGGTAACAACAGCAAGGTAAGGAACATCTTATGCAACCCAAATTACCCTGGATATAATAACAACACAATAAGTAACTATTTTGAGGTAACGTAATAAGAAAACATTTTTCAGGCAACGTAAACCGAACAAAAAAGACCCGTCTAAGTAACATACCTAACAAAAAGAATATCATAAAGCCTAAAATAATCAATTTATTACCAGGCAAAACAAATCAAATTGATTTATTTAAACTAGGATTAGAATTTTGCCTACTCAAAAAAAAGCCACCTTAGAGAATTAAAAAGAGATCTAAAAAAAATCTTAACTAAAATTTAGTTTAATTGAGAAATTTAATTTCAAAGAAAATGCAGGAGATCTCCAAGTAAAAAATAAATCAAATTTTTTCCGGATGAAGATAATGACTGAAATAAACACATTCTTCGAAAAACTCTGGAATATAATGTAAAATTATGTGACATAGAACAACCTGTTACTCAAACAAAAACAAGCCTTACACATTATACAGAAAAATAACGACATAAAATAAGACAATACAGAACAAAAATCTAAGAAATAAGAAAGTATAAACCAACTATAAATTAATTGATACCAACGTAGACTATGAGATTATATTAAGAATTACAACATTCTGCAAAATAATCAATGAAACATCTACTATTAAGAAAAGGACTTTTTAACTTCATTCCAAATACACGGTATCTCAAAATAGATGCAACCCATTAACATGATAATGATTTATAAATGAGACAAGAATCTTCATGTCAACTGGTGTAACTTTATACTTGATCTCGATTCTTTATGGGTACAGCTGAAGATCTTTCATTAAGATTCTTTGCAATTATGCACGTAAAATACCAAGTTTTTGGGAATGTCTTCGGAGGGACTTTTTGGACTCCTTCCGATAGAATCTCTCACCGCATCCACATTGTCTGGACATCTTGCAGTCAACTTCCTGCCAGATTTGGGATTTTCTGTTTTCTTGTTGAATTTGTCTTCAGACCTTGTGGCTTGAAATTTATATACCCAACGATAAATTTGGCTTTTCTGGGGCTAATTGTTAAAGTTAAACCTTTTGCTAAATTTTGCTTGCACAGTTTTGAATGATTTTGTCTCCAAATAAATGACGCAAAATATTTTCCTCTCTTGTCGAAGGCATTGGGATCAAGGATTAATAGTTGTCATAGTATACTATCTTCAAATCTGAAACAAAAAAGAACAAAACATTAATATTAGGAGAGTTATTAGCCTTCACATGTGTCGAATGTATATTGAGACACCCTGTACAAGCAACTTTTATGGATTGCCGAAAATTCACGTCCAATGAAATAAGAATAGCAGTAAAAAAACACAAATCTGAAAACATAGAAATTCTAAACCTTAGTGACCCCAAATATATACCCATAGCAGCAGGTCTATCTTGCACCACCGACAAACTTAGCAAGCTAATTGATATTCTACTTCAACCATACCTTCATAAGATAAAAAAAAGCTACATTAGAGATGACATCCACCTTTTAAACATCGTACCGCAAAAAACTTATCCCAATATACTCATGGTTACATTTAACCTCACACAACTATATCGTAATATCCTCAGGAATTTGGAAAACAGGCAATCTCATTTTGGATAGAAACATCACACCAAAGGTTTAATAAAATAATTTTTCATTATTTAGTGCAGGACTCCGGTTTTCATCTACCGTGCTGACCCTTGATATTTTTGTAAGAGTTTGAATTAAGAGTTTTTCTTCCAGACTGGTTACACTACTGATATTATAGAGCCTAGTCTTCTGGGTGATAGAAAAAATGAATTCATGCTTTCTGAACAGGATTAACATAAAGAGCAGAAAGAGTTTCTGGGAATTACATCTTCAGATTTGCACCAGTGTACAGAAAACGATGGAGACGATTTGAAAACTCATATATATGACGATTAGTGGGTATATTCTGAAAAAAAAAGAGCAAAGTTCATCATGAATATGTTCTTGAGTTCAAAATGACATCAAGCATTATTGGGAGGACTGAACTTGTTGGATTTTTTGGATGGCCGTCTACAAATTGTTAGCAAGTATTTATAGGCTTTCTCATCAGTAGGAGCAATAGATTAGCCAATGAAAGGCGACTAAAATAGAAGCAGTAGATTATCCAATCAGACTCCACTTAGTCACATATAAACAATGGCGAATTAATAGACTACCGACTTAATTCAGTCTTGTTACGTAGAAGAAGTATCTTGTATCGCTCAACCAGAAACGAGACGGTTTCCCGAATTCCAACAGCACAGTTTTTTCTTTTATTGCAGAACGTTGAAATTTCGGGCCCACAGATTAGGGGCAAATTCACCACACACACACACACACACACACACAAACACTATATATATATATATATATACATATATATATATATATATATAAGTGTGTACACATGGATATACGTACACATATATAAATGTGGATACACACATATTGTAGAAATTTTGTTAAGGAACTGGTGATCCTGTTTCACCGAATATCAGCAGCCCCTTGGGGTCACGTGGTGTCCACTATAAAAAAGAGCTACGACTGAAGATTCTTCCTCTATTTACCTCTCCCACCACTGTTAGCAACAGGTCCATTCGTAGCAGCCCTTGACGGCAAACGTATTTGGTACCTTCCACCAGCCAGCAGCCAAGAGCGACGAACGCACGTGCTGAGTTAAAAGGAACAGGAACAGGACACACAGCTAAGTTCCAGCAGGTATTTTATCTGCAAACCTTACCTAACCTTACCTTACCTTAAACCTTTACCTTATAACTTTATCTTACAACTTTACCTTATAACAACCTTACAAACCTTGAAAAACTCTACCACCTATCTGAACCTTGAACTCTTTTTTGAACTCTTACATATTCGTTGTTTGTTCCATTTGGTGTAAAACCCCTGTTTATTGTTGTTGTTGTTGCACTAAAAGTCGTTCGTCTCCTTTCTTCAAAAGCTGTCAACCAACTCCTTACTGCTGTTGAAATACGGTTTATTCTTTTACAAAACGTAGGAATAAGTCGGGCTTTTCGGGGCTCATAAAAATCCCCATAATATTTGTGAATATATGCAAAAATATAAGCAGATGTTAAAGGTTTTCACGGACAATTAATTCCAACAGGGCATTCACAGATACAAATGCTATAATTAAAAGAAAACTTAAATCATAATCTTATTGGGATAGGACGTAAAGATAAACAAATTATAACAGATTTGTTGAACGATAGTTTCTGGTATAAAAAATTATTCAAAATATTAATTAAAAAGAAACGGAGACAATATTTATGAATAGATCGTTTGTATACCATAATTAAACGTAGGAGCTTCGATAAATTTAATGATGAAAAAAGGCATTTATTTTACACAAAAAATATTTATTTTAAAACAATCTCTTTCGTTGTCAATATATTCAGTCTAATGGTGAATATCAATTATTTAGATTGAAAAGCATATAGCGAAAATTTTAGATAAAAATTATAAATTTTATCAAGGGCCAACAGAGAAATTCTGGCTGTTTGTTAGTTTGTTTGTTTGGGTTTTATGGCATATCAAAGTTTGCAGGTTATTTAATTTCAAATCCATTTTTATACAAATAAACAGTTCTATTTTAAACAAACCAAGCCTAATGAGTAGCCTGTTCGCCAGTGGTGCTGGAGACTGGGGTTCAATCCCAGGTCGAGTCATACCAATGACTTAAAAAATGGTACTCGATACCGCCTTGCTTAACATTAAGCATTATAAAGTAAGGGTAAAGTGGAGCAATCCAGGGAAAGGAGTAGTGCCCCCTTCGATGTAGTAGCTATTGAAAAGGAATCCTTCGGGTCACTCCCGATTCTATTTTAAACAATTCAGTTTAGCATGAGTACACATTTTAATTTTCAAAAACATTTCTATTTAAAGCAATTCAGTTTATTCAAACAGTTCTCATTCTAACAATTCAGTTTAGTATTAGTATAGTTTTTGTTTACCCACTGTTAAATGTTAAAACAGTTCAGTTTAGCGTAACTACAGTTTGAATGTCAAAAACAGTTCCATTTGAAACAATCCAGTTAAGCATACAAAAACAGTTCCATTTAAAGCAATTCAGCTTAGCATAAGTTCTTAGTTTAAATGTGAAAACAGTTCTATTTCAAACAATTCAGTTTAGCATAAGCACACAATTTACTTCTATTTGACCCATAGATAGGACCTTATCAGGTGCTACCACAGCGGGCCGGAGTGGAGCTGGGAGCGATAGCAGTAAAGAGGTACTCTGCATTTCCCAAAGCTCCAGCATTACTGGAACCTCACCATCAGATTATTTATTGTCATATCCAGGACACTCATTAGGGGGAGTCTTACCTATCTGCAGTGATACAGTCGGTGTATTCTACAGCCCCAGCCAAAAGAGAAATTCTGGTTGGTTATCTGTTTTATGTCATATCAACCGTTTTGAGTTATTTAATGGCAAATCCTGTTTATACATATGATTTTTAAGGGAATAGTTTGTGATTGTCTTTAATTGGAATCATTTTGAGATGAGGCTTCTTATTCTTTGTTTTTGTTTTTTTCTTTTGTTTTTTTTTGGCGCAGCGGATAGAAGCGTTGAGTCTCTACGGTTCCAGGTGAGCATTGTCAGAAGATAGTGGTTTCAAATCCTACCCAAGCCGGCCAGAGGTTTACTTGGTCAAAAAAAAAAAAAAAAAAAAAAAAAACGCGGTGCGATAGACAACAACTATGGAAGACAGTAATTACTGGGGATACGGTTACTAGACTCATCATTCCTCTCCGAGGTCACGGTAAATCACCCAAAGAAGGCCAGATGTGAAATTTGGCTGAAACGTAGTGAAAGAAGAAACAACATAAAAAAAACTACCAAGATGAGGATAAAAAGTCTGCAATAAATAAAAATTAATTCTCTGAATAGTTAGTATATAATATTTGTTAAACGAGACAGAGCTAATTTGTTTTCTCACAGTTAAATAGTTTCAAGTATTGCTATTGTTTGCACTCTGTTAAATTGTTTTAAGAATTTTTATTGTTTTCATACAATTAAATAGTTTCAAGTATTTGCTATTGTCAGCATACTGTCAAAAATAGTTTCGATTATTTCTATAAAAGATTAACAGCTTTATTTGCACACAGTTAAATAGTTTCAAGTATTTGCTATTGTCAGCATACTGTCAAAAATAGTTTCGAGTATTTCTATAAAAGATTAACAGCTTTATTTGCACACAGTTAAATAGTTTCAAGTATTTGCTATTGTCAGCATACTGTCAAAAATAGTTTCGTTTATTTCTATAAAAGATTAACAGCTTTATTTGCACACAGTTTGAAGTATTTACTATTGTCAGCATACTGTCAAAAATAGTTTCAAGTATTTCTATCAAAGATTAACAGCTCTATTTGCACACAGTTAAATAGTTTCAAATATTTGCTATTGTCAGCATACTGTCAAAAATAGTTTCGATTATTTGTATAAAAGATTAACTGCTCTATTTGCTCACAGTTAAATAATTTCAAGTATAGTAAATACCTAACAGGTATCACCATTCCGGGTCAGAGTGGGCCGAGGAGTAATAGCAATGTTACTCCACACTCCAAGAGGTACTCCACATTCTCCAGGATTGTAGCCTCATCATCAGATGCGGTTTAGTGTCATTTCCAAGACACTCATCGCAGGGTTCTTTTCCCTCTGTAGAGATGCAGTCGGTGTATTCTATAACCCAAGCTTATTGAGCTGGAGAAATTCTGACATAATTGTGAGATGTATTATTTGATACAGTTTTCAGCCTCAACAAAATGTTACTGACTGGGAAATTTTCAATTAAGACGTGTTCAGAAATGAACAACTTATATAATAATGGGATGACGTCTTGACGTGTAAAGGTCAAGACTTACGTGTCATATTGAAAGGAAATTATGAAGCCAGTCTCGGTTCATTTTATATATAAATCCGCAACCAATTGTGCGAGAGAAAATCTTCCTGTTTGCTCGACCGAGTGTTGGGTT
Organism: Sepioteuthis lessoniana; assembly: GCA_963585895.1. Taxonomy (NCBI): domain Eukaryota; kingdom Metazoa; phylum Mollusca; class Cephalopoda; order Myopsida; family Loliginidae; genus Sepioteuthis; species Sepioteuthis lessoniana. Next base: position 68,769,093 of record OY757905.1, on the reverse strand, counting down.
TTAAAGGCATGTTAACCTATCAGGCTTATTTTATGCCTGGGGAGTAGAGAATCGAGTACATTGTACGTGTATATTTACAGTTTTTGTAGTCGTTTAAGAGTTGTTTTTTCATCTCATTCTAATAATATGCCTACATCCTCCGGGATAGTTTTTTTAATAATTACTTTGCATAGTACTGATAATGTTTAAATTTATTATTTTTGATATAATTTTATTTCTCTAAAGAAGTACAAAATGTTATCTATGTCGACATTTTCGAATACGTCCTTCATATTCTTTGCACAGAAAAAATCCTTTTTAAATGAGAGCTAAAATCGGCATTCTATGAGAAAATGCTTAACAGTGTAGGGTATTTGACATGCTATAAACTATAGTTGTTCCTCTTGTTTAAGTAAATAAAAGAGTGAGTGAGTTTTGTGTGACCAATACTCAATGAAGACATAGTGGCAAGTTCCTTTCTAAATTTTCTGAAAGCTTGTTTCCATTAATGTTTTCTTCCTGTTTGCTTCAACTATTACGAGCGTTGCGGAACTCTCCAGACAATTATGTCTCCGTGCCAGAACGAGTCCAGCTTCATAAATATAAATATCTATCATGTTGCGCTGTCTCATCAATTATGAATAAAAACACGTCATAAGTCTGCTCATATATGTCACTCATCTAAGATATGGCGAATCATCTGATGACATACGTTTAGGTCACTCTAAACTTTTATGGATGACTTTCTTAATTCTCCATTTGTTGATTGGGTGTTGTTAACACAATACAAATAATATGCATAATGTATATTTATATATATGTGGAGACATCCATGATGTAATGCTAATCGTTGTAGGAAATGGACACAGTGAGCCGGGCTCAATTCCTGGACGAGGCTGTTTCACATAGTGCTCGTAGCCTTCAGAAAGGTATGAATCCAACCATTCTCTCTTTAGCTATTATCAAATAGTAGGACAGGCCGAGTTTTTTTAAACCTTGGTATGGCATCTGGTCTAGGGAAAAGATAACTCTGATTACAACCCAGTTAAACTCCGTTTAAAAATTGACCTTGAGTATATATATATATATATATATATATATATATATATATATATATCATGATTTCGCGTTGCTAGCAAAGATCTCCCTGACCCTCTCTTGCCACCCGTCTCTATCGTCCAACGCTCCCGAGAGGTCAACTAGGCTACATCTTGTATTGGCACAGAGCTGTTGTCGTCCAACCTTTGCTCGTCCATGTTCACAAGTAATCAAATGTGGCTGTGTCAATACTACTGTATGGATGTACGACATGGATGCTAACAAAACGTATATAGAAAAAGGCAGATGGGAACTACATAAGAATGCTACGAGTTATATTCAACAAATCCTAGAAGAAACACTTCACGAAACAAGAGGTGTACGGCCACTTACCTACCATTTTAACAACCATGCAATAAGGCGAAAAAGATATGCGGAACACAGCTAGAGTAGCAAGGATAAACTCAGTGAGGCTCTTTAATGTGCCCATACACATGGACGATGATGATAATGATGATATATATATATATATATACTTGGGCTGTAGAGTAGACCGATTGCACTTCACTAGAGGGTTATGACTCAATCCAACGAGAATCCTGAATATCATACAAACTGCATCTGATTCTGAAGCTTCAATCCCTAAGTGTTGGGTAATGTGGAGTACTTCTTCATTGCCATTACTCCCAGACCCACTCTGACCTGGAATGATAATACCTATTAGGATCCCTCCCATCTGTGGGTTGAATAGATCATTTTAATCATTCATTACACTCGAAACCTTTTATCCGTGTGCAAACGAATAAGCTCTGGCTCATTTGAAAATAATGTTACCAACAAACTATTCCTTACAAATCATATATATATATATATATATATGTGTGTGTGTGTGTGTGTGTGTGTGTGTGTGTGTGTGTGTGATTTGGCTTGAATAACTTACTCGGTTTCAAGGACAAAAAGTACAATAAACCACACCAAACTTAGTGAGGCTTAGAACTTTTAGAACCGTCTCATATTTCTACGAAGATTTTTAGGCTGATATATTGTTTGAAGCTTTTAAAATTGCATTATGAATTATATTAATATCATTTTTTTTACTAAAGAAATAGATTATATTAATGTGTTTACTATATTTTATTTTAATACAAACATGCAGCACTTAAAAAGAAAGAATTTTAATAGAAATATGTATTAATTACCCCCAGCTTTTCCATAAACATCATTTTTTTTTTCGTGCCCTAATAAAAAGAAAATTATTTGCCTCATTTAATGTATATCTAAGACAGAACTAGCCGTGTGAGGAACAAGGACTTATCAGTTCAATTCTAGTAATCTTGAAGGATTGTTTCTGAAATTGGTTGATGGTCATAACACATGGCAGTGACAATTGAAATTAAAGGCGCAAGAACTAAATAACATACCCGTTAAAATACAAAGGAAAATATTATGATATGATCGAATGTTGAAGACAATATTATTTAGTTTATAAAATCAATTTTTATGGTAATTATTATTATAGACAGATTAGGTGAGAATCTTTACGTCATAACAGATGATGTGATTTTTCTTTTTCTGTTGAGTGTAGTAAGAAAAGAAAAAGAAACAAAACATTGAGTGCACCATAGACTAATTTGCATCCGTAAAAGTAAAGAAGATGGTAGACGAAGTACTGATATTAATGTAACGGCATATTTTACTAATTAAAAGATTAACTAGCTTTACTTGCATTTTTGAATTGATATGATAAAATTATATAAAAGTTGAGTGTTACTGTGTCAGTTATTTTGACAGGAGCGCAGTTCCAGTGCTTGTAATAGGCACTATCTTCTATAAGAATAAACCCCCCCCCCAGCTCACTGGAGCATATGAATCACAAAAAAGCCATTAATTTTTTAAAAACATTTTTCACTGCCCTGTGAAAGTATAGTTGGTACGAGGTTATAGACAAATCCTTAGCGCCGCGTCGTTTACAATTAGAGTTGAATTTTATACTTAGTTCTATTTGCTGATCCGTATTTCCCAGCATTTGGTGAATTTTCACAGAGAGGTTTCTTGTTATTGTGACGGCAAATTTGACTATTACCGCCATGTTTTTTTATTCAGATTTTAGCCCTGGACATTTCTAGTGGGAGAAGATATTAGTTGGTTCTCACTGAGAAGGTTCTGGAAGCATCATCTTCATCATCAATGCGTCCTGACAGTACAGATTCTCTTGACTATCTCTGTTGCTATCCCTCCCAATTGGTCATCACTCATGGCAAGTCTTCCTGGCGGCACACAGTGCTAATCAATGTAACTTCTTGTTGATAGCCTACATTGATTAGCAGCAATCCTTGGAAGAACGTCGTAAATGATTTCGTCCCTACTTCTCCATTAGTGCCCAGTGAGTCTTGCTCTTCTTACTTGCATGGTTTACGAGATGGGAGGTAAGTGATCGTAAAACTACTGTTTTGTAAAATGCTGCCACCAATTTTTGTTCGAAAAAGATTTCTGTAATCTTAGATAATTTCCATCAAGCTTTTTCTACTGGATTTACGTTAGTTTTTTTTTTTTTTTTTTTTTGCATATCAACCATTGTTGGTTATTTAATCCCAAATTGTTTTTATACATACATACATCATCACCATCATCATGTCGTGCTGGTAGCACGGATATCCCTGACCCTCTCTCGCCACTTTTCCCTATCGTTCATCGCCTCAGGCAGGTCTTCTGGACCACACCCTGTATCCTCACATAGTTTCTGAATGTATGTTCGTGCTGGTCGTCCTGCTTTTGCACGGCCATGGGTGGGGGTTCATAAGAGTACATCACTTATGAGTTCGTCCCTGCTTCTCCAGCAGTGTCCTGCATGTCTGGTTCGTCTAACTTGAATAGTTTTCGTGATAGGAGGCAGGTGGCCGTACAGTTGGTGTCTTGTGGGGTGTTGCCGCCAGGACTTTGTAGATAACATATTTAAACAAGACTGAGTTCATTTTTTTGCATATAGTTAAATGGTTTCACTCATTTCTATCTAATATTTACTATAAATCATTTGTTTGCAGACAGTTTAATGTTTTCAAGTATTGATATGTATCATTAACAATTCAATTAAATATCGGGGGTGTCGTCATGGTGTAATGGTTAACGCGAAGGACTTCGGAATCGTAGTAAGCGAGTTCGAACTCCAGTCGCTCTATTATGTACACTTTTGGAAAGAAATGAACCCCCTTATTCTTATGGGTTAAATAGTACTACAGGTGTTCTAGAAGGTTGGCTTTGGCATTAAATAACATTCAAAGGTTGATATGCCATTAAACAAAAAAAGAACAAACCAATTATATATTAGTCATTTATTTACACACAGTTGAATGATCAAACAGTTTTATTTCAAACAATTCAGTTTAGCCAGTCAACAAAGTTAAACGGTTCAGAGTATTGATATGTACAATTCAATTCAATATCAGTCATTTGTTTAGCCACAGTTAAATGATCACATAGTTCGATTTTTTTTTGTACTATTTACCAACCCCTCCGCTCGGGCAGGATATGACACAAGGTCAATTTTTAAGCGGAGTTTAACAGGTTTCAATTCAGAGTTTTCCTTCTCCTAGACTAGTTGCCTCACCAAGGCTGAAGAACCTAGTCCGTCCTACTATTTACCCATAGCTGGAGGGAGAATAAGGGGGTTCATACCTTTCCCAAGGGTATTTGCCCGAAAGTGAACATAATAGCGCGACTGGAGTACGAACTCGCGTACTACGATTCCGCAGTTCATCGCTTTAACCATTACCCCACGAGGACCCCACGATTTTTTATTTTTATTTTTTTTTTTTTTTTTTTTTTTTGGTGTCCAAGGGATGCAACTATTACAGTAGGATTGACAGTACTACAAATTGGAAAAATTCCTGTTTTATTTTATCAAAAAGATCAGATTTCCAAAAGTTCTGGAAGCAATAAATGCAGCGTGTGCTGAACAGTATGCAACATAGTTTAGGGCGGAGACGCGAATAATCTTGATAGAGATAATAAACATTTTATTCCCTTTTTACATTTGAAGAAACGGTCTTTATTTTTTTGTCTGGAAAATATTGGCTAAGAAACTTCCGTAAACTAATTGCAGATAAAACATTTTTTATTCAGGAGCTTAACACTCTGACTTCATAAAATATAACTTAAATAAAATATTAAAGTTAATGGTATGTTTTTTCTCGGCCACACAAAGGAATATATTATGCAATGACCCAAAGTTAAGGAAATATTTCATAATATCGTATTATATTAGATTTTTATTGATAGACACGTTAGATTTCGTTTTCCCTGTTTAATGGCATATCAATCTTCGCGGATGATTGAATGCCAAAGCCATCCTTTTACAAGAACAGCAGTGATAGCCGAGGAGAAAAGGAGGTTCATAACGTTCGCAAGGGTATTAGTCCGATAGTGAACGTCATAGCGCGACTGGAGATCGAACTCACTTATTTCGAGGCCGCAGTCCATCACTTTAACCATTTCACCGTTTCTTTCTCAGTTGAGTGTGATCCTCATTTCCCGACTAGAGAGAATAATATTAACAATCCACAATACCATTAAGGTCATTTTTTAATACGATGCTTTGATGTTATTAGGAGATGAATAAACTACAGTGAAAAAGAAAGATTTCAAAGACCTCTATTCAACGATATATTGGCTTTGAAATTGCGGTAAAAAAAACCTTACTGATTAAAATACAAAATAGGCCTCAAAGGTAACTGTAAATCTTAGAGTCTGTTAGGAAAAATATTTTATAATATATTACCTTTAAATTAATTATTTAATTTACTTATTTGTTGGAAGTTGGTTGCTTGCTTGTTTTATGGTATATCAACCCTTGTAGGTTATTTAATACCAAATCTTATATATATATATATATATATATGATCCGTAAACGTATAGTTAAGGTCGTTTTTTGACATGATGCTTTAAGGTTATTAGGATATAAATATAGCTATGATGAATAGAATAAACTGCAGTGAAAAAGAAATGTTTCAACAAGTTCGAGCTTGTAGTTTATTTAATGCCAAATCTTATATATATATATATATATATATATGATTTGTAGATCTATCGTTTATAGATAAAATTTTAAAATGCGCCAGAGTTCTTTTTTTTTTTTTGCACACAGTTACATAGTTTCAAGTATTCCTATCTAACACCAATAATTCTATTCAATATTATTCATTTGTTTGCTCGCAGTTAAATAGTTCTACCATTCATATGTAGCACAAATAATTCAATTTAGTATTAATCATTTGTTTCCACAGTAAAATGGTTTCAACTATTCATATGTAACACTAACAACCCAGTTAAATATAAATCATCTGTTTGCACACAGTTAAATGGTTAAATATTTCTGTTTGATCCATGTATAATGTAACGTGGTATGGTAGGTCGAAGTTATAGAAAGAACGAGAGGCTAATTTCTGGGGATGGTGGGAGAGAAGAAAAAAGATAATAAGGCAAAAAGCAGACAGTGAGTCTGTGGAAACAGCAAGCCGACCTCTGAGTTACTTTGGTCAAGGGACTGGATGTAGATCATCTAGTCACAGGTGAATGACTACGGTAATTAAAAATAACTAGAAAAAATCTCTCGGTTCCAAATCTTTTGCGCTGGTGTAGAACCACCAGAAACAGATATGCTCCTCCAACCGAAACCAGGTGACTCGGGTTTGAAAATCAATCGTCTGAGAGACGTGAGGAGGTAAAGACGTCTGTTAAACACCAGCCACGAAAATGTAAGGACGGGCGGAAATTACGGCCCCTATCCTAGGGTAAGCTCAGAAAACGGGGCCTCACACCAGATGCGAACCTGTGAAGACGAAACCAGCGAACAAGCTTACTCGAACTGCAGCAGAATGTCAAGAAGAAAATCCAAGGTCTGTATCTGCACTTTCTTTCTCTTCAAGACATGTTTTCTTTGTTCAGCTAACGCTGTCAACTCAGCTTCCACACTCTTTTTCTTTCTCCCGACGACTACTTAGTGAACTAAGTTTTGTGTGTTCAACTTTTCCCACGGCGATGTCGGTGTATTCTAGAGCCCTAGTTTACTGTGCTTTTTGTTAGAAGTTAATCTTTGTCAGATAAAAATAATGAAAGAGAAGGAAAAGAAAAAATACAACCTTTTTAAATTCTTTCAGCTTTCTTTCGCTTGCTTTGACATTCTTTCGGCAATGAAACATTGATATATTACTAACTTGTTTCAGTTTTTATTTGATTTTTGTCAGTATATAAGACAACGAATGACGAATGTAATATATTAGCTTTGCTGGCGACGGAGTGCCAGGATGAACTAAGCAGATTCAATGCGGTCGCAAGATAGCATCAACAAAGTGGTTTCACAGGAAAGAGAAAAATGTAATTTATTGCCTGTGAATAGAATGACATATTTCCGTTCGCAGATAAGATCAACAAGATCCACTGGTTCTTCAAGCGAAGGGGAGAGATCCGCTGGTCTCTCAAGCGAAGGAAGGGGTCCGCTACGCACTCAAGCAAACCTGTCAGCTTCCCCCGTGTGTATGTTCTCCGGCCGCTACAGAAGAAAGATATGAGCGAACTCTCTATGACTGTATTCCTACTTCATATAGACATCACTGTGGAAGAATAAAAATATAAATTATATTTTTATATATCTACGAGTCCTTCGTTGTCTTTCAAGTGGTACGATATGTGACACGAATTCCCGTGGCATTATGGCTAAAGAGCTGGACTGCGGCCTCAAAGTTAGCGAGTTCGAACTCCAGTCGCGCTATTACGTTCACTTTTGGACAAATACCTTTGGGAAAGGTATGAACCCACTTATCTCCCCAGCTATGGATTAAATAGTATCACAGTACTTCTTCAACAAGAATGGCTTTAGCATTAAATAACCCACAAAGAAACCAAACCAAAAGATAACGGAGATAAATGTTCTGTGTAAGATCTGAAAAATTTCCGCGTTGCGATGGCCAAAATTTACTCTTAACTAATCTGTCGGTTACTGAATCAATTCAAAATAAATTTCACTTCCATCACCGAAAAGACATCGCTAACTTACCCAAAAAGATATATATATATATATATATATATATATATATATATATATATATATATGTGTGTGTGTGTGTGTGTGTGTGTGTGTGTTAGGGGACTACATAAGAATGCCGTGCGTTCTTTTGAACAAATTCTGAAAGTAACATTAAAAAAATCAGCAGCTGTACGGCCACCTATCTCCAATCTTACAAAACACCCAAACAATTCCACGATCGGTAGACCTTATTTCCATCCGAATATTATATGAATAAGTCGAAACTAACACCCGTCAAAATAAACTCAGAAAGTGCAGATGATCTTCACTAATACAATAGAATGTTGGATTATTACTGTGCTTAAATCATCCGGGTTAAAATGCATATAAATAAAAAAAATGAAAATTTAGATGAAGGATCTCCAATCCGTGGCCCGTGGACCACATACAAACCTCGAAACCCGTCCGTATGGCCCATCACTCAATTTTCACATTTTTTCCCTTCTCCTTTGATGCAAACTGTGAACAAGAAGTACCATTAGAACTGCAGTTGGAACTCATTAATCTTCAGCGTTCATAAGTTTTGTAGTCTAAGATTCTTGCTTGCCACATCCTCGATTTTTGTAAGAACCACGTGCTTCCACCTGGATGATTCCGCAACCTTATCACCTACCCCCAGCAAGTAGTCGGCATGATATTGCATTGCACACCGCTGTGAACGGTTGTTCTCCAAAATTAATCCTGCCAAGTGTACGCTACGTTCATAACTGTCAACTTATTTCTTGTCTGATCTGCTCCTTCAGACGACCTCTTTATTTAACCCTGATATTAAATCATTTTGTAATTGCAAATAAAATCAAATGCCTTATCAATAAATAATAATTGCTACCAAGTAAATTTAGTTGATTTTTTCTGTTCTTTTAAGACCGCAGCAAAGAACCCCTGAGTTAAGCTAAGCAACATTCAGAGCAAAAATGTTAGTTGGTTGGTTGTTTGGGTTTATGGCATATCAACCTTTGTAGGTTACTTAACGCCAAATCCATTTTTATACAAATAGTCAGTTCTAATTCAAACAATTCAGTTTAGCATGAGTACACAGTTTAATAGTTCTAATTTAGCTAATTCAGTTCAGTATTAGTAGAGATTTTCTTTACACACAGTTAAATGTCAAAACAGTTCTATATTAAACAATTCAGTTTAGCGTGAGCACAGTTTCAATGGCAAAAAAGGAGAGCACCGCATCCCCCAAAGCTCCAGCATCACTGGAATTTCACCATCAGATTATTTAGTGTTATATCCAGAACACTCATAGGCGGGACTTTCCCCTCTGTAGAGGTGCAGTCAGTGTATTCTACAGCCCCAGCCGACTGGGCAAAAAAAGTTGAGAGTTTCCTGATTTTCGTGAATTAAGCGGGAGGAGTGGGTAGCGTAGCTTTCATCGTCGTTGGAAATTAACTTGTCGAACTAAGTTCTAATTCTGGATTACGTAGTTTGCGTTTTAATTTCTATTTATGTCCTTGTGACGGGCATATATATATATATATATATATATATATATATATATATGTATGTGTGTGTGTGTGTGTGTGTGTGTGTGTGTGTGTGTGTGTGTGTGTGTATTTTAATTTTTACCGAGATATGCCGGCGAGCGTTGGGAACGTATTAATTATATATACATATATATATATATATATATATATATATATGTGTGTGTGTGTGTGTGTGGAGAAAGAGAGAGGGGGGAGGGAGGGAACAGAGAGGAGAAAGAAAGAAAAAGTGTCTGAACCGAGCACGTTAGCCTTGGTATGACAACTTGTCGAAGAGAAAGTAAACCAGTAACCTCAAAAAGTGGCCTTTTGTCGTATCCTGCTTATAAGTGAAGGGTTTGACATATGCATAAATTAATAGACACACAGAAACTTTTATAGATAGATAGATAGATAGATAGATAGATAGATTGTATGGTGAAAGAGAGAAACGGCTTGTGAACTTCTATGTCTAAATAGGTGGTTCTTCCAATTTCTTCATCTTACTGCTGATTACTATTTTGGTAATGTTATACCCTCAGATATTCTGGCACTGGGACAATTTCTTGCATTTTGTCGATTGGAAGAATGTTTTCCAACTCTACTGTGAGACCAAAATATCTTCTGCCTCCCGAATAACCACATAACTTCAACCAACTTTAATTCGCAACCTCATCATTAATATTTTCAATAACCCGTTTCTTAATTCTGATTTCACGCTATTTTATTTCTCCTTTGACCATTAAAATTAGATATGTTTTATAATTTCGCCGAGTGAGCTCTTCTTTTTTTCTTCTTTTACTGAAACTCGTGAGGATATTCGACGATGTTCGGGAAAAAAAGATAAAGTATATTTGCGTTCAGATATTTAAATTCCTTTTGATAAAATTTAATCAGACGATCTTATTTCAATTCAGCTGACATCATACAATCAGTATATTGTTTTATGCAGTTTTTTGTCATACAATAGATCTTATGGAAGTAAACAAAGAAATAGATCTTATTTAACTTTTAAAATTTGTATTAGATTATTTCTTTGAATCTAAATAAATCCAACTGCTTTTTTATTCGTATTTACATAAATCAATTAGTACGTAAATTATGTCATATCTGCCATGTTTTATAAGTACTACAACACCAACAGAACTACGTGGCTTTCAAATCACTCACGTTGTGAAGCAATGCACAAAGTCTAAGCGCACCAACTACAACATGTTTTACTCGAATTTTCTATCGTAGATTTATCCTCAGTACTGATAGAAATTTCAAGCCAAATTCTTTATTTAAATCATGTATCAGTTAATTCTTCCAAGTTAATTCAAGGTTAAACGTGTACTGTTAGAATACGACCACACAGTAATTTCTGTTATGGGTCGTTCTACAAAATTTTCTCCGTAATGATTTCAATTAAGAACCAAGTTTTTAGATAACGATATAATTTTTAGAGAGAAGTTAGCAGCTTGATTTTTAGAGAAGGGGTCAGTTTCCTACGTTATTTTTACGTCAAACAGGACAACATTTGACTATTTTCAAACATATTAGTCGACGGTGTTAACAAAATAATTTACTTTAAAAATGACGACCGCTACTACAGACTCTCCGAAAGTGGTAATTGTGAAAAATGTTAGTTTGGTTTGGTTTTTTTGTTTAATGGCATATCAACCTTTGTAGGTTATTTAATGCCAAATCCATTCTCCTAGAAGAACAATAGTGGTACTATTTACCCTATAGCTGGGAGGATTAGTGGGGTTCATACCTTTCCCAAGGGTATTTGCCCGAAAGTGAACATAATAGCGCGATTCGAGTTCGATCTCGTTTACTACGATTCCGCAGTCTATCGCTTTAACCATTACACCACGAGGACAATAATATTCTGATAATATCTTCAAGAACTGGTTGGAATTACGAGAAAAACAACTATACAATGGTACTACCGAGAAATTTGTGGGTTGGTTGGTTGGTTGGTTGGTTGGTGGTTTTTTTTTACTGCGTATCAACCCTTTTTGGGTCATTTAACGCCAACTTAAGACATTTTGATAAATTTTTCAAACAATTCGACTTGGAAGAATTCCGTTTTATTTTATTAGAAAGATTAGATTTTGATATGGTGGATAAACAGTCGATATAATTCCATGCCTTTCCCTATACGTTTGTTGACATCCTTTCCAGTAGATGAGATATTGCTACCGAGGTATGTGAAATGGTCTACTAATTTCAGAAGCTTGTAATTTGATGTGGGGATGGAACTCGGCTTAATCTGAGTTCACATAGAAATCAATGCCTCTTACTGTTTGTTTCAGGTTAGGCAGGCCTAGGAAATGATATTACATTCTAATCTGTTTTCATATTCGTAGGATTAACTCAAGAACCTTTTTTTTTTAAATTTCACAAAATAAGTACATTTATTATATCATAGCCGAGTCAGCTGGGGCTTTAGAATAGACTGGCTGCACCTCTGTAGAGGGGTAAAACTCCCTCAACGAATGTCCTGATATGACACTAAACAATCTGATGGTGAGGTTCTAGAAATACTAGAGCTTTGGGGAATGCAACGCACCGCTTCATTGCCATCACTCCTATGTCCACTCTGGCCCGGTGTGGTTGCACCTGATAGAGTCCTATCTGTGGGTCAAATAGAACTAAACAGTATACTTATGCTAAACTGAATTGCTTGAAATAGGAGTGTTTTGACATTTAAACAGCGTACTTATGCTAAACTAAATTGTTTGAAATAGAACTGTTTTTACATTGAACCTATGTACTCTTGCTTAACTGAACTGTTGGAAATAGAATTGTTTTGAATTTTCAACTTTGTGTAAACAAAAAACTCTACTTATACTAAATTGAATTGTTTGAAATAGAACTGTTTATATGTAAGAAAACAGATTTGGTCTTAATAACCTACAATGGATAATGTGCCATAAAACTAAACCAAACAAAACCATTAATAATATAAGGCTGTTAATGCATTGATAGTAAATTTGAAAGTTTTTGATTATTTTTTTAAGGACGTGTTTGGTCTAAATTCAAGTCTCTGAAAAATTTGATTTTTTACATGTTTTGTAAACTTTATCTCACTTTGAACACAGGCCAAGAAAGATGTTGATTTTTTTTTTCATCATACAACGTGTGAAAGCACGTGCGATACCATGTCCTCATCAGCCGCCATCCAGGGGTGATAACACAGTTTCGGTAGCTCAAGGCGGTACTGCCACCCCTGGCGCTACCAAGCAGCATTTGCCACCGGACAGGTATTGAGAGAATCATATATATATATATATATATATATATACGCCAGATCAATTAAATGCAGAGACTATATTGGACGTTAATCTTCATTTTCTGAGTGCAGTTTGTGATTTAAAAAACGCATTTACTTTCAGCGGTTGATGTTATTACGCGTTTACAGTAACCGTTTCTAACGTAATTACACGGGAAAGGTGGTTCCGCGTGTATTACCTTCGTGCTGAAAACTTCCTCGTTTTTGACCAAATCCAGCTTGATGCATATCGCGCCGTGGTCTGAAGACGATTCGAGGCAACTTTTAAATATATATATTCTGGTGGATTGGCTGCTGGTTGTTTGGGTTTTATGGCAGATCAACATTTGTTGATTATTTGATGCCAAATCCATTTTTATACAAATAATCTTTTCTATTTAAAACAATTCAGTTTAGCATGAGTACACAGTTTAATTGTCAAAAACATTTCTATTTCAACCTATTCAGTTTAGTCAAACAGCTCTACTACAAACGATTCAGTTTAGTATAAATATATTTTTGTCCACATCGAATTAAATGTCAAAACAGTTCTATTTCGAGCAATTCAATTTAGCGTAACTCCAGTTTCAATGTCACAACAGTTCTATTTCAAGTATTTCAATTAAGTATTAGTGCGCAGTTTAGTTCTATTTGACCCATAGATAGGACCCTATCAGGTGCTACTACTCCAGGTCAGAGTGGAGCTGGGAGCGATGGCATTGAAGAGGTGCTCTGCATTCCCTAAATCTCCAGCATTACTGGAACCTCACCATCAGATTGTTTAGTGTTGTTGTGGGGTCTTACCTCTCTGCAGAGATGCAGTCGGTGTATTCTACAGCCCCAGGCGCCAGGACAATACAGAAAGTTAAAGTTAATTCAGTCTAGTATGAATACGCAATCTAAAAGTCAAAGCAGTTCTATTTCGAGCAATTCAGTTTAGCATAGATACGCAGTTTATATGTCAAAACAGTTCTATTTCAAGCAATTCAGTTTAGCATAAGTACGCAGTTTAGTTCTGTTTGACCCATAGATAAGTCCCTATCAGGTACTACCATTCCCGGCCAAAGTGGAGCCGGGAGTGATGGCAATGAAGGGATACTCCGCATTCTCCAAAGCTCCAGCTTTACTGGAATCTCACCATCAGATTGTTTAGTGTCATATCCAGGACTCGCCCTGGGGGTGGTCCTACCCCTCTGCAAAAATGCCGTCGGAGTATTCTACAGCCCCAGCCGACTGGGCAAATTCTGGTGGACAGCTTTTGAGGTGTGATGATTAACAAGTTAGATCAGCTGACCGATGTCAGTGATTTTTATTCACAACTGTTTGCCCCCTACTTCTGGCATTGTGCCACATTTCAAGTAATCTCAGTAAATTATATTCTGACCTGTTTTTATATCTCACTGGGTGCCTCACACTTCTATCCTTGTGCCACAATTAAGCTAAGCTTAGTAAGTAACAATTTTCAAGCTGAAGATGTGTTTTTTCCCAGTCTATCTAAGCATAACTTTTAACTTTAAAAATTTTTTAAATTTAATAAAGTTGTATCAAGATTTAATAAATAGATAAATATGAACATATTACAGTTTTAAACATAAAATTGGTTTTAACTTCCATCAATTTTAAATATGTAGTCTTTTTTTCTTTAGTCTCTCATGAACATCCAACATATAGCTGGCTATGTAAAAAGCATTTTTGTACTTTTATATCAAAGTCTCTCTCTGAATTCATTCAGTTCAATATGGAATATTTTACAATTTAATTACCTCCAGTTACATCGTAAGTTTAATGTAATTGCCACAAATCAACCGCCAGTGAATCTAGTGGCAGGTTGTGTAGTCATCCTCCCAATACCAGTGAACTTGGTGACCGACAGCAAATGGTTAACCCCTGGAACTCTCACGGTGAGTGCGAGAAGCAGTCAGTCACGAAGATATTTGCAAAGGGTCAGTTAGGGGACTTGGACCAACTGAAGCTTCTTTGCCAGATAAAATGCCCATCTCTAGTAAGGGTGTGCTTCGAATTATACTACTACTGTTTTTCTACAAAGAAGTCTTTGGCATTAAATAAACCACGAAGGTTGATATTCCATTAAACAACGATCCCAAATCAAATTAATTCGCCATTAAAGATGAAAAAGTATAGTTGTTTTTTGTTTGTTTGTTTGTTTGTTTGCTTTTTCTGCATTATTCATACACATATGCATATATAGAGAAACATGCTTTATATATTAGAGTGTTCGCCAATGGCCAAGGAGACCGGGGTTTAATCCCAGGTCAAGTCATACAAAAGATTCAAAAAATGGTACTTGAAGCCTCCTTGCTTAACACACAGCATTATAATTTATGGATCAAGGGTAAAGTGGAGCAATCCAGGGAAAGGAGTTGCGCCCTCCCCTACACCTTGGTGTAGTAGCTATCGAAAAGGGAGCCTTCGGGTCACACTCGACTAAGGTCATCAACTGATGGCTAGATAAATAGATAGATGATGTTTCTTTTAAAGAAACAAAAAGTAAGTTTCTTTTATGCATCATTTTTTGAATTCATTCATAAGAAAACAAGAAAAATAAATAAAATGGTTAAATTTTGCAAATTTTTAATTGTTTGAAATTTTGTCCCTAAACAATTCTTAGTATCCTTGATCACTTTCAAAGCTTTATTGCCTTAAAATCCATTGAGACTTTTGTTTTTGATATCTGATAATGCTTTCTGTTCTAAATTAATAGATAGATAGATAGATAGATAGATTCATTCAACACAAGACCAAATATGGGTAACCTGAGGAATCACATGTCAAAAGAAGAACTTACTAAGGCTCGAACACTTCCTCCTTGTAAGTAATATATTTTTCGCATACACACACACACACACACTCACACACACACACACACACACACACACACACACATATATATATATATATATATATATATATATATATATATATATATCTGAAGAGTTAGATATTTTTACCATGCATAAGGATATCAAAGCGAATGAGAAAAATGAAGATATGTACAATATGACGATAAAAAGAATAGATTGGAACTAAGAGAAAGGTTATCCAAAGAAAGAAAGAAAGAAAGAAAGAAAGAAAGCGTAAAAAAGGATGAAAAGAAAGAAATGTTCAAGGTAAGAAAGAAAGAAAGAAAGAAAGAAAGAAAGAAAGAAAGCAAATTGTAATAGAGGAAAAAGAAAAAAACAAGAAGTGCAAAAAGATAAGTGGCATAGATTTTGTTTTAAAGAAATAACATGAAATAGAAAAAGAAGCAGACAAATCAAAAACAGTTGATAGATAGATAGATAGATAGATAGATAGATAGATAGATAATCTGTTTGCATAAATCTATTAGTCTGTCCAAGAACATATATCATATTGCTGCTATTTCAGAGGGAAAGAAAGATGGTTGAAAAATTAAAAGAAAGAAAGAAAGAAAGAAAGAAAAGAACAAACAAACAAACAAACAGACAGACAAACAAACAATAAGGAGAGAAAAAAAGCAACAAAAAAAAGTAAAGGCGGAAATTACTAGAGAAGTAAGTTGAATTAAAGAGGAGAGAAAAGCAGGAAAATTTAGATATTTCTTTAAGGAAATTGTAAGGTGAAAAAAAATGATGACAAAAAGTTGATAATTTGAAAATAAAAGGGATTAAGTATTAAAGCAAAAGAACGAATAAAAGAGAAATAAAATGAACAAGGAAATAAGTGGTAATCTTAAAGATTTTAATGTGAAACGAGAGAAGAAAAAATAGACGAAAGTTAGGCGATGAAATGTAAAGGAAAGAAAAACGTGGCTCTTTTAATTAATGAAAAAGAAGATATAACAGAAGGAAACTATTATGAAGGAAATACAGAGAATGAGAAACGAAGAGAAAGACGAGAGGGAGAAATGTATGAAGAAAAAGCACAAAGAATAAAAAGTGACGGCAGAAGAGAATAAGAAGCAATGAAGAATGAAAGAATAAAGAAAAACGGATAAAAGAATAAAATCGACAAGGATGATAAAATATATCACGCAAAATGTCATTTAGTAGAAAAGAATATTACAACAGAATGTGAATAAAAGAATAGGAATAAAAGAATGTTCACGAACGAATGTAGAATAAACATATGTTCATCGAAGAATGCGGAATAAACTCAGATTCATAAGAGAATATGGAATAAATAGACATTCTTTACAAGTAGTAGTAGTAGTAGTAGTAGTATGTTTGTGGGTTGTTTTTTTTTTTTGCTTTTGTCTTTATCTTATTTTTGTTTAGCCCAGTCGACCGGAGCTGTAGAATACAGCAACTGCATCGCTGCAGAGGGATAAAACCCCACCTCCACCCCCACCCAAGGAGTGTCCTGGATATGATACAATACACTCTAATGGTGAGGCTCCAGTTCTAGACCTTTTGGAAATATGAAGTACTCCTTCATTATCTCTGCTCCCAGGTTCACTCTGACCCAGAGTGGTAGAACCTCTTAGAGTCCTCTCTATGGGTCAAATAGAACAATATAATCATTTTCTGTTCTTGAAACCATTTAACTGTGTGCAAACAAACTTATTTTAAATAGAATTGTTGATATTACATAATAATACATAGAAACAGTGAAATTTGGTCAAACGAATGATGTTGAATAGAATTATTAGTGTTAGGCAGCAATAATTGAAATCATTTAACTGTGTGCAAATAAAACTATTCGTCTTAAATAGTAATACAGGAAACCAGTGCAAATAAAACTATTCTTTCTTGAACTATGTGCAAACAAATGAGCTCTGGCTTGTTTAAAGATTGTTGCCTACAAACTATTTCATTACAAATCATACTGAATATATCAATAAAAAGGATGTGTCAATAAATAAACTACAAGGGTTGATATGTAATAAAATACAACCAACCAACCTTATTTTTTATTTCATTTTACTCCTTGAAAGTTTTTCACATCAGCGTTAGCTAATGGTCTTTCACTGGAGTTTGAGTGACAGCAATCTGTTCAAGTCTCCCGGACTCTTCTCAGTATTCTGACCAATCTCAATAATGCAGAAGTTTGGATGGTACTATTTACCAACCCCTCCGCTCGGGCAGAATATGACACAAGGTCAATTTTTTTAAGCGGAGTTAAACAGGTTTGAATTCAGAGTTTTCCTTCTCCTAGACTAGTTGCCTAACCATGGCTGAAGAACCTAGTCTGTCCTACTATTTACCCATAGCTGGAGGGAGAATAATTGGATTCATACTTTTCCCAAGGGTATTAGTGCTATGTGAAATGCAATCAGTCTCGTCCAGGATTTGAACTCGTATCGCCGTGTTCATTTCCTACGGCGATAACGACTACACCACGGGCACCTCCATGTTATTTCCAAGTCCTCCAGTTCTTGTATCAATCCTTTGGTTAATGTACCAAGAGTACCAATTACAATTGGCATATTCATCACTTTCATGTTTCATAGTTTTTTCAATTCCCTAGCAGGGTCTTGGTACTTATCCTTCTTTTCATTTTCTTTTAATTTTACTCTGTGGTCCACTGGGACAGCAAAGTCCACAATTCTGTAAGCTTTCTTTTTTTCTTTTTGTTGTTGTTGTTGATAAAATCTTGTCATCTGACCAAGATTAGGTGATCCATTTGAATCTTAAGAGCCCAGAAGATTTTATGCGTCTCATTCTCTAGGACATATATTCTGTGTTGAGCATATACCAATTGTTCGTATGGTCAAATTGAAATCCCTCGCACAATTCCCTGTGATATTAGTAGTAGTAGTCATCTGGATTTCTTCATTAATTTTTATTAGTTTATCTTCAAACTTTTGTAGCTTTTTTTTATCGCAAGATATAATGTTTATCTGTAACAATTATGGTGTTAAGAAAATCGAATGAGAAAAGATACATCTGTAAAAACGATTGATCCCTGTGACTGAATCGAAGGCGCTGTAGATGCCAGGCGGTTTTCCAATCCTTTTTCCCCCCTTACATCACTAGGTATTCAGCAAAAATAATTTAGGTTAAAGATTAAAACCTACCAATGAAATGATAAGAATTAACGCCAGTTGTACAACGGATGACCAGAAAGACTAAAGGAAAGAGAAACTTGCAATAAGGGGAAAATAATTGTCCAGACTTGATTTAGAAAAAAATTAAAAAAATAAAAACGTTTGAAAGATGGACGAATTAAAAGATGAGTGCAACGTTTGTTTGACGGTTGGAATGTTTTAAGAGTTAATTTTTGACATTTGAAGTCATTTTATACCGAAAACAACCTCCATGACAAACACTCTTGTAAAGTTGTTACTAAACTAAATATGATATTTCTTAGCCACACTGGTGCAGTATCTCCGCCTTCTTATTCAACGGCTAAAGCTTAAAAATGCAAACGCCTTGTCGTATCCCCTGCAGTGAGGTACCCGCCCTCCAAAAAGGGTGTGTCCTGAGTATGATAATAAACTAAATCTGATGGTGAGTCTTCAATTCTGAAGTTATTGGGTGTGTCCAGTTCTCCTTTATTGTCATTAAACTCAGATCCCCGCTTATTTGGAATGATCGTACCTATTAGAGTCCCATCTATGGGTCAAATAGATCTGTTTAAGAACCTATCCGTATTCAATAAGAATACTTGGTGTCATATAACAGTGAATGGTTTGTATTAAGAATAGTTACTTAAAGCTATAATTGTTTACTAAGGATTATTATTACTTACTTGAAGCCATATAACTATGTGCAAACAAATAACTATTCTTAAATGGAAATTATTACTTGAAACCATATAATCAAATAGTATTAGATAGAAATATTTGAAACTATGAACTGAGTCCAAATTATTTGTATTTGATAGGAATACTTTATATAAAATAATTGTGTGAAAAAAAAACTCATAAGAAGCAACTAAAAAAAATGTAAATATATATGTACAATGAATACGAATCCCTTAGCTCTAGGCAAAAAATAAGCTTCCACAGCTCGACATACCGTTAGAATCAATCACTCAATTATTTCCAAATGTAAAACCCTATCTCTAGTTCAGATGTTACGTTCAATTATATTGATTTTCTTATTTTTAAACATTATAGATGGTTGGTTGGGGTTTTATGGCATATCAACCTTTGTAGGTTATTTAACGCCAAATCTATTTTTACGCAAATATTCAGTTCTTTTTCATACAATTTAGATTAGCATGACAACACAGTTTAATTGTCAAAACCATTTCTATTTCAAGCTATTCAGTTTATTCAAACAGATCTAATTAAAACAATTCAATATAAACAAGTATAAGTTTTCTTTACACACAGTTAAATGTCAAAACAATTCTATATTAAACAATTCAGCTTAGCATAATTACAGATCCATTTAAAACAATTCAGCTTAGTTAAGCAGTTTAGTTCTATTTAACCCATAGATAGGCCCTATCAGGTGCTACCACTCTGAGCCGGAGTGGACCTGGGAGCAATGGCAATAAAGGGGTACTCCACTTTCCCCAAAGTTCTTGCATTAATGGAACCTCACCATCAGATTGTTTACTGTCATATCCAGGACACTAGTTGGTGGGGGCTAAATATTGTAGAGTGAATGTGGTTAGGGCATGAACGATTTAATCAAGCTTTTATTGGCGACTGTCAAATTTAAAACGATTAAAATTTTGAAATGGGAATCTCATTGAAGTCGGGGTGCGTGAGATCTTCTTTTGACTTAAAATGATTTCAAATGTCAAAAATTGGCCTAGAAAAACTTCCGGTCGCCAAACAAATTCTGAAAGCGCAAGTAATTACAAGCAAACGAGAGGGGGGAAATAATAATAATGAAGAAGAAAAAAAAGAAAGAAAAGAGAAATGAAAGAAGATAACGAATGGTTGCAATAAAAGAAGAAAGACAGCCAGAAAAGGAAGAGAACAAAAAAAAATGGCGGATATGAGGCGAGCAGGAAGGAAGGCAAGAAGGAAGAAAGGAAGGAATTTTTTATGGCAAGCAGGAAGAGGAACGTGATATGATTACTGTATGCGGATAGGATAGCGAAGGATACAGTTTCACCCCATTCCTTGTGGGTTTTCGCAGAGGTGTGCAGTTAATCTTGTCGGGTGGCGAGGCATGGGTCTGGGAGCAGAAGGGTACTCAGTCCCAGGTAGGTATGTAAGGTAGTAATGAGTCTGTACCTCGGTTGGCAGGTAAGTGGGATTGATGGACGGGTAGGTTGGTTTAAAATGAGATGAAATAAGAGAGGCGATGCTACCAAGGAAATTGAAGTGTTCACATCTTCTTCCAGTAAGGAAGGAGTTGTATCAGATCCTGGAGTAAGTGATGTGCTCATATGAGTGGATTCAGAGCAAAAGATCGTGGTGGTACATAGTTCTCACATAACTTGTGTGTCTTCCCTCTACACACTATCCCAATCTCATCTTAATTTCTGTATGTCTATTTTTCACTCTTTCTCTCTCTCTCTCTCTCTCTCACACACACACACACACACACACACATATATATATATATATATATGTATATATATAATGATAATGATAATAAATAAATATACATTAGATATATATATTTAATTCATGGAAATTAGACTGCGACCCCTGGGTTTCATGGAGTTTTTTGCAAATTTCTTAACTGCCTGATGATTGTTGTTTAGCAAAAACTCCATGAAGCCCAGGGGTCGCAGTCTAAATTCCATGAAATAAACATATATATCTAATATATATTTATTCATTATTATTATATAATATCTCTATCCTAGATATTGAGCACTCTCTATATCATATTTCACTTCGTTCAGCACCAACCCACAAAGTGATTTAGTGACAACCAACACTGTTATGATATATATATATATATATATATATATATATATATATATATATATATATATATATATATATTAGGTTTATACCAGTTCTAATATTAGAGCATCGAGCACTCTTTTCATGCAACTTTTCTTATTTGCTATTCTTCTATTTTTATATACATATATATATATATATATATATATATATATATATATATATAACTACGAGGTCCTTTCAATAAGGTTCCAGACTTTTTTTTGTACAGGCATTTAGAAATGAAAAATTGAAAATTCAGTATGTTATTGCTATACCTCTTTTGAGATGACGGACCAATTCTTTTGATTTCAGGATCAAATGAACAGCTACAGCAGCAATTGGAATACACCCTACTAAAACCTGATAGTCACAGCTGGTGAATTTCAAAAATGCAATCTGGACGAGAGGACACTTTAGAAGAACGATATGCAATAAAATTTTGTTTTAAATTTGAAAAGAATTGCCACAGAAACGTATGGAATGCTTCAGACTGCTTTTCGACTATCTTGCATGAATCGAGAATCAGTTTTTGAGTGGTATAAGAGATTCAAGGAAGGCAGGGAGTCAGTGAGGGATGATGAGAGATGTGGGAGGAGTAAGGAAGTCAGAACACCAGAGTTGATTGGCCAAATAAAGAATTTCATGGATAAGAACTGTCGTGTGTCTATAGAGACAATAAGTGCACAGTTTGATGTCAGTGTGGGAATTGTACACACAATTATTCGGGAGGAACAGAAGATGCGGAAGATTAGCGCAAAGTTTGTCCCAAGGGTGCTCAGAGAAGATCAGTAAGAAAGACGTTGTTATGACAGTAGGGAGATGGTTGAGCTGATCAATTCAGATCCCGCAGTTCTTGATACTCTGGCGACCTGTGATGAAAGTTGGATCTACTGCTATGACCCAGAGATCAAGAGACAGAGTTCCCAGTGGAAGTATGCTGGCTCTCCCAGACCCAAGAAGGCCAGACAGAGCAAATCCCCCCCAAAAAAACTTTTGATGATCCCTTTTTTTGACAGCACTGGGATGATCTACATGCACTGGGTTCCCACTGGACAGACAGTCAACAAGGAATACTATGTTGAAGTTTTAAGAGAGCTCAGGAAGAGATTCCATCGGAAGAGGCCAGTACTCTTGAAATCGGGCCAGTGGCATTTCCACCAGGACAACGCACCAGTCCACAACTCCATCCTTTTCACAGACTATTTGACCAAGATGGGCATCAAGACAGTTCCTCACCCTCCCTATAGTCCAGATCTTGCTCTCTGTGACTTTTGCTTATTACCTATGCTCTAGGAAAAAACTTAGAGGCTGTTGTTATGAGACAATTGAGGAGATGAAAGAGGCTATGACGAAGGTCATTGACACGCTCACACAAGAGGACTTCCATGGGGCCTTCCAGAAGTTGTTGGAGCGATACAACAAGTGCATTGCAGCCGGAGGAGATTACTTCGAAGGGGAGTAGAGTTTCATGTGTGTACTATCAATGAAAGTGCCATTACGAAAAAAAGTCGGAAAACTCATTGAAGGCACCTCGTATATATATATATATATATATATATATATATAGAGAGAGAGAGAGAGAGAGAGAGAGATATACTCATTTAGTATATCTATAGCGATAGAAATTAATCTACCTAGATCAGTAGTACAAATACAATAGATTTCCTTCGTTTTGCTATAAACACCTATCTATAAATGTACCTAATACCGAAATACATGAATAATATACCTAACTCTCACCATGCATCCCCTGTCGACAGGGCTTAGGGTGTCCTGAGTATAACACAAAAGTGTATTTGATGGTGAGGCTTCAATTCTGGAGATTTGGAGAAGATGGACTAACTCTTCATTGCCATTACTACCAGATCCACTCTGATCCAGAGTGGTAATACCTATTTAGGTCCTATATATGAGTCAAACATGCCTATTTAAAAATTATTTGTATTCGATAAGACTGTGTGGAAAAGAAAAAAAAAACCTCTTAAGAAACAGCAGTACAAAAAACGTCAATATGAACGAACAATGAACCACGGTTCTCTAACTTCTCGGTATAAAATAACCCAAGACAGATTTATATACCGTCAACATTAATCAATCAATCATTCAGCTTCATCGATATTAAATTTTTACGCACTGATATGCAGACACTGAATTAATCTGTTAAAATTGGCTAAAATTAATACCCCCAAGTTATGTACTCAAATAAAAAATAACACGTTTTTTAACCACATTCTCTATTTATTGGATTCACATATGTGGTGATCCACAGTCAAACATTTTCATGTCATTGCACAGTCATTAAACTCAAAATCATAATGGAACAATAATTTCATCTTCAAACCTTTTAAATTTACCATAATCATCATAATTCACATCGAAGAAATTACCTTCCGCAATTTTTTTTGTTTAAATGGAAATATAATTCTGAAAATAGAAACTGAAATGAAGAATTCCGGGATATATTCCACAATCAAAAACGTGTTAACTCATTTGCCGCGGATCAAGTACACAAACTCAGAATCAAGTATACTCGGTTTTTGTGGATCAAGTGCAAAATCTCAGAATCAAGTATACTCGGTTTTTGTGTATCAAGTGGAAAATATCAGAATCAAGTATACTCGGTTTATATGCAATTCGAGTTGATGACGTAAAAGGCCCACTATTCTTTTAAAAAACATTCTTTTATAAATAACAACTGGGTCCTATACCTGAATATAATAGTTAACCTAATGCCTTAGACTCCCAATACCTTTATCTTGCCTGATTTCATAATACAGTAATATTAAAGATGAATAGGGAGGTATCTGATACGCCTTCAAAATATACTCAATGCATTGACGAAAATGTAAAAAGCTGAAGAAAGATGCCGATTTTTTTCTGAGGTCAGATATGACAAAGTTCAATTTTTAAGCGGAGTACAAATGCTGGTTTGAATTCAGAGTTTTCTTTCACCAAGAATGGTTGTCTTCACAAGGCAAAAGAAAGCAATCTGCCCTACTATTTACCCATTGCTTTTAGGAGAATAGATGGATTCATGTCTTTCCCAAGGTTATTAACCCAAACTTAAAACGCTACTCAAGTTCAAATTCTTGATATCGTTATCAAGGATTTGAACTTCGATACTGATTCCATTCCTTTCGACGATAACCGATACGCTAAATCTGCCTCTTGGGTATTTTATATGTACAGGGCTTCACAACTGTTGAGAGATCTTTTTGACACCTAAACACTTATAGATATGTATCTATGCACATTTATTTGTATATATGTACATTTATTGTAGTATTACAGTCATATTTGCTCATTATATTGCAATATATATCGGCTCATTACATATTTGCACATTATTTTGTATTTGGATATTATGTTGTATTTGCACAATATATTGTAATACCTATGCACATTTATTGTGATCCTGGTAGTTTTCAGTTTGTGCAAATTAAAAGCAATATTCAGTGTTGCTATTTCATGGATCTTTTGTCAATGTATATAATAGTGTTGCAATTTTTGTACATATGCTGCCGTTATATAACAAAAATAGCACATCGAAGCGAGACTTTGTGAGCTCAAAAGTGTTAAAATTTTCTAGAAGGAAAATAGTTTCCATTTTAATTTGCAACATAATATTAATAATATGGGGTCAGCATTCGCGCCAAGTCAAACCGTTTTGATTTCTCGATGGATATAACTTTTTCTTTTAATATTAGACTACACCACCTCTTTATAAATCTATTTTTGACGTATGATAAAAATTCTATTCACAGGATATGACTTCACTTTGAGGTTAATGGTTGTCAAGAGCAGTTTTTATGCAAGTATTCATAAAAATTGGCCTTATGAGTAGAGTGTTTGCCAATAGCCTGGGAGAACGGGGTTCAATCCCAGGTCGAGTGATACCAAAGACTCAAAAATGGTACTTGATGCTGCCTTGCAAACCCCTCAGCATTATAAGGTATGGATCAAGGGGAAATTAGAGCAACCCAGGGAATGGAGTAGCGCCATCCCTTACACCTCGGTGTAGTAGCTATTGAAAAAGGATCCTTCGGGTTACCCTCGACTAAGGTCACCAACTTTACTTACTTACATATCTGTTCCTTTATACAAGGTGTAATTAAAAAGTATCCAGTCTAAAGATCTATATTTTTCTTAAAATTTAAATGAAAACGTGTGAACAGCTTAGAAACATATCATAAAGTAATTATGACAAGACGACTTGACTGATGTCTAGACAGAATGGAGGTCTAGACAACTGTCGAGACAACTGTCTCGACGTGTAGACTACGTATAACGGTGTCAGTGTTGATTGGGAAAAACAGATATGAAGCCAATCACTGATACTTCTTTTTGGAACGAAAATTACTTCTTTTTGGAACGAAAATTGTTTTAACAAAGCACAGGATTGTGCAAGGGAAGTGCATTCCATACTTTCCAAATCTAGGTCCATATATATTTTAGAATTATTTCTTGGGTGCGTCCTGAGGTGTACTTTGTGGTTAGAAGTTATACTAGCAGACAATTATGAATCAGTTTGATTCTCACTTGGTGAACAATTAACCTAGAAAATGAAAACTTTTAAATGCTTCTCAAGCCGAAAATTTATTTTAAAAGTACAGTATAAGAAGACATGGAGGCCATTAAAATAAATACGTAGACTGAGTTTCACATTATATCTAAAGAGGTTTTTTCAGAGGTGCTTCGACAACTGGAAAATTAGCTTGAATAAATATGCCGAATTACTATTTTCAGAATGAGATGAAGAAATGGTAGTTTTAGGTAAATCAGACAAGACAATAAAGATAAGTGGAAAAGTGGATAAATCAAACTTCTTCCTTCTTGAATAAAGAACGAAATCTTTCTACTAAACCCGTTGTAAGTGTTTGATTTACCCACTTTTCCGCTTATTTTTATCAGAATGAAATGAGAAGAAATAAATTGTTTAAAAATGTTTGGTAAATCAAAAAAGTGCTCAAATGCTGGTCACTGCGAGAGGCTAAAAACAAAAAGAAATTAAAATCTCACTTTTTAAAAAAATATTATTTATCGAATAAGATACAATCATTAGATAAACTGTTGTTATATTTCAAATGAGTTTGATGCAAATATTCTCAGTTTTGTTTCTGAACCATGATAAAGAAATTGTTAAAGAATTTTCTGTGTACTGCAACTGAAAAAAAAAACAACTTTTTGTTTCTTGCCAAAAATTAGATTTTGCTATATGACTATATATGTTCTCATGTTACAAATGCGATTCAGCAAAGAATCAAGGAAGTGGAATGGTAAGTTCTTCCACATGCGGCATATTTTTTCAGATTTATATCTTTAACACTGTCATTTGTTTTGATGCATGAGATACTCTTCATCAGGTTAGTAAAAGATAACAAAGGATTCTTCAAAGGCTTCGTTTTTTTTTTACAGCAGATATCGTTATTTTATGATAGAATACAAATTTTACCTGGAATTAGCGTTAAGGTTACAACAGCAACGGACGAAAATGTTATATTTTTGATTGATTGATCTTAAAGACACATCAACCAGTCTGGACTTATTTTATGCAGACAAGTTATAAGATTGCGAATACTGTACGCTTTGATTTACATTTTTAGGTTAGTTTCTTCTGTTTTTTGCTCACGGTTACGATACTAAGAATTCCTATCTAATACGAATAAATCTTTGAATAGATCTATTTGGCCTATAGATGGAACCCGAACACATAATACTGCTATGGGACAAAATGGACCTGGCAGTAATGGAAATAGAGGGTCACTTCTCACTCTACAGAGCTCTTCAATTGGAACCTCATCATCAGATGCCATTTAGTGTCATATGTAAGATACTTTTTTGGAGGTGATGTCTCACCCCTCGGCAAGGGATACAGCTAGCGTTTTCTAAGTCATACTAGAAGGGCAATATAGTATTTCGTTATTGGGTACTTTTCTTTTTCAAGTTTGGGTCGACTATTTTAGCCGTGACAGCTGTTCTACATTTTGTGTTACCAAAGGTAACATTTACAGATTAAATGCGATCATTTGGCTTCATTCCTAATTCCTTATTTTCCGAGTGTGTCATAATTGAAGTTTTGTTTATGAGCAGTAGCAAAAGTTTATTTTTAATTTCCTGTAAGCGTTGTTTAGTTAAGGCTATCCAATGATGTTCTATGTAGTTCCGATAAAAACCAACTGTAATTAAGATGAAAGAAAAATCCTTTACAGCTATTGACCAATAGATTAATGTTGGTCGATTCATATCTATCTATCTATCTATCTATCTATCTATCATATTCCTGCTAACATTCTTATCCGACTATATGATACTCATATCTATCTATCTATCTATCTATCTATCTTATTCTTGCTCACATTCATATCCATCTATATGATATTCATATCTATCTATCTATGTGTGTGTGTGTGTGTATATATATATATAAGTGGAGAAAAATATTGAAAAACAAAGTAACCCAAAATGAAGAATTTAATATGAATTGTCTCAATTTCAGGTTTGATACGGTGTTGAAGCGGAGCATTAAAAACTTTAGAAGCTATAAAAGTAAGAGTTATGCCTCTGTTGTTCTTTGCGATTCCGAGGTCATTTTTTTAGGCAAAGGAAGGATGCAGCCTTTTTTCAATTTCTTTATTGTATTTTTTATATATTGCGTTGCAAAACCGATGAGGTAAGTCATCAAATTTCCTTGTCTTCCACACTTCTGGAGGTATTTCGTCAAGGCCTGTACTTTTCTGCTTTATAATTTTTCTCAGTAGTACTTTAAGTTCTTTTTCGGTAAAATGTTCTAGTCTGTTGGTTATTAGTATTTTTGTAAGTTTTAAATGAAGTATAATAGAGTAAATAAGTTAACAAATTTCAAAAGATATTACCACGTGAATTACTACGTACTATTGTTCACTCAGCGTCTACGTTATACTAACTTAGATTTACATATACGTTATTATATATATATATAACGTAGTTTGTTATATTTATTAATAAAGAGTGCTATATATCGGTGATAGAGCATACGTAGATCCAAGGAGGCGTCCGTGGTATAAAGGTTTCCTTTGTGGGAAATGGATACGGCGACTCGAGTTCAAATCCTGGACGAAACTGTTTGCATTTCACATTATGCTAATATCTTTAGGAAAGGTATGAGTCCAACTATTCTCCCTCCAGCTATGGGAAACTAGTAGGGCATACTGGGTTCTTAAACTTGTTACGGCGACTAGTCTAGGAGAAGGAATCTTCTGAATTTAAGCCTCTTTTACTCTGCTTAAAAATGACCTTCTGTCACATCCTGCCCGTAGCAGATGGATTTGGGTAAATGCATACACTTCCTTTCATGACGTTCTGTATTCATCAACCATTAAAAGCTCCATTGTTGATAATGCGTCATCATTTACTGAGCCAGAGAAGATCGATATTGTATCCAGAGGAGGGGTATTCCCGTCAGACGACTATAGCATAGTAAGCGATGACTGCTATGTCAGTGATGGCTTATCATCAGGTGAGGGGAGAGAACAAAAAAACAACACAACTCTTCTGAGCGTTAGAACCTCTGTTGCTTTATTCTCTCTCTGTTTAATATCTGTAGACATATAGACATGTCAGCCGCGGCTATAGAATACGCTTATTACATCTCTGTAGAGTAAAGACCTCCTACTAACGAGTGTCCCAGATATAAACACTAAACCATATGATGCCGAGGCTCTAGTCAAAGGGCTTTGTCGAATGTGGAGTACCTCTTCATTGCCATAACTCCCTGGGCGACTCTGACCCAGAGAGGTAGTACCTGACATGGTCCTATCTATGAGTCAAACAGAATTGTTTGACCATTTAATTGTTAGCCAAAAAATGGCTCATGTTAGACTGAATTGTTAGTGCTACGTAGCAACACATAAAACTATTTGATTGTGTGCAAAAATCCTAAATATTAAATAGAATTTCAGTGTTACATAGAAATAATTGAAACCATTCTCCGTGCAAAGAAATGCCGTCTACAAAACATGTCTTTAAAAATCATGTATTTAATGTCTATGTACTAACAAGATTTGGCATTAAATTACCTACACAGGTTGATATTCCATGAAATCAAGCCCACCAACTAACCAATCAACCAACCTGTAGCCATAGAATCAGGAAGAATGGATAATAGATACAATGTGGAGGCTAGCTTCTTCATTTTACTAGGAACATGACTCTTTTGGTATCTTTGAATCGTTTCTTATTCTCCGTTCACGAAGGACGTTTGTTTCCTCCCACCGCAGCCACCAAACGAAAAAAATAAAAAGAATCAAAATCAAGAAATTAGTCGTCTTATATTGGAGTTCACAAAACATCTCACTTCCACCTCAGTAAGGTGATATCATCCGACCAACCTCCATCAACAGTTAGTCGTCGCTGGTGCCCTCGGTGCTTGCGTGCCAGATCAAGCATGTATTATTACATTTAGCTCACTGGATGAGATGTTGAACTCTGTTAACTCGTCAATATACCAAGATAAGTAAACTCATGCTTCAATTCCAGCCCTTCAAAACACTATGGAGCCGCTGTTATTTAACCTAAGAGAGGAGCTACACGTTCTTAGGCAGCAGTCATTAATATCTGGCACTTCATTTTATAATTATAAATCATATACATATATACATATGTGGCTGTTTGTATGTTATTTTTAATTTGTTATATGTGTTCACATATATCGAGATAATAAATAGAATTTAGAGAGATATGCTTTTATATAATCAAATATGTTAATAAGACGATATTTCTATATTCATACACAGCAATATATATATATATATATATATATATAAAGTAAGTAAAGTTGGCGACCATAGTCGAGGGTAACCCGAAGGCTCCCCTTTCGATAGCTACTACATCAAGGTGTAGTGGAGGGCGCTACTCCTTCCCTGGATTGCTCTACTTTACCGTTGATCCGTACCTTATAATGCTGAGTGTTAAGCAAGGAGGCATCAAGTACCATTTTTTGAGTCTTTGGTATGACTCGACCTGGGATTGAACCCAGGTCTCCCGGGCGATTGGCGAACACTAACCCTTAAGCAAACACCACAGCTAAAATATATTCACATTTATTACCGAATTAATTTGCATTCAAATACATATTTAACTGTATATGCATTTCTGTGTCATTAAGCAAACACTTATTTTTCTTAATGAGCAATGTATACATGCTGCTAAAAGTTTTAGGAATTTTGAATCACGTATGAGGCAAATGTATTTGTAATTTAAATTTCTGAGACGAAACTTTCGAACTACGTCCTTTATTATTCTGATTCCATTAGTCATAAGATGGTTCGTCATTCGTGCCAATTTTTGATTCAGTTTTTTTAATTGTTTCCATTCATATATTGTATTGGGTACCTATGGATTCAATAAAGGACGTAGTTCGAAGTTCCGTGAAGGTTCCCGAGTTCGACAGACACCTGAAGAAGGGCGGAGGATATATCAACCGGAACGTTGTGAAAATAACAATAAAGATGAAGACAATAGTCCGAAAACCCTTAATGATAAAAATCATCAAGCTTCGTCGAAGAAATTTAAACAACTAATATCCAGTCGGTACGGACCCGATACAATATATGAATGGAAACAATTAGAAAAATTCAATCAAAAATTAGCACGAATGATGAACCATCTTATGGCTAACAGAATCAAAACAGGCGACTCCCGTGGATTCAATAAAGGACGTAGTTCGAAGTTCTGTGAAGGTTCCCGAGTTCGACAAACACCTGAAAAAGGCCGGAGGACATACTGGCCGAAACGTTGTGGAAATAAAGATGAAGACAATCGTCCGAAAACCCTTAATGATAAAAAGAGGCAAATGTAGTACATATTTTAGCCTCTACCCTTTATGAGAACCACTCTTTGTGTGATCGATGAATACATATCTAAAGGTACAACTTCGATAAACACGGTGAAAACTAGGTACAAGTATAACAACTTATTTATAGCAAAGCAATTCTTCGAACTTAAGGGTAATAATTCTTATGTATGAAATCGATAAGAAATCTCCTAACATCGTGTTTTTCATGTTGTTACAAAAAACTTAGGCAAACTTCGTTGGGACACTTATCATTATCGAGGAAACTTTTATTCTTGTGGAGACATTACTGTGGGGCAATGTCTGGTGACTAGAAAGGTAAAACCGCTCTGGGTTATTTTATTTTTAAAGGTTAGGGAATTGCTGATATCGTACGTTCATGTTTATATTCCTTTTATAGTCGTTTCTCAAGAGGTTTTTTTTACAATGCTTATATATCAAGTATTCCCATAATCTGCAAACATATTTATTTAACCCATAGATGGGACCCTAACCGTTACTACCATTACGGGTCAGAGTGGACCTGGGAGTAATGAGAGTAAAGCGTACTCCACACGCCAGAAATAGAGCCTTATCATCTGATATAGTTTAGTGTCATACGCAGAACGTAGTTTTTGTAGGGGGATGGTCTTACCCCAGAGCAGAGAAGACAAGCAGGGTATTCTAAGCCCAGTCTAGTAGGTGAACAAACAATTGTGGTAATTATATTTGATCGAGGAAAAATCAATAACTGATAATCGTTTCTTTGAACATAACATACTTTGTTATTTTATTTATCATTTTTGTTGTTTTTTGGTGGTGGTGATGGAGCTCTTTATTTGAAACGGTGAAATCAAAATTAGCTTTGGTTATTTGGTTTAATGGCATATCTCCTTTGTGGGTTATTTAAAGCCAAATCATGTTTATACATACACACATACACCACCCATACACA
This sequence comes from Sepioteuthis lessoniana, assembly GCA_963585895.1. NCBI lineage: Eukaryota > Metazoa > Mollusca > Cephalopoda > Myopsida > Loliginidae > Sepioteuthis > Sepioteuthis lessoniana. The sequence continues at coordinate 68,736,725 of OY757905.1, read as the reverse complement.
CATACTCTCTCTCTCTCTCTCTCTCACACACACACACACACACATATATATATATATATATATATATATATATTAAGATAAGTTTTATTAAAGGCGATGGAACACGGTTTATCATTTTTAATTGTAATTTTTCAAGTCTTCTTGTTATTCTTCTTGTGTCGGGATCCAGGTTGTAATGGAATTGTCCCATATCTTCCTTTACCATCTGGATTCTGATCCAAGAAAAATAACAAGAAGGCTTGAAAAAATTACAATTAAAAATAATAAACACTATTTGAACGTCTTTATTAAAACTTGCCTAAATAATAACTTGCTGCCTAAATCATATTTACCAACCCCTCCGCTGCCTAAATATACACTCTTCCAAAAAAGAAAAAAAAAAAATATATGTGTGTGTGTGTGTGTGTGTGTGTGTGTGTGTGGTTTGGCACCAGTCTTTCATTTAAGCATGTTTGATTAAATAATAAAGATACATTTTGTCTATATCATTTTATCAGGATCCTTCGAACTTTTCTGACAAGTGTTTTGGTTTTAGGCTGGATGAATTTACGGAAATTGTCACATCCCCAATAATATATATATATATATATATATATATATATATAATTTTTAGCGAATAGATTGTTGATAACTATTCTTTTAGAGATCATTTTTTTTTGCGCACACTTAAATGTTTACTAGTATTGCTTTTTGACTTTAATAACTTTATTTGATATTACTCATTTGTTGCTGAACATTTCAATGGTTTCAACTATTGCTATTTAACATTACTAACTTTATTTATTAAACATTCTCATCTAATCAAATATTAAGCATTTTTTTCTCACAATTAAATAGTTTCAACTATTACTATTTAACATGAATGATTATACTATCATTATATTATTGATTATTTGTTTGCATACAATTAAATATTTAAAGTATTTCTATTCAACACTAATAATTCTATTTCGTTTCAGTCATTTGTTCGCACTCGTTTAAATAGTTTTAAGCATTGCCATTTATTATTTGCACACAGTTAAATGGCTTCCATGTTTGGTTATGTTTTTTGATTTAATGGCATAACCACCCTTGATGGTTATTTAATGCCGAATCCCGTTTATACGCACGGTTTTAAGTGAATAGTTCGTAGTTAACATTATTTTAAATTAGCCAGAATTCATTTGCTTGCACACAGTTAAATGCTTTCAAGTATAGTAAGTGATAGGACTGATCCGGTTGGTTGGTTGGTTTGTTGTGTTTTCTGGCATATCAACCCTTGTAGGCTATTTAACGCCAAACCCTGTTTATTCGTATGTATCAAATATATATGATTTGTAAACGAATAGTTTGTAGCAAACAAGTTTTCCACGAACAGAGCACATTTGTTTGCACAGAGTTAAATGGTTTTAATCGGGTTATCTTATTGTAATACTTCAATTTAATATCATTCATTTGTTCGTACCCATTTAAATTGTCTTATGTATTGTAAATGATTATACTGTTCTATCTGACCCATAAGTCGAAACGTAACATGTACAACTACTCCTATCCTGTTAGTGATAAAGAGATACTCTACATTCCTTAAAACTCCAGAGCCTCACCATCAGATTGTTAAGAGTCGTATGTCGGATACTCGTTGAGTGGTGGAGGTCTTACGCCTCAGAAGAGATGCAGCCGGCGTTTTTTACAGCCCTAGCCGACAGTACTAAATGTTTTTATGTATATCTATTCAACACTAATAATTCTATTCATCAAGTATTCCAAGCTAATTCAATATTAATCATTTTTTGCACACAGTTAAATGGTTTCAAGTATTTCGACTTAACAATTATAAATCTATTTAATATTAATCATTTGTTGTCCCATTGCTAAATAGTTTCGAGTATTACTACCAAATACTAATCATCATCATCATCATCATCATCATCATCGTGTCGTGCTGGTAGCACGGATATCCCTTACCCTCTCTCACCACTTTCCCCTATCGTTCATCGCCTCAGGCAGGTCTTCTGGACAACATCCCGTATCCTCACATAGTTGCTGAATGTATGTTCGTGCTGGTCGTCCTGCTTTTGCACGGCCATGTGTGGGGGTCCATAAGAGTACATCACTTACCAAATACTAATAATTCTACTTAATATTGACCATTTAAGATGAAATAGTTTAAATGGTTTCAAGTATTGTTATCTCAGCTCATTTGACCCTCAATCATATCTTCTTAGCACCATTAAGATAAAATAGGGTTTGCTGCTAGAGCAATTTGAATAATACGGTCGAGACAATCATGTTGGTGCTAGAGCTTGACATGACCTGGCGATTTATCAGATCAGGACTCTTCGACTATCCGTCTCTGGGTATATTACTATTCTTGTCTTCTCCTGATCCCAGCCTATTCTACTAAATCTCCTATTTACTACCCTAGTATGCAACTTTTTAATCCAATATTATTCTTATCATCTCATCTTCTAAAAAGTCCCCTGGATATAGTGACTAAAGTCCTAGACTGTGACATCGGAGTGAGTTCGAATTCCAGTAGCGATGTTACATTCATTTTTGGACTTTTGAAAGGTATGAACCCTCTCAGCCATTAATTATGCACAACGACTATTGTCCTTCTACAAGGAAGACTTTCACATTAAATAATCCACGAAGGTTGATATGCCATTAAACAAAGAAGCCAAATAATATTTATTGTAACCAAGCTTGCAAAAATATAATGGAACACATAATTTTAAAAAATGTCAGTTACTAAACGAAACTACTGATATTTTCTTTAGCCCTGGTAGGATAACCATTTAAGGAGAAGGAAAACTCTGAATTTAAACCAGCCTTAACCAACATAAAAAATTAACTTGTATCACATCCTGTTCGTACTGGAGAAGTTAATCAAATACAGTGGAATTAATGACCTCTTAGAAGAGCCCCATTAACGTTGAGCTCACGAAAGCGTTTGTTAACTCATAAGTCATCACTAAAATTGGTTCTGTGTAAATGAGACAGATTACTTGTTATCAGTCTATTTAACTCCACTGATTTTAATTTTCATCGACTTAGCATCAATAGATAGTATTTCCTAAATAAAAATTTGATTACATATTGATTTCAATAGTATCTCAACGTTCCCTAAGATTTTTTTAATCCGAGAAGTTAGGGAATCGCGTTCATTTTTCGTTTATATTTACATTTTTTTTTGTACTTGTTTTTTAGAGGGTTTTTTTTGTTGCACTTTTTAAACAGATTTTTATGACGCATAAAGATACTAACACCCCGGATCAGAGGGGAACTAGCTGTGATGGCAATGAAAAAGTACTCTACACTCTGTAGATCTCCAGAAGTCAAGTCTCGTCATCAGATACACTTTAGTGTCATGCGCAGGGCGTGTCCCTTTTAGTGGGGGTGTGGCTAATGTGCTGGACTGTGATGTCGTAGTAAGAGATTTCGAATTCCACTCGTGCTGTTACGTTTATCTTTGGACTAATCCTCCACGGAAAGGTCTGAGCTTCCAACCAGCTCCCAGCTATAGATTAAATATCACCACAACTGTTCTTCAACAAGGATGGCATGAGCATTAAATAACCCACAAAGATTGATATGCCATTAAAAGAAAGAAAGAAAGTCCATTTTTGGTGTTTATTTTATTGTTGTTGTTAGGGGGGCTTTGCTCTTTGATGGGGATACAATTAGCATAGTCTATGCTCTGTTGACTGTTCTTGATAGATAAAGAAATCAGCTTCTATTTGTATTACTTCCATTTCACTTGACTCAGGACAAGCCCACCTGGCATTCGTGCCGGATGCGTAATCGAAATTTGTTCACCTGGTCTCAGGGGACCTTTACCTAGGCTGTTCCAGGCTATATTGCACGGTGCCTGAGGCGCCCCAAAAAGAAAATGCGAACGAGACCAAGTATTTTTCGATCAGCTGCGTATGAGTCTCGATTTGTACGTAGCTCCATATTAAAAAACGAACTGGTGTCATATATCGATTTGGTAGGCTTCTGTTATTGGTTATTGCCAGCATTGTACATTTGTACTCGAATGATTGTGCGTATATTGAGTTATTGAATTATTACGAGTGTAATGAGTTCGATTCTCACTGAGTGTCACGCTAGTTTGACTCGAGTCTGAAACACTCGATATTCGCGAGATTAAGCATCAGAGAAAAACATTTGTTTATTTGCTCTTAGACATCTTTTAATCATTGGTACGCTTTGATCATTTTCTTCGTATTTCAATGATCTATACAAGTTTCGAAGAAAGATGGTTTTTATAAGCAAGATTCATACCATCGGTTCGTTGAGTGGCGAAAAAAAAGTAAAAAAAAAAGAGTCGAAAAAAGTGTTCATTTAATTTAATTATGTGAGAGTTTCCTGGTATCAAAAGTTCTTAACTTTCATGTTCGTTCTTTAACAGACGTAGCGACGCCGGACCATCTGGCTAAGGAACGAACTTAAAGGAAAATGCCTCTCAATCAGTTTTTGTATATAATTATCAGTACACTATGCGTCCGATATTTAAGTACAATTTTACGCTCATCATTGTCATAGATTGACAATGCATTTCTATAGTAAAAATCAACATCAATACCTTCTATAGCAAAATCATAAACAAAGCATTTACATTGTACATATAGTGAAAATAAAAACCTAACGTCTCTAAATTTAATACGCCTCGTAAACTGGGCTTAGACTACGCAGACTCTATCCCCTGCAGTTGGGGTAAGCCCCACCTCGCCGAAAAAGGAGGTCATGAGTATGACACTTGACAGCATCATGGGGTGAGGCTTCAGTTCTAGAGCTCTGAGGAGTGTGTTGTACTCCTTCATTGCCATTACTTCCAGGTTCATTCTGACCCAGTGACTTAGTGTCCGATTTATCGGACCCTAACTCGTTTGGTCAGAGTGAACCGGGAAAAAAACTCTTAAGAAAAAACTACACAAAAATGCGGATATGAACGTACAATGAACATGATTTCCTAAGCTCCATGCCTAATATAAAGCTAGACTGATAGATATAAAATCAATCAATCAATCAATATTTGAGATATCAATTTTGTTTCTTGGTACGAGATCATTCCGTTCTTGATCGACCAGAAACTTTTCAAAATCCCTTTATTCTTTCTGTAATACTTCCTGAGCCATGAAAATGTTATTCTTACTAATTCTATAATAAATTATTGGCTCAATATTCCTTTAGTATAAACATTAAAAATGTTTTAAAATTGCCCATATAAGTCATCTATTCTATCTATATCAATTGCCTTAATTCTTCCCAGCGTCAATCTGTTTTTTTGTTTGTTTTTTGATTTGTATGTTCTTGATTTTTACTGAACAAAATACGGCCTGAGAGATAACATCAAATCTTTTAATTGATTCTTTGTTAAAAATTTGCAATAATCTTTCGTCAAATTTGTCTTCTGAACGTTAATTTTTCCTTAGTAAATTTCAGTTTCAGGTCATTATTCATTTGGGTTCGGTTGGTTGGTTTTTAGGATACATCAACCCTTGTACATTATTTAATGTCAAATTCTGTTTATTCTTATTCATATTAAATATATAGTAAGACCCCTAAGTATCCTGCACAGTCGTTGGGGGAGCAGTCAGTGTATTCTACAGCCCCAGCCGACTGGGTAATTTAACTGAAAGCAAATAAAGGATTAATATAATATAGGGTTATTAGTATTAGGGAGCAATACTTGAAAACATTTAACTATGTGCAAACAAATGAGCTCTGGATCGTGTAAAAACTATAACCTATAAACTATTCGTTTACAAATCCTATATATTTGATATGTATTGGAATAAACAGAATTTGACATTAAATAACCGACAAGGGTTGATTTGTCCTAAAAACCAACCAACCTAACCCAAATGAAGGTGAGGTTCTAGTAATGCTGGGGCTTTGAGGAATGCTGAGCACCCCTTCATTGCCATTGCTCCCAGGTCCACTCTGACCCGGTAGCACCTAATAGGGCCCTATCTATGGGTTAAATAGAACTAAGTGCATATTTATGCTAAACCGAATTATTTAAATTAGAACTGTTTGGCTAAACTGAGTAGTTTATATAGAATTGTTTTTGACAATTAAACTGTACTTACATTTAAACAGCATGCCTAAACTGAATTGTTTGAAATGAAATTGTTTTTAACATTGAAACTGTACTTACACTAAATTGAATTGTTTAATAAAGAATTGTTTGATATTTAACTGTGTGTAAAGAAAATCTTTACTTATGCTAAACTGAATAAGCAGAATTAGAACTGTTTTGACAACTGAATTGTTTGAAATAGAGCTGATTATTTGCATAAAAATGGATTTGGCGTTAAATAACCTACAAAGATAGATATGCCATAAAACCCACCCACCCAACCGACCAACTTTCAGTTAAATGGTTACAAGTATTGTTATGTTACATTGCTAATTTGATTCAACATCAGTCATTTGTTGTACACTGTTAAATAATTATATATATATATATATATATATATATATATCAGTGGTGACTCTAGCCTATTTTTGCTACTCTGTCAACTTCAGTTCCCAACCCGTGGTCCGTGGACCCAAAGTAAGTCATCATAGTTGCTATTGCGTGATTCTCCATTGTATAGCACAGATTGACAAACGTACCTTGCATGGTGTTTTTTTGTAAACAATCAAGATACTATATAATTTGTAGTCTTTTAATACAGTAGATAAGATATTTTTTTTTCCTTTCAAAAGTATAGAAGAAAAGGGATGTTCATTACTACGACGAGAAAAATATGTTTATTAGAATAAAGAAACTGATGACAATATACACAGACACAGCTAGTAGTTTCAATTTCGCTTAAAATAAAGATTATTTGTTGAAAATGTATTCAAATAAACAAATTTAAGTTACAGAATGTAATATATGCAACATTCATTAAAGAAATAGAGATCTGTTAGTGAAAAAACGAATTAAAACACGCTGTTTAACCAATATTTACCATAGCGATGATGATGACGTCGGCGACGGCAAAAATCTACTATCCCCTCTCTCTCTCTCTCTCTCTCTCTCTCTCTCTGTCCCTCTCCCTTAGAATGTGCTAAGATTTTTGAGCACGGTGTTTGAGTTAATCTTGCTATTGGCTCCAGCCAAAAGTGGATTTCTCTAACATTACTGTTATTATAAGGGTCTAGTGCTCGGCACGGATAGCGCGTGTTCAACATTATAGCCGATTTTATGGGATGTTCAATGAATCTGACGGTGGCCGGACAAAGACCATCCATTCAAAACAGCATCGTTGTATTATTCCCAGATATATTTATGAACTTTTGGCTACTTAGTTATCGAAACTTGAATAGATACGTAATTTAATTGAGATCAGACTAAGTATGTTTGCTTGAAATTAATGGATGATTTTTAATCCATTTTGAATAACATTGACCGAGTTATTGGTCGTGCCGGGCACGAGTAGCACTAGTCCCGTCTCCGCCCCTGATATATATATATATATATATATATATATATATATATATATATGGTTTCTAAGTGAATAGTTTGTTTGTAATTTTATTTTAAAATAAGTTCGAGCTAATTAAAAATTGCTATTGTTTGCACACTGTTAAATGGTTTCAAGTATTGCTATGGCAAATCAATCATCCAAATATTTGTAAACAGTTAAATGGTTTCAAGAATTTCATCAAACAAAAATAATTCCACCAAACAAAAATAATTCATTTACACATAGTTGAATGGTTTCATGTAAAACTAAAATTCCAATTTAACATCAATCATTTGTTTGCACAATGGTTAAACAGTTCTGCTTAACCCATAGATTGGACCGTAACAGTTACTACCACTCCGGGTCAGAATGGACCAAAGATTAATGACAATGAAAGGGTACTCCATAATCCCCAAAGCCCCAGGACTGGAACCTTACCTTCAGCTAGTGTAGTTTCATCATTAGGACACTTACTGGGGGTGTATTACTGATCTGCAAAGATGCAGTCTCTGTTTTCTACAGCTTCAATCAACTGGGCTGTATTCATTATGTTCCTCATGAGGTCCCGATGTAAGTCATGGCTGGTTTAGTGTGGAATACCACACAGGAAGAAAACCTCCCGCGTGACTCTTTAGAAATTGCTTGGATTTTGTCGGTATACCCCTTCAGGGGTATACCGACAAAAGCACCGGGCAATAAACCCAGCCCTTACTCCTTTTTGATGAGGTCTCAGCTGCTGTCTGAGGTGTCCTCCTGGAACCAAGTTGATAATTCTACCTCACCTACCCGGTAGGAGGAACCCCTACACAAGGTAAGTGTGGCTTTTGGTGTCACAGCCAAGCTATTTGAACTGTTATTCAAGTTATAAGAAATTTACATCACTTAAGCAATTACAAACAAACGCACGTGAGGTATATCAGCAAGAATTGTGAGTTCAATCCTCACAAGGTTCCCAGTTTTGCCGTTTCGAAGCAGATCATGTTAAGCTTGGTATAATTCAGAGAGGACCAACCTGGTAGAACGATACTTAAATGGTGCTTCTCAACAATCATATATCATCATCATCATGTCGTGCCGCCAGCACGGATATCCCTGACCCTCTCACGCCACTTCTCCCTATCGTTCATCGCCTCTGGCAGGTCTTCAGGGCTACATCCAGTATCCTCACATAGCTGCTGCATGTATGTTCGAGCAGGTCGTCCTGCTTTTGCCCGGCCATATGTGGGGGTCCATAGGAGTAGATCACTTATGAGCTCGTCCCTGCTTCTCCAGCAGTGTCCTGCATGTCTGGTTCGTCTGACTTGGATAGTTTTCATGATGAGAGGCAGGTGGCCGTATAGTTGGTACCTTGTGGGGTGTTGCTCGCAACATTCTTGTGTAATTGCCGTCTAGCTTCTTCTCCAGCCGTTTAATTAGCGTCCAATGTCGTAACAATCATACATTGCTAAGTAAATATTTACCTTAAGTATCGTACATTTAGAGGCGCACTTAGTGTAATGGCTATCTTCGTAAAAATGGAATCGGTGACTCGAGTTCAAATTCTGAAGTTATTTGCGTTTCACTTCGCGCTAATATTCTTGGGAAAAGTATGGATTAATTTTTTCCCTCTCTATCTATGGGTAAATAGTAGAGCAGACTCGGTTCTCTACACTTGGTAATGCAACCAATCCAGCCGATAGAAAACTCTGAATTTAAACTTTCAGTACTCTGCATAAAATTGACCTTGTGTCACATCCAGATTTTAGTGGAGGGGTTGAGTGAATACATACATTATCTCTCATAAGTACCTTTCTGCGAAAGTTATCAGGTTTTTCTTTAGAGTGGAGCTTGATAAATATTTACATGGAACCGTTAACGATTGAAAAACTATATCCAATAGCGTTCTCGGCAGGACTTAAAATACGCTGACTGTATTCCCTGTAGTGGGCTGAAAACTCACCTCAAATAATGGGGTGTCTTGTGTAGGACACAAAGCTGATAAGGCTCCACTTCTAGAGATCTGAGCGATTGTGGAATACCCTTTCATTACCGTTACTCCCAGGTACAGGTTGACTTGAATAAGTAGTCCCTTTTAGGATCAAATAGATCTGTATAAAATTATTCGTATTCGATTTGAATAAATGATGTCGTATAACCGTTAAATGATTGTATTAAGAATAGTTACTTGACACTATAACTTTTTTCTAAGGATTATTGTTATTAGTTATTTGAAACTATGTAACTTTGCAAATAAATGACTATTAATAGTAAAGAAAAGTTGGCGACCGTAGTCGAGGGCGACTAGTAGGATTCCTTTTAAATAGCTATCAAGGGTAAAGTAGAGTAGCGCTCTACTACACCGAAGTATACTTCGGTTTAGTAGAGCGCTACTCTACTTTACCCTTGATACGTACCTTATATTGTTGAGTGTTAAGCAAGTCTGTATCAAGTGCCATTTTTAAAGTCTTTGGTATGACGCGATACTTGAAACTATACAAATATATGCAAATTATTTGTATTAGATAGGAATACTTGAAACTACAGAAATATATGCAAATTATTTATATAAGATAGGAATACTTGAAACTATGCAAATTATTTGTATTAGAAAGGAATACTTGATATCGTACAACTATGTGCAAATTATTTGTATTCAACAGGAATACTTGAAACCATACAATTATGTGTAAATTATTTATATTTGACAGGAATGCTTGATATCATATAACTGTGAGGTAACCTTTAAGAAACAACAGTACAAGAAAGTAAAAATGAATATAAAATGAACGTGATTTCCTAACCTCTAATAATACAATAACTTTCGATGGGTTGACATCAATCAATCAAGCAATCGTTATACGTAAGATTAAGCATTTAGGAAAAAATATTTGTTCGTTCTTAGACATCTTTTAAATCACTGATACGTTTTGATCGTTACGTTCATACATTTTATTCTTTCTTTATAATTAAAATTTTTTTTTAATTTATTTCTTGCTGTTTTTCCCGATTTTTAGATTATTTTTCAGCACTTCTTGACTTTTCTCACTCAACTGTCGAGACCCAGAAAGAAAAAAAAATCCGATTATTTCTGTCGTTTTCTCAGTAAGCTTCCCGGTCTGATGTCTCATCTTGAATTTCTTTGGCGGAAGACACATACGAAATTCCAGACAACGCTCTAAATTCGACGTTGCACTTATGTCATAGTGAAGTATATTGACGTGTTACTAAAATATTACAAAACGCACGATCCACATGCATTCACCTTGTCTATCACAAGAGTTCTCAGATTCATTTGAAAATACTAGAGGGCGTTAGTGCAAGTAAATAGATCACGTTGGTATGAGTAACATAGAAAGACATATGACAGAAAAATAAAATGGTTCCAGGCGCCACAGGTATTTTAAAGTTATCGATGTGCGTCTTTGTCTTTCTTCAGGGAATAGACGATTTCTTTCTTTTTTAAGACTTTATTTACAGTTTCAGCTGGGTTTTTTTCTTCGTCTCTCTTACTCTCTCTCTCTTCCTCACTCTTTTCCTTTCTCTCTCTCTTCCGATCTCTCTTTCACACACACACACATAATATATATATATATATATATATATATATATATATATATATATATATATATATATATTCGTATTCGATTGGAATACAATATGTCATATAACTGTTAAATAGTTGTGCTAAGAATAGTTACTTGAAACTATAATTGTTTTCTAAGGATTATTGTTATTAGTTACTTGAAACCATAATATATATATATATATATATATATATATATATGTATGTGTGTGTGTTTTTTTTTTTTTTTGTGTATATATATGTATATATATATACTCACACACAATATTTTCATGAATAAAATAGAATACCAAAGAAAAAAGGATAAACGCTTACGACACTAGGTTTCACGTTACCGATCCTCAGGTACATTGGTACAACTTTATGCAACACACATGCACACATTCATGTTCAATTGCATTTTAAATAAACACACACACGCACACAGAGAAACACACACACACACACACACACACACACATATATATATTAAAACAATAGAAAAGAGATGAAGTTGACCTTGAGCAATAGGTACAATTGAAATGAAGATGATGGCCAGTGAGATGACAGGTGACGTCACAACGCGGTTACAAAATAGAATACATTTATAACTCGCTATTCTTATCCAGACAAAATCTTGTTGAACATTTCATTCTTCTTGGGACTGAGGATTACTGAAAAGTCTACTAGGAATGTTAAACATAATGCCTAGGCTCCTGAGTTTTCGTTGTAACTCCTTATCAAGGTCGGTCTCAATTCTCTGACATTCACATATCGTCACACGATTGGGCTTCCTCACCATTCATGTTATATCATTTATTATTATATCATGATAAGCGAGTATCAGAAATATTTTTTTGATTTTTATTGAACTTTATTCTAAAGCCTATTTCATATATACATCTATTGAAAACAATTATTAAAATCATCACTTCTTCAGCACAAGTTGTAACTAGCGGCTTTCACTGAAGTCCAAGTGATCGCAAATTTCTTCAGATCTCCAGGACTTTTCTAAGTATTCTAGTTGATCTCAGCTGTGCTTCAAGCTAGACGGTCTCCTCAATTTTTTCTTCTAATCCCCAGTACTGTTGTCTGGACAGTCTCAGTTTTACCTCGAAATGGCTTACATATTGGACTACGTATAGTAAACGAGATCTAACTCTAGTCACGCTACAACGTTTACTTTACTTGGGAAAGGTATGAATCTCCTTGTCCAGCCTCTGCAGCTACGGATTAAGTAGTACAACTGCAGTTCTTCAACGAGTATGGCTTTGGCATTGAATAACTCCTGAAGGTTGATATGCCATTCGCAAAGAAATCAAACCAAAGCCATTTTCTTTTAATATTCCAAGGTATTTGTAAGTTTGTCGATGTCTTTTTCGGTTGATGAGACGCTACAACCTAGGTAGGTGAATTTGTCTACTAGTTTCAGAGAGGCTCCGTCTAGTGTGGCAATGTTGCCCGTTTGGTTGTAACACATATATTCAGTTTTGTGTGCATTGACGGACGGCTGTCGATAGGCTCTCGATCATATGGAAATCAGACCTAACCGATAAAATGAAACGCAGTTTCTTTCAGGCAGCGATTGTGTCGATACTGCTATAAGGATGCACTACATGGACGTTAACTAAACGGCTGGAGAAGAAATTAGACGGAAATTACACAAGAATGTTGAGAGCAGTATTGAACAAGTCCTGGCGACAACACCCCACGAGACACCAACAATACGGACACTTGCCCCCCATCACGAAAACTATACATGTTAGACGAACCAGACACGCGGGACACTGCTGGAGAAGCAAGGACGAGCTCATAAGTGATGTACTCCTATGGACCCCCACATATGGCCGTGCAAAAGCAGGACGACCAGCTCGAACTTACATACAGCAACTATGTGAGGACACAGGATGTAACCCTGAAGACCTGCCGGAGGAGATGAATGATAGGGAGAAGTGGCGAGAGAGGGTCAGGTATATCCGTGCTGGCGACACGACATGATGATGATGATGATGATTTGTAAGTTTATTTTTCTCTGAACGTTATGATGCTTTCCTAATCGTATGGTTCTATTCTTTCAGATGTTTCTTTCTTCTTTTTTTTCCCTTTATATCTTATAAGTGTTGTGTATTTCTTGATTCCAAATTCTATTTCTACATTTTGTCTGAAGATTCTTCCAATTATTATGTGGGTTTCTCATTCCTTTTCATTAGCGAAAAATATCCATGTATATGAAGCGGTTTATTTTTTCTTGCTATTTTACAAATCTGCAGGATTTTTTTAGGAGATAATTTAGCAGTATCATCGCAATAACGAAGAGAGGTGGTGAGAATGTGTCACTCTCCAAGATACTTCATTGTATATAACTTCTGCTAGTTTTTTTTCCTCCAGCTATTCGATTCCTCTCTGTCGATGACAGTATCCCAGGCAGAGGGTTTAGACCTCTCCTAAAAAATGATTGTCCTTTGTATGACATGAAACTGCATATGATGATCAGAATCCTTTTCTAAAGATTTGGGGAGTGCGGAGTACTCGTTCATTGCCATAACTCTAAAGTCATTTTTGAATCGGAGTCGTTGCAACTGTCAGGGTTCTATCTGATGGGTCAAATAGATTTGATTACAAATTATTCGTATTCGATTGGAATACTTGATATCATATAACCCTGCGCAAAAAAAAAAAAAAAAACTCGTCATAAACTACACAAAAAATGTAAAAGTAAATGTACTATGCACGCAATTCCCTATCCTATTGAAACAATATTAGTATTAGTATATCCGTGATATACTAAGAGAGAACAAGAGAGAACAAAACAGAAAGAAAGAAAAAATAAACTCAATTATACGTACAAGAACATTTAATATTTTGTATGTACAATATGCATGCAAGTGGCATTACAAAGAAGGAGGCACGCTCTTGGCTTTTAGCTTTTTGCGAGGCTCCGGGGCCTGTTCTGGACTTCGGTCCGGAGCGTGGCCCTGGAAAAGGAACAATGGCCGACTTGGGGCCTTTAATTAGGCACATAGTTTCGACTAGGCTACCTTTGGGTGGGCGAGCTGCACTTTTGTCTCCTTTGTCCCCCATCTACGGCACTAGACCATGCGTCTAGTTTAAGCCGTAAACTGGCATACGTGCCCGGACCCACATTTGGGTTCGTGAAACTGCTTGCCTCATCAGGCTCACATTGCACTAAGTGAACCGATGAGCAGCACTGACAAGCAGGGTTCGAGTCTCGATTCGTTCCCGACCTCCCCTCCCCTTTATCCCCACTTTAATCGGCCTTCGGGCTTTTGACCTTGTGTCAAGTCGTGTCTGGTGGGAGGCAGCGACAAATATCGGCATTACAAAGAAGGAAATCATAAAGGTGTCTCAATAGCTAGAATTATACTCATATTGTTCCGTGAACAAGCAGTAATTGAAAGGGTACAAAATAACAAAATGGTTATTCGTTAAATTTTCGAAAAATGGTAATATATCTTTACCGTTCCCTGGTGGGGTTTTAGGCAACGTCTCTATTGAACAAAGAGAAAAAGTATAAAAAGGGCTGTAACTGATTACTGTTTCTAACAGACATGCCATTTTTCTAAGAGAGGTAATTATTTCTTCTATCCTTTCAGCCTTTTGATATTTTCATCATAACAGAGAAAAATCTAACCAAACCTGATTATTGTAGTCTGTAAACAGACTAAGTGTTGTATCGTTGGTTCAATAAAGGTATTCCACAGGTACAAGCCGAAGAGTTGGCAAGTCTATCAGAGAGCGATTAACGCTTTTTCTCCTGAAGTAACCAGACACCATCCATTTATATCTTTACCGGTGTCATCCTAAAAAGAGTCACTGAGTGTATAGTTCCGGTGTAACACTAAGGAAAGATTATTTAATCAGTGATGATCTATGCCTATGACACCAGATGTTTCTTCTGCCCCTGGGTTTATATATTTTGTTACAATAATGCATGTGTGTCTTGTTGAGATCATGTCTATATAAGTATGTATGAAAATGTACGAATATGAAAAAACAAAAGGTCTTCAAAGAATGATGTTGTTTATACTTTGAATAATTTGCCAACGTTTAACGTCTCGGTTTTTTTTTTATATATGAAACTTTTAAAACTTCATCAGGGCGTATGAATTGTTAAATGAAACGAAAAAAATTAGAAATTGTCTTTAATTGGAATCATTTTGAGATGAGGCTTCTTAATCTGAGAATTATTTATTTATTTATTGCGGACTTTTGTCCTCATCTTGGTAGGTTTTTTTGTGTGCTAAAATCACCTGAAGAAGGCTAGACGTGAAATTTGGCCGAAACGTAGTGAAAGAAGAAACAACACAAAAAACCCTACCAAGATGAGGACAAAAGTCCACAATAAATTCAAAATTTTTTTTTTAATTAGAAAGTTTTGAACATTCAATTTTCATTTGTGGCGTTCTGTTTCAAATTCGTGTGATGTAATTAGTGTTTGAAAATTTATTTTTTTAAAAGCCTAACGTCACATCAGTGATGTTCATATTCAACTTATTTATGTTCATATCTACATATTTCAAATATTTCATAACACATCTATCTCTATCAATGCTACCATCACTTATATACTTTGATAGATGAATTGATAGATCAAAATGACTGTGAGTGAAAGTAAGAAATAGACTTTCTTACTTTCTCTCACTGACTTTTTTTTATCTATCTATTTATCATATCTACCCAACCCCTCCGCCCGGGCAGGATATGACACAAGGTCAATTTTAAGCGGAATTTAACAGGTTTGAATTCAGAGTTTTCCTTCTCCTAGACTAGTTGCCTCACCAAGGCTGAAGAAGCCAGTGTGTCCTACTATTTACCCATAGCTGGTGGGAGAATAATTGGATTCGTACCTTTCCTAAGGGTATTAATGCTATGTGAAATGCAATCAGTCTCGTCCAGGATTTGAACTCGTGTCGCCTACGACGATAACCATTACACCACGGACACCTCCTCTGATCTATCTATTTATCTATAAAAGTATATAAGTGATAAAGCTAAATCACTTCAAATATGGGATATTGTAACTTTTTTAGCGCTAATTTGACTAAATAAGGATATAAACTGAGAAGGCCGGGCCTCTGTGTGATCGTCACGTGGTCTGAAATGATACTATATTCAACAATTTTCCGGTGTTTTTATTATGTATATAAAATAAAATTTTGGAATCTTATTAATAAAAATTCAAGTTGTGAATTCTTTCTGATGAGTCCTTAAAAGGGATTCCTTCATATTTACCAACCCCTCCGCTCGGGCAGGATATGACACAAGGTCAATTTTTAAGCGGAGTTTAACAGGTTTGAATTCAGAGTATTCCTTCTCCTAGACTAGTTGCCTCACCAAGGCTGAAGAACCTAATCTGTCCTACTATTTACCCATAGCTGGAGGGAGAATAATTGGATTCATACCTTTCCCAAGGGTATTAGTTCTATGTGAAATGCAATCAGTCTCGTCCAGGATTTGAACTCGTATCGTCGTGTTCAATTCCTACGACGATAACCATTACACCATCAGACAAGGTGATACTTGAATGGAAAGAAACAGTCAACACGTCCGTAGAATAAAAAAAACGGGTTTTGTTGCAAGAGATACAATAAGATAGAGAAGGAATAGTGAGGCAGGCTTTTATTCGTCGAAGCAAGAACAATATTTGTCTTTGCCTCCCATCAGACAGGACGAGACACAAGGTCAAATGATCCGAAGGTCAGAATGTAGTGAAGTTAGGGGAGGGGAAGGCTCGATCCCTGCTGTTCTATGCAGGACATTGGCTCACTTGTGCAATGTGAGCGGATGAGCCAAGCTGGACATGGACCCAAACGTGAGTCCAGGAACGGATGCCAGATTATAGCTTAAACTGGACCACAGGAGTCAATATTATACAAAAGTGTCAATAATGCAGCTCGCCCACCCGAAAGTGGCTCAGCAGAACCGGGGACCTTTCAGCCTTGTCTGCCTTAGATGGACAATGCCCGGTCCGAAACGAATGCCAACTGGAGCCAAAGCCAAAAGCAAATTAATGCAGTCATCCTTATCCCCAGAGCAATGCCAGACAGGACTTGACAAAAAGTCAAATAACCCGAAGATTAGATTATAGTGGGGATTAGGAGAAGGGAAGGTTATGCTTGAGCCCTACTTGACAATGCTGGTCATCAGTCCACTTAGTGCAATGTGGACCTAACTAGGCTAGGTGGACATGGACCCAAACATGGATACAAGCACGAATGCCTGATTATAGCTTAAAGTGGACAGTGCAGTCCAGTGCTATATAAGGTGACAAAAGTGTCAGTGATGCAGCTCACCCATTCGAAAATGACCCATCCGAAGTCAGAGGCCTTTCGGCCTCAAGTCTGCCTTCGACACGAATGCCAGATAGCGGGGGCAAAGCCAATAGCAAATTATTGCAATTGAGCTTATCTCCAGAGCGAGACAAATGACCTGAAAGTCGGATTATAGTTAGGGTTTAGGGGAGAGGAGGGTCGGACCAGAGCCAAATCTCGAGACCGGATTGGCTATGCTGGTCATCGTCTCATATTGCACTAAGTAGGCCGATGAGCCTAGCTTGACATGGACCCAAACATGAGTCCAGGCATGAATGCCAGATTATAGCTTAAACTGGACGAGGGGCACAGTACTATACAAAGGTGTCAGTAATGCAGCTTGCCCACCTAAAGGTAGCCTAGCCAAAGCCATGACCCTTTCGGCCTCAAGTCGGCCTTATATGGATATTGCCACGTCCAACATGAATGCCAGACAGCCCGGCTAAAAAACCGCCTAAGGTCAAAGCTAACAGCAAATATACGTCGTCTGCCTTATCCCCGGGGCTGTATTTGTCTCTGCCTCCCATCAGACAGAACTTGACACAAGGTCAATGACGCAAAGTTCGGATTTTAGTGGGGATAAGGAGAGGGAAGGTCGGACACGAGTTGAGGCTCGAGCCATTTTAGTCTATGCTGGTCATCGGCTCACTTCGTGCAATGTAAGCCAATGACCCAAGCTGGAAATGGACCCAAACATGTGTCCAGGTCTCAAGTCTGCCTTTGTTGGACAGTGACCGCTAGCATCAAAACCAACTGCAAATTAATGCCGATATTTGTCCATGTTACCCACCAGATTGGACTTGACACAAGGTCAATGACCCGAAGGTCGTTTATAGTGGGGTTTAGCGGAGGAGAAGGTCGGGCACAAACCAAGGCTCGAGTCCTGCTGGTCTATGCTGGTCATCGGCCCACTTAGTCCAATGTGGGCCGGATGAGTCTAGCTGGACATGGGCCCAAATCTGGGTCCAGGCACATATGCCTGATTATAGCTAAAACTGGACAACAAGGTCCAGTGCTATACAAAGGGGACAAAGGTATCAATGTTGCAGCTTGCCCACCCAAAGGTGGCCATGCCGAGGGCCTTTCGACCTCGAGTCTGCCTTTATTGGATAGTGCCCTTTAGCGTCAAAGCCAACAGCAAATTAATGCCGTCGGCTTCGACGCTCGGGGCGCGGATATTTGTCTATGCCTCCCACCAGAAAAGACTTGACACAAGGTCAATGACCCGAAGGTCGATAATAGGGGAGGGGAAGGCCGGGCACAAGTCAAAGCTCGAGCTCTGCTGGACATCGGCCCTCTTAGTGCAATGTGGGCCTGATGAGCCTAGCTGGATATGGACCAAAATCTGGGTCCAGGCACGTATGCCTTATTATAGCTTAAACAGGACAGCAAGGTCCAGTGCTATACAAAGGGGACAAAGGTGTCAATGTTGCAGCCTGCCCACCCGAAGGTGGCCCAGCCAAAATCCGGAAGCCATACGGCCCCATGTCTGCCTTTATTAGACAGTGCCCTTTAGCGACAACCCCAACAGTCAATGAATGCCGTCAGCCTCGACGTCTGGGGCCCAGCTAGGTATAATGCCATGGACCAGACTAATTGCATTTCATATTGCACTAATACCCTTGGGAAAGGTATGAATCCAATTATTCTCCCTCCAGCTATGGGTAAATAGTGGGACAGACTGGGTTCTTCAGCCTTGGTGACGCAACTAGTCTAGGGGAGGGAAAACTCTGAATTCAAACCTGTTAAACTCCGCTTAAAAGTTGACCTTGTGTCATATCCTGCCCGAGCGGAGGGGTTGGGTAAATATGATAATGCCATGCTTGCTATATATATATATAGTCACTTCACATGACTGATAGGAGCGGAGGGATATTCCATTACAATAGTTTCTAAATTATGTTTTTCCCAGTTGTAAGTATCTACGCGTATAGGTATAGCAGATATTTATGTATGTGCATGTGAGGATGAATGTATCTATACAAGTGTTTGGTCCTAGGTTGCGTATATGTATGTATGAATATGGATGCATGTGTGCGTACAGTAATATAACTGAACGAGTAAGAAGGGTCGGATTATTCTAATAGTAGATAAAATACAAAGAGGTTTTTCAGATGGGGGAATAAAAGAGTTAGTTTTTAGAGTCCTTTATAAACAGAAATCATCGGAGCTAATAAGGTCAGAGGTCTGCGGACAAAGTATCATTATTTTTCATTTTTTGGAAGGTCCAGGTGAGAGGTATGGAGTTACTTTCCCAAAGGCCTTATATGTTCAAAAAAGCAACTGGAGATTGTTGTAACCAGTCGCAGTGGGCAGTTGTCCTGCCGGACCGCCGCTCTATTCGCTGGGGTTGGTTGCAGGTGAAACATAGACAGCAGAGTTAGTTGACCGTTTAACAAAATGGGATAAACTTTTTCGTCTGCGATACGTGATTGTGATAGCAAAGACGCAGCGATCAAGTGCATTTTGGGAACTGTCACACAGCCCCGTGCACACCAGAGATAAAAAAAAAAAAAAACTTCATGAGAAAATAAAGAAACAGCGAGTATATTCTCTGAATTCGTTTTTTTTTTTAATTTTTAGGAGCTGAACAATTTTAATCAAAAGCCTCGAACGACTAATCTTATATTAAAAAAAAAAACTTTATAACTTGGGTTTGAGTCGTTCAGCAGGCAGGATTGTGCAGGTCAATAATTCCCAACGTGGGGCGCATGCCCATATTTTGGTGGGGCATGCAATATTTTGGTGGGGCTAATTTAGAAACCAAGTTAATGGCCTTTTAAGCTTCTTTTATGTGAATTAAATAAAAATTTTGAAAATGTAAGAATTGAATATTACAGGAGGGGGGCATTAAAATTTTAGAAATACCCAAGTGGGGCATGGCACAAAATTGGTTGGGAACCACTGGTGTAGGTTGTGACGAAAGATCTTTCACATGTAAACAATTAGAAAAAAAAATCTGCTAAAATACCTATTAAGAGAAAAACAGAAGGCTTGAATACAGCAAATTTTACGGAAACACATTCTACATATTATTCAGGATTCATTATTTAAACGAGAAGTTATAAGTGTAAACAAAATAATTGGTGTGAGACATACTTGCTCAAGATTTACAGTTCTAATAACGGCGACAAAGAAAACGAGTTTTAAATATCACTGTTTTTAAATTATTTTTTCATATAACCGAGATTGACTTATTGCATTCGGGTTCAAATTTCAAAATTTAGAGTTTGAATTAATTCTAGAATTTCTGATTGGCGCACGAACCTCCCTGGGGGTTATATATAAAACTATATTCATTTTCTTATTTATTCGGGTGTGAACAGGGTGTGAAGATACTGAAATCAGAGATTCGGAACGAGGAAATGTGTGTGCACCAATGCACATGGTCGTTATCTGGTATTGAATGGCAAATTTGATAGCAGCGATTTATCCCAAAGGACAATCAACAGGGATGTTACGCTGGACTTGTTTTCTTTTTTCTTTTGTCGTTATGGCGGGAATAGATTTGCTGTTTGAGCCAGACAAGCAGACATGGATACATAAGCAACAATCCTAAGAATGAAGGTGCAAATTGATTTTTCATCTTAAGAGTCCAAAGATTTAAAAAGAAATTTAAAAAATATGAAACAGAGAAGCTAGAGAAGGTAGAAATAAATAACTAGAAGAAAAATGATAAGAATGCTTCGCCGTTAATTTCCCGCCAATCTCGGTAGTCGAATTTCGAAATTAGGTAAAAAGCAATGATTTTAAATATGATTTTCAAAGCAAGCCGGTAGGCTATATCTTGGCACTTGAAGATTAGAGCAATATAATTTTCTCAATACGATGACAGCCCTGTAATATTTAACCGGATGCGTTTTTAACCTGTTTTAAACAAAATTAATATATTTCTTTAAAAAAGAAGAAAATTGTAAAATAATGACGCACATGTTCATGATGGTTTTAACTAGATTCAAAAGACCAGCTAACTTTCTTCCACGATCCAGTTTCGTCGATTCCATGTCCCTTCAATCGAATAGTTTGTATGGAACATTTTGAACAAGATAGAGCACGTTTACAAACAATTAAATGGTTTCAATAATATTTCAATATAACACTAATAATTTTACTTAATATTAATCCTTTGTGTACACACAGTTGAATACTTTCAAATATGGCCATAAATACTCTTAATTATTACTAACATTAATTGTTTCATTTGCACACAGACAAATGCTTTGAGGTATTGTTATCATATTTACCAACCCCTCCGCTCGGGCAGGATATGACACAAGGTCAATTTTTTAAGCGGAGTTTAACAGGTTTGAATTCAGAGTTTTCCTTCTCCTAAACTAGTTGCCTCACCAAAGCTGAAGAACCCAGTCTGCCCTACTATTTTACCAATAGCTGGAGGGAGAATAATTGGATTCATGCCTTTCCCAAGGATATTAGTGCTATGTGAAATGCAATCAGTCTCGTCTAGGATTTGAACTCGTGTCGTCGTGTTCATTTCCTACGACGATAACCATTACACCACATACAGGTATTGTTATGAAACACTAAAAATTCTATTTAACAATAGTCATTTGTTTGCTCTCAGTTGAATGGTTAAACAGTTCTATTTGGCCCATAGATGGAACCCGAACATGTACAACCACTTCGGATCTGAAAAGATCTTAGAGTAATGGCCATGAAGAGGTTCTCCACATTCCGCAAAACCCCGGAAATAGAGCTTCACCATCAAATGCAGTTTAGCGTTATATTTCGGACTCGTATTGGTGGCGTCTTATCCTTTTGCAGAGATGCAGTCGGTGTATTCTACAACCCCAGGCGTCTATTCAAGGCGCTTTTATTAATGAACACGGCTTGTCAGAACGGTTTTAAATCACCTTCAGAGGAATAAGATTACTCCCAAGTAAAATTGTCCAGTCAGCTGGGGCTGTAGAATACGCCGATTGCACCTCTGCAGAGGGGTAAGACACCTGCACCCAACGATTGTCCGAGATATGACACTATACAATCTGATAGTGAGGTTCAATTGATACTTGAGCTTTGAGGAATGCGGAGCACACCTTCATTGCCATTGCTCCCATGTCCACTCTGGCCCGGGATGGTAGAACCTGATAGGGTCCTATCTATGGGTTGAATAGAGCTAAACTCTATACTTATGCTAAACTGAATTGTTTGAATATGAACTGTTAGAATAAACTGAATAGCTTGAAATAGAAATATTTTTGACGGACTGTGTACTTAAATTTAAACTGCGTACTCATGCTAAACTAAATTGTATGAAATAGGACTGTTTTTGACATTGAAACTGTACTTACCCTAAACTGCATTGTTTAATATAGAACTGTTGTGGTATTTAACTGAGTGTAAACAAAATCTATATTTATACGAAATTGAATTAGCTTAATTTGAACTGTTTGATTAAACTGAATCGCTTGAAATAGAAATGTTTTTGACAATTAAACTATGTACTCATGCTAAACTGAATTGTTTGAAATAGAACTGATTATTTGTTTAAGAATGGATTTGGCGTTAAATAACTTTACAAAGGTTATTATGCCATAAACCCAAACAGCCAACCAATCCCAAGTAAAAGGGTTTCCTAGTTTATGAAGCAGTTCTGGAGCTCTATCAAGTGGAGGGTACCCCTTCATTGCCATAACTCCCTTGTCCACTTTTCTTCGGAGTTTGTGATGGTTCAGCCCTATCTAAGGATCAAATAGATCTGTTTAGAAATTATTTGTATTTGATTGATGTTGTGGTATCATCTCTATTTTCGATACACAATGGACACTTTTAATAAGGATATGATATTTGACTGTAATTCATTCAGGGAGTTGGTACCAATGCTGTTGCCCAATTGTTCCAATCCAGTAGATGGGCCACTCTTCGGCCAGCCGGCCGTGATATCAACAGCACGGATCTGGTCAGGTGTGTCACGTCTCTGGATATGGTAGTCAGCTGAGGCTACCTGGCGCGGGTGCCAGAGAGGCCTCGCATTCGCATCTCACGGTCAAAACAAATATTCCTCGAGCCTAAGAGGACCGTCCCCTAGGCACTAACTCTCCTCGGAGAGGCTAGGTTTATCACCTGGCGCCTGAAGACGTCCCTTTTTAGGAGACTGTCGACGGGGCCAGAAGCATTTTTGGAATGCTGGGCGTGTCTTGGCCACGACCCTGCACTTTGATCCACCTTAAAAAGTCCTTGTGCCACACTCACCCGTTTGGTGGGGCGTACGACAAATACTATTGGTAGCAATACTGTTGCCCAATTGTTCCAATCCAGTAGATGGGCTATTTTTCGGCCGGCCGGCCGGCCGGCCCTAATATTAGTAACACGGATCTTGGTGGGTTTGTCACGTCTCTGAATACGGTAGTCAGCCGAGTCTACCTGGCGCGGGTGCTTGGGGGCTTAGCATTTGAATCACACAATCAAGACAGACACTCCTCGGGCCTCAGGGGGCCGTCCTCCAGGCTCTAACTCTCTTCGGAGGGGCTAGGTTTATCGCCTGACGTCCCTTTCTAGGGGAATGCCGACGGGGCCCGAAACAATTTTAAGAAGCTGGACGTGTCTGGGCTACAGCCTTGCTCTCGGACCCACCTTTAAAAGCCTTGTGCCACACTCACCCTTTTAGTGGGGCATGCGACAAATACTGATGGTAGCAAGAGCAACACTGGTGGCTTTATATTACTTGTTTAACTGTAAAATATAACCCTTTATTCTTCTGTCTTAATAGGTGTTTGTCTTATTCATTTTATACCATTTCCCGAGGACATAACAATAGGAATTCTAGATTTTATATAACCGTAAATTATTTTTATTAAGAATAGAAACTTGAAGCTATAATTGTTTACTAAGGATTATTATTATTCGATATTTGAAATCATAAAACTGTATGCAAAGAAATTATAATTATAAAGTAGAATTTACTTGAAAATGCAAGATCGTGTATGAATTATTAGTATTAGATACGAATACTTTAAACCATACCACTCAGCAAATAATTTGTATAAGATAGGAATACTTTTTACCATTTAAAAATGCAAAAGACCTTAAAAAACAACTACTCAGAGATGCGAATATGCACGTGATTTCCTTACTTCTAATTATGAAATAATCTGTCGGTTTGGCATGACGGCAAAATTAATCAATCAATCAATATGAAATAAGTTGACTTTCACGAAAAGTAGACGTGAAAGGGAAAAAATGAAGGAATGTGAGAGATATCGATGAGAAAAAAGAAAAGGACAATAAAGAAAGAAAAAACAGGAAGAGTTGAACCAGAGATAAACGTGAAAGATAATAATAGGAAGTTGAATATAGAGTAGGTTGAGAGAGAGACAGACAGAGAGACAGAGAGAGAGAGACCGAAAAATAAGGGAAAAATGAAAAAAATTGAGAGATATAGACGAACTTCAAAAAAGAAGTAGAAAGATAAAAAAAGACACAAAAAAGAGGACAATGAGAAAAAAATGATATTTCTCAAAGATGAAAAGATTGATTAATTCGTGATTTTTACGGCATGTCAATCCGTCTAGGGTTATTTTATGTCGAATGGCTTAGGAATTATGTTCATTGTACATTTATATTTACATTTTTGTGTACTTTCTTTTGAGTTTTTTGCGCATACTAGTTAGAGTGTTCACCAATAGCCCGGGAAACTAGGATTCAGTCCCAGATTGAGTCATACCAAAGACTCAAAAAAGGGTACGTGATTCCTCCTTGTTTAACACTCAGCATTTTAAGATACGGAACAAGGGTGAAGTAGAGAAATTCCCTAAATCTATTGAAAAAGGAGCCTCCGGGTGTCCCTCGACAACGGTCAACAACTTTACTTATATGATATCCAGTATTCCTATCAAATACAAATAATTTACCAACAGAGCTATTTGACCTACACATGGGTCCCTAACGTGTGCAGCCACTCCGAGTATACGTGGACCTGGGAGTAATTGTAATGAAGGGATACTTCACACTCCCCAGAACTACAGCTTTACCACCGGATGCACTTTAGTATCATACCCAGAATAACTCCTTAAGCGGACTCCTAAGCCGTCTGGTGGAGATGCAGTCAGCAGATTCTAAGCCCAGTAGACGAGACGAAGAAAAAAATTACAAAGTGAGAAAAATAATCAAGCCACAAATTCAAAATCCAATTATAATGAAATCTAATAAGAAGAAATATATGAAGAAGTAGTAATTTACTAAGCCCTTTGATAATATGTGGCTTGCTCAGTCGGCTGGGGCTGTAGAATGCACCGACTGCACCTCTGCAGATTAGTAAGACACCCCTTCTCAACGAGTGTCCTTGATATGACACTAAGCAATCTGATTATGAGGTTCCAGTAATGCCGGAGCTTTGTGGAATGTAGAGTACCCCTTCATTGCCATCGCTCCTAGGTTCACCCTGACCCAGAGCGGTAGAACCTGATAGGGTCCTATCTATGGGTCAAATAGAACTAAAATGCGTACTAATGCAAAACTGAATTACTTGAAATAGAGCTGTTTTGACATTAAAACTGTACTTACGCTAAACTGAATTGTTTGATTTAGGACTGTTTGATTAAACTGAATTACATGAAATAGAAACATTTTTGACAATTAAACTGTGTACTTATACGATACTGAATAGTTTAAATAGAACTGTTTTGACGTTTAACTGTGTTTAAACAAAATCTATACTTATACTAGATTGAATTGGATGGATTAGAACTGTGTGACTGAACCGAATAGCTTTAAATAGAAATGTTTTTGACAATTAAACTGTATACTCATGCTCAATTGAATTGTTTGAAATAAAACTGATTATTTGTATGAAAATAGATTTGGCATTAGATAACCAACAAAGGTTGATATGCCATAAAACCCAAGCAACAAACCAACTTAGATGTGGCAAAAGGCCGAATGGATGGAGCACCCAATGAGGCTTGAACTTGCAGGTTTGCTAGTCAAGCTTACAAACCATTACACTATCCGAGGTGCCAATTATATGATGAAGTAAGAAGGGTTTTGCGTAAGAATTATGTTTAAAGAAATTTAAAAAAGCTAATTATATTGGAGCCGTTTCAATAATAAAAAAAGATCACTTGAAAGTAAAATGTGTTTATCGTTGATTAGGAGAATGATGATGATAATGACAACTATAATGGATACGTTGTTAGTGATGCTGATGATGGAGCTGGATCCAAAAGTGATAAGCGGGGGAGATAAGCACGTATTTGTTGAAAGTCCCGAGTCAGAGGTAGAAAAGGTCACAGGGTAGCAGGACAGAAGATCAGCTTTTATCTAAAAACGTTTCCAACACGTAGAGGACATAAAATATTCGTCTGTAAATGGAAACGGAGGGTTGATCGGAAGTTGATAAGCTTGATTGATTTCTCTTCTCGAATTGGGGTCTGCGCAAAAGTGGTCATTCTTTATGAGAACTTTCTCTTCCTCTTCTATTTCTTATCCTTTTGGGTGTACGCATACTGACACACAAATACTCACATACACATACACAGAGATATATGCTCAAAAATATGTATGTATTCCACTTCGCGCTAATACCCCAAAGAAAAGCAAAAATCCATCTATAGTCAAGCAAACTGGGTTCTTAGGTCTTGGTACAACAACCAGTCTAGGAGAACGAAACCTCTGAATTCAAGCCAGCTTTACCCCACTGAAAAATTGACCTTGTGTCACATCCTCTCCCGTGACAGATGGGTTAGGTGAATACACACACGTAGGCACACATACTTGGTTTCTTGATTTCTTTGTTTAATGGCATATTAAACTTTGTGAGTTATTTGATACCAAAGACAACCTCGTATAGTTGTAGTAGTAGTAGTAGTAGCAATTTACGAAGCTCTTTGCTTCGATGTAGCACAAGGCCAAATGAATGGGGCACCTAATGAGACTTGAACTCACTCGTGTAGGTTTGCTAGTCGAGCTTGTTAACCATTACACCACCAGAGGTGCCCTAGTTGTAGTAGTAGTAGTATTTAGCCTATAGCTCGAGAGATAACGAAAGTAAGCGTAATTGCCCGATGTGATTTCGAACCCGCTTACTACGATGTCACAGTTCAACACTTTAGCCTCGACGCCATGAGGAATCCACACATTCAGATGCACCCAAACACGCTTACACTCACACGCATACTGACATACACATACATATGCTGATGCATAGAAACACATATGTATCCACACATTTGCACACATACATACGCATACAACCAGACTCACACACACATACACACACACACGCGCGTATAAGATGTCGGTCCAGAATGTATCCAGCCATTTTGTATATCTCAAGAAAGCGTTACACGTTCTTGAAGTAATTTAATCAAAAGGGACCGTAGAACGTTTATGAGAACATTTTCCCATTGTGTTACTCAGTTGGGATTCAGTGAAATTGTATATTAAATGATCAAGCGAGTAAGTTCTTCACGTCAGCTGAATATTTTTTGACAAAATATCCCATGACACAGGACTATTATCTCCAACTCTACAGTCCATATTTATTTTCTTTGAACTTTTTCCAATACCGAAAACGGAGATTTCTGACCAGGGACGATAGAAACTAAAACGAGATAATTGAAGGCAATCCATGTCGGTTCATGACATCCAAATGGCTGAATTCTTTTCCAGGCAGACCTCGAATATATAAACGAGATGCAAACATAATACATACAGGAATTCAAAGCATACATTAATCACTCTAAATAACAAATAGTGTCCACCGTCTCCTTCGAAGTTCTTATCGAAATATTTATCGAAGGTGATATAACAAGTTTAAATTTTCTTTGATGATCAACTTTTTTGATGATCAACTTCAAATTTCAGGGCTTCGTTTGTTAGGTTGTTCTTTATGGCATGGAAGGTAAATACCAAATCTGGTTTACATACATATATATATATATATATAGAGAGAGAGAGAGAGAGAAGAAGCTACTTCCCTAACGCACAGGAGAAAATGAATCACACTTAGGAACCGTCGTTTCCTGAGAAAATGTAAATTCAAGACCGCACCAAAACCAATACCAAGTGCAACACCTGCAGCTATAACCCCTACAATTAATACTCCACTTCCACATCCGGATCCCCTAACATCCTCCAGTAATGACATCCTGAAACAAACCACACATACACTTACACACCCTCGGTCGTCCCAAATCCCAATAGCTCTATCTAGACTACTACCACGTAACAGACCTGGCCTCAAAAAAAGAAATAGCCCTCATACAATCCAAACTACTCGCGGAAGGCGCGGGGAGATGAAGAAGCTACTGTCCTAACGTATAGGAGAAAATAAACAATACTTACCGGCTCGGTGGCTCAGCTAGCGTCGGCTAACAAACAAATGCCAATGA
Source organism: Sepioteuthis lessoniana (assembly GCA_963585895.1). NCBI lineage: Eukaryota > Metazoa > Mollusca > Cephalopoda > Myopsida > Loliginidae > Sepioteuthis > Sepioteuthis lessoniana. Next base: position 68,708,059 of record OY757905.1, on the reverse strand, counting down.
GTGGGCCAGCATATATGCACGTTAGCATAGCCAATCCTGGACTCACAACCAATCAACACACTGGGAATAGACGAGACCACCTGCGCATGGTGGAACGTCCCGATGAGCATATAATCTTCCCTTCCTGACGCTCAAGTGAGTATTCACTTTCACACGTAACTCAACACGTAAACTGCACTCAAGTACAGAACTTTGACATATATATATATATATATATATATATATATATATATATATATATGTGTGTGTGTGTGTGTGTGTGTGTGTGTGTGTGTGTGTGAACTTAGGCAGAAATCTTTTATTTAAGCATGTTTGATTAAATAATAAAACACATTTTGTCTATGTGATTTAATTAAGATCCTTTCAAATTTCCAGATAAGTGTCTTGATTTCAGGTTGGAATTCGCGGACGAATTCACCAAAAATCCTAGTTGAAGTTACCACTATAATAGCACACGAAATTGATAAACTACGACTACAAATCCTAGATGCTCTACATATAAAAACTAAAATATCTAGAATTAATAGAATTAATTTTTAAAATAGCGACAATGTTTTGAAATACCTTTAGATTTTTTTTAATATTCCGTAGATCTTGATAGTATTCTATTTCCGTTGATAGCGTTCTGTTTTTAAATTCATCATCAACTCAGTTTTATCCGGCTCTGCGATTGCATAGTTTTGTTAAGTTATAAAAACTAAAACCTTTTTAAAAAAAACACACTATTTGCACATGCAAGCAGCTGCTGATGGTGGCCTATTGGGGATCCGAGGGCGCTTGGGGCAGTTTTGGTGAATTCGTCCACCAATTCCAACCTGAAACCAAAATACTTATCGGGAAACTTTAAAGGATGTTTATTAAATTATATAGACAAAACGTGTCTTTATTATATATATATATATATATATATATATATACATTTATATATATATATATAATTTGCCAGCGAATAGATTGTCGGTGACATCATCTTAAACGAGCCAGAGTTCATTTGTTTGAACACAGTTAAATGATTTAAAACATAAATCAATACAAATAATTCTATTGAACCCATAGATGGGACCCTAATATCTATTACCACTCCAGGTCAGAGTGGCCCTGGGAGTAATGCCAATAAAGAGGGACTCTAAAATCCCCAAAGCTTCAGACCTGTTTCCTCAACCACTGATTGTTTAGAGTGATATCCAGGACACTGGTGGGGTTTACCCCTCAGCATATATACTGTCTGTGTATCCTACAGCCCCAGCCCACTGGGCTTCATATTTGAAAGTGATGTCTGAATCGGTCCATTGGCCTTTTAGAAAGAGTGTTCGTCAATGGCCCGGAAACTGGGATTCAATCCCAGGTCAAGTCATACCAAAGACTGAAAAAATGGTACTTGAGGCTTCCTTGCTTTACACTCAGAATTATAAGGTAGTGATCAAGGGTAAAGTGGAGCAATCCAGGGAGAGGAGTAGCGCCCTCCGCTACACCTCTGTGTTGCTGCTAATGAAAAGGGAGCCTTCGGGTCGCCCTCGACTATGGTCACCAACTTTACTCTCTCTCTCACACACACACAAACAAACACACACACACACACACACACATGTATATATATATATATATATATATATATATATGTATGTAATTATATATATATATATATATGAGGATTATTAAATAAGCTTCCAGACTTTTTTCGTATGGGCACTTTTATTGATAGTACACACATGAAACTCTAGTTCCCCTCCTCCGGCTGCTATGCACTTGTTGTATCGTTCCGACAACTTCTGGAAGGCCCCATGGGAGTCCTCTTGTGTGAGCGTATCAATGACCTTCGTCACAGCCTCTTTCATCTCCTCAGTTGTCTCATAACGACAGCCTCTGAGCTTAGGGAATAGCCAAAAGTCACAGGGACCAACGTCTGGACTATCGGGAGGCTGAGGAACTGTCTTGATGCCCATCTTGGTCAAATAGTCTGTGAAAAGGATGGAGTTGTGGACTGGTTCATTGTCCTGGTGGAAATGCCACTGACCCGATTTGAAGAGTGCTGGCCTCTTCCGAAGGAATCTCTTCCTGAACTCCCTTAAAACATCAACATAGTAACCCTAACCCTAACTCTAAGCCTTTGGCCTATCAACTCTGGTATATTGATTTCCTTACTCCTCCCACGCCTCTCATCATCCCGCACAGACTCCCTGCCTTCCTTCAATCCCTTATGCCACTGAAAAACTGATGCTTGATTCATGTAAGATGGTCGAAAAGCAGACTGACGCATTCCATACGTTTCTGTGGCATTTTTTCCAAGTTTAAAACAGAATTTTATTGCATATCGTTCTTCTAAAGTGTCCTTACGTCCAGTTGTGCAAATGAGTAAAAACACAGTCCAAAAATTTATATGCTAAAAGAATACAAAAACTTGTTTTTCAATTAGAAAAATTTGTATTAAAGAGATTATATTGAAACATAAAGCAAAATATTTTTCCTGGGTAAAATTTGAATCATTTTATTGCAAAATTCATCTAATTTATTGAACTACCCTTGTATATTTTCAGCTATAAGGCATCTTGTTCTCGTAATTTTCAAATTGTTCTAATTTTACACACACAAGACTCTTGGAAGCTTTCATGGCGTTCATATATATATATATAAATATATATATATATATATATATATATATATATATGCACACACACACACACAAAAATGCCAAAAGTTGTAGGAAATGAACACAGTGACACGATTTCAAAACCTGGACGAGGCTGTTAGCATTTTACATCGCGCTAATACCCTAATGGGAAAAGAATGAACCCAACTATCCCCCCCCGACTATGGGTGAATCGTAGGGTAGATTAGATGCTTTAAGTTTGGTAAGGCAAATAGTCTAGGAGAACGAAAACTTGTTCATCTCAAAATGCTTACCTTATGTCGAATCTTGCTCGAAAAAAGGGGTTAGATATATACCTATACACGATTCTTGGTAGATAACGTTTTTGGAAACAAAATCTGTGTTAATACTTAAAGTAAATACAAAGTAATTTTCCTTCAGTGAAACTGATAAACTGATAAACATGCATTTTTACATAATTGTATTAAATTCTCTATAACATAACTGTGCTTTATTATGCAAGGTCAGGAGGATTTATACTCCAAAAAAAAAAAAAAAAAAAAACTAAAATATATCGTTCCTCAGATGAGTGCGTCTTTAACGCTGTCTTTTAGGGTCAGTGTTTGATCCAGGATAAAAAAAAAATTAAGTATAAACCGATATTTTATTTGATTTAAAACAATGAGTAAAAAGCTAAACTCAACTAAAAAAAAAGTTAAGTCACAAAAATTGTTCATTGTCAGTTCCATGCTAAAAGTAGTGAACCTTGTTTTGTCCAAGTGAAGTGAAGTAAAGAAGTCCATTACAGATGATTGATTGGTTTGGTTAGGTTTCTTTGTTTAATGGCATATCAACCTTTGTAGGTTATTTAATGCCAAAGTTATTCTCCTAGAAGAACAATAGTGGTACTATTTAACCCATAGCTGGGAGGATAAGGGGGTTCATACCTTTCCTTAAGGGTATTTGCCCGAAAGTGAACGTAATAGCGCGACTAGAGAACGAACTCACTTACTACGATTCCGCAATCCATCGCTTTAACCATTACACCACAATGACACCCTCATAGATGATTGACTGGATGACTAATTTTAACAACATTTCAACCCGTCTAGGTCTATTTTATGCAAATAGGTTAGTGAATTGCGTTCAATGTGGACCGACATTTTGTGTAGTTTCTCGTGTTTTTAACAAGTTTATCTGTATTCTACCTTACTGCTCCGTACCAACAAGATGTGACATAAGGTCAATATTTTAAACGAAGTTTAACAAGTTCGAATTCAGTATTTTCCGTTACCTAGACCGGTTACCGTACCAAGATTTAAGAACCAGCTCTTCCTTACTATTTACCCATAGCTAGATGAAAAATAGTTGGATTCATACCTTTCTCAAGTGTATTAGCACTAGAGGAAATGCAAACAGTCTCATCCAGGATTTGAATTCTCTGTCACCGTGTCCAATTATTACGACAGTAAAGAATACCCCACGAGCATCTCCTTTGGATAAGTTTATATATCAGGTATTCATTATACTAATGATTTGCAAACAGATCTATTTGGCCCATCGGTGGGACCCAAACATATATTACCACTTTGAGATAGAGTGGACCTGAGAGTAATGGCAATGAAGATTTACTTCACACTCCACTGATCTTTACCACTGAGATGAAGGATACACCTATTTTATTGGAGTTTTACCTCCCTTCAGGGGGATAGACTTAGCGAATTCAAAACACCGCCAACAGAGTGGTTTTTGATTCGTTGCATTAACACCAACGAAGTTCCTAATATTTCATTATAATACAACCCAATCAATTCTGATTGATATTAGATTTGGGGCTCCATCTCTAACCTCGTTTTCATTTGCTTCCCACTACAAAGTTCATCTATGTTTGTGACTTTAAACAAGGATTGTCAGAAAAAGAAATTTCACCCACAGTTCTAAATTTTTTTGTTACGGATCAGATCTCTCAGCGGGATGGAACCCGGCAGTTAACTTTTGGGGGGTCTTTAGTCGAAATTTTTATCAACTGAGTAACCGTGGGGTGTTATATTTGTCTTTGCCTCCCTGGGTGTTTTAGCTGTAAACCGAAAATGTAGTAATCTAAGAATTTCAAATCGAGAAGCTGCCAGCATCTACTTAAGCGATAAAAGAAAATACCAAAAACAAAAACAAACAAAAGAAGTGTTTGCCATTTGAATTGAGAGCAAGTGTTCTTGTTGAGTGCAGCTTGTATGTCAAATAAGGAACGCCAAAATCCAGTGAAAATGGGGGCTGATAAACCAAATGTTTTAAAAGTTTAAAAAATGAGATAAAACAAACCAATAAGGCTTTTTTGTATATCACGTGATAAATTGCAAATTCAATGAAACGTGAAGATGGTGTTGGTCCCTTAAATTTGCTGTTTATTCTTTTCTAAAAATGCTCGATGCAAATTTATTCATTCATTTAGCGCAGACAGGCATAACCTGAGGCCCGCAGTCCTTTCTGAATCGGATAATACGATGAAAATGATTTTTAAAAAAATATGAAACATTATTATCATGATAGTTATTCATTTTAAACTATACAAATATGCAAATTATTTGTATTAGATACTAATACTTGATATCACTTAAATGTTAGCAAAACAAAAATGCTAAAAAACAAATACACAAAGATATGAATATAAACGTACAATGAACATATTTCCGAAACATTTGACGTGTTGACATGCCGTTAGAATCAATCAATCAATCTACGGTGATTTTTGAGAGGGAGAATCCATAAGGAAAAGAATCGCAGAATTTATCACAATTTTTCCAAATCCAAAGATCCTTTCTTTTTCCCCAAGAGCTAAACTCATAAACCTCTTACACAAAGATCTATACACATGAGTTTATATAATTAAAAAAAATATTTTGTGGTTGTTAAAATGGTTGAGTAAGTGTACCTCTAATAGAATCCAAGCCCAGTTTGGATTTCGAATGATAATCATTAAGGCGATTAAGACCTTATCTTCTTATCAGAAAATTGAAGAAACACCCGTATGCACATCCCGCATTTAGGACGAGGTCAGATAAAACAAAACTGAAAGATTGCACTAAGGAACCAATAAAAACAATTTTTGGTACCTCAGATTTTAGACCTGATTCTGTCAAATCTATTAAATATAAATAAAACCTTCATTTCTTTCTTGCTGTTCTATTTTTTTTTAGATCATAGACTTATCAATAAATGTGCACCGAAAGCTGCATTTTCTATTTGCAGATTATAACATTGCTTCATCAAGAAGAAAGTACTCAAATCATCCAGATTCTTTTTGCTACATTTGTGGAGAGTATATATACATGGAACAGAGAGAATCCAAATCTGATTTTGTGAAAAGGCACTACTTAAGCTATTTCAAAATAAAACTTGGGAACCAAGATAAGACATGGGTTCCACACATCGAAAGTTGTAATGGTAAGAAGAAGTGTCTGAAATTTGGCATATCTATGGTCTGGAGAGAACAGAAGACACAAAGTAAAGATTATTACTACCGTCTAGTCATCATAAAAGGCATTAATGAACACAATCAAAGTATGTAGATGAATCCTAACATAGACTTAGTTTGCCCAGTCGCCAATAAAACCCAACCCAACCAAACCAAACCAAACCAAACCAAACCAAGCACACACACACACACACACACACACACACACACACACACACACACACACACACACACACACAGAAATATTGGCCCAGTCGGCTGGGGCTGTAGAATACACCGGCTGTTTCTCTGCAGATTGGTAAGACCTTCCCCAACTAGTTTCCTGGATATGACACTAAACAATTTGGTAATGAGACTCCAGTAATGCTGGAGCTTTGGGGAATGCGGAGTAACTCTTCATTGCCATCGCTCCCCTGTTCACTCTGGCCCGCAGTGGTAGCACCTGATAGGGTCCTATCTATGGATCAAATGGAACTAAACTATGTACTTTTGTCAAACTGAAATGTTTGAAATACGACTGTTTTGATAGTGAAACTGCGTACTTATGCTAAACTGAATTGCTTAAAGTAGAAATGTTTTTACATTTAAACTGCATACTTATACAAAGCTGAATTTTTTTAATGGAATTGTTTTTGTATGCTAAACTGAATTGTTTGAAATAGAAATGTTTGACTAAACTGAATTGCTTCACATAGAAATATTTTTGACAAACTGTGTACTTATGCTAAACTGAATTGTTTGAAATAGAACTGTTTATTTGTATAAAGTGGATTTGGCATTAAATAACCCAGAAAGGTTGATATGCCATAAAACCCAAGCAAACAAACGAACATAGTCTTAGCAAATCAACTTGTTGTATAAACTCAATTGGACTACCTATTTCACCATTCCTTCATATTGAAGAGCTCCCTAGATAAAATGTAGACATTACTCATGATTACTAGACGTGACAATGTTGTTGAAAGAACCTTATCAGTTGCTCAAGTCTTTAATAAGCCGGGGCTCAATGGCCTCTAAAGGGAGCTAAATCTCTCGAAGAAAGCAACAGAATTCTTGGTGTGCAGACTAGCAGAAAAGAACTTATTACAACCGGAAACCAAAAACTCATACTATTACAAAAGAAATAGAGTTACTACTCTATTTCTGAGAAGAAAGTAATTTTGTTTTTTGTAACGATATTCGAAGCTTGTTAATGAACATTGCCATATTAAAATATGTACCAAGCAAATCGTACTTGTTCAGAGATAGATCTAAGCAGAGATTAAAGTGTGAGATTCTACACAATGATAATAAAAATGCATCAATCCCAATTGGTCTCCCACCAAAGATGACCGAAGAACAAAAAACAATCACCCTGGACGTACAGAAGATATACCACGATCACCAGAATTTGATATGTGTGGATCTGTTTGGTTTGGTTTTATGGCATATCGACTGTTGTAGGTCATTTAATGCAGAACCCTTTTTATACATATATAAAATATATTATTTCTAGACACATTTTGAAGATAACATGTTTAAACAAATCTGAGCTCGTTTGTTTTTGCCTTTTTTTTTTGCACACAGTTAAATGATTTCACTTAATTTAGCATAAGTACAGTGTTTTCTTTACACATAGTTAGTCATTTGATTAAAAACTTTTTTACGACACACAGTTATATGTAAAAGCAGTTCCATTTCAAACAATTCAGTTGAGATTAAGTGCAGTTTTTTTTTATTTACATACAGTTAAATGTAAAGTTAAAACAATTCATTTTAGCGTAAGTATACGGTTTAGTTTTATTTGATCCATACATAGGAGCCTATAAGATATTACTCCTGCGGGCCAGAGTGGACCTGGGAGAAATGACAATAAAGGGGTACTCCACATTCCTCAAAGCCCCAGCATTACTGGAGCCTCACCATCAGAATGTTTAGTGTCATATCAAGAACAATCGTTAGGTGAGTCTTACCTCTCTGCAGAGATGCAGTCGGTGTATTCTGCAGCCCTAGTAAACTGGGCCAGTGTAGATCTGTACAGAGTGAATTTTTTCCTGGTGTTAACAAAGTAGATATCAGTATCACTGCTTTATCCGTCTGAGATGGGAAACTATATCCAATGAGAGAAAACATACTGGCAGGAGAAAAGGATTTTATTGCAGAAGCATTGTTCCTCAGAGATATTAGATCATTTTACTCAACATTGGATATCAAACTTGGTTTAATGTAACATTTTGTAAAAGCTCTGAACAAAGAATTGGGCATCTTTGAAAATTTCTAGTTTAAGGTGTGTATTTTTGATGGGTAACAAATCAGCGAACTTGGTTTAATGTAACATTTTGTAAAAGCTCTGAACAAAGAATTGGGCATCTAGTTTCTAGTTTAAGGTGTGTATTTTTGAGGGGTAACAAATCAGGGAGCTCAAGAGAGTTCCAAGATTCAATGAACAATACCGATGCTAGGTTAAAGTTCACACTAGTTTTAAACAATTTTCTTGAGAACTATAAAGCAGATAATTACTCTGAACTTGTGGTTACTTGGCCGTAAAATTAGCAACTAAGAGCATTACCTCCACGTTCACTTAGATCATTTCCCAGAAAACCTTGAAGACCTAAGGGTGGAACAGAATGAACAATTCCATCAAGATTTAAGAACTATAGAAAATAGCTATTAGGGACACTAGGATACTCCTATATAATGACGGATTACTGCTGGTATATTTTACGTCATTAGTTTTTGAAACACCACATTTGTGAGATGTATGAGGAAATGGACAGCGTATCAATAATAAATTTTTATATATTTTTTCACTGTTATCTGATTCTGATGTAATTTGATCCTAAATAAATAAATTTCTACATGTAAAAAACCTTTTTTTTAATCCAAAGGGCAGTCAAATGATTTGTTGACAATAATGTTTGTGCCAGTTGTATGCACAGCTGTCAGAAGTATATCATATCATAGTAACCAAGATTGATGGAGAAAAACTGATGAAATCAGTCGCTAAAATTCATCTAAAAACGGTCTAATATCTCAGGCAGCAAATTCTATGTTCTCCAATGTTATCAATACAAGTGGGTGCTAAAAAGTCCTTGGCCCAACCAAACAGGAAATGTCGTTTTTTATATAAAGGTTGAACTTCAAGATAAATGTGCAGAATAGCTGGTGTGTTCCATGCCTCTTAGTTGATTGATTGATTGATTAGAGACCTCACTGCATAATTTTAATGGTCTGCTAGACCTAGCTGATTATATATATATATATATATGTTTGTGTGTGTGTGTGTGTGTGTGTGTGTGTGTGTGTGTGTGTGTGTGTGCGCGCGCGCGCGCGCTCCTCTCAATAAGGCGGTAACTTAGTGATGGACAAAAATATGTATTTTACTTAAATATTTATTGTCTGCAAAAAAAACTCATTTGTCAATTTCTGCATAAATATTTAGTGGAGAATGTCAATGAAATGAATCAAATCATGATTTTCTCAGATCACAATTTAGCTAATTACTCTTATTAATTTATTGATTGATTCTAATAACATGCCAATCCGTCGAGGGTTATTTTATTCCTTGAGGTTGGAGAATCGCGTTCATTGTACGTTCATATTTACATTTTTGTGCCAATGTTTCTTATGAGCTTTCTTTCTTGTACACGGTTTTATCGAATACTAATGATCTAAAAAAAATCACAAGACAGACAGATGAAAACCTTACAGGTGCCACTACTCCAAGGTTTGGTTTGGTTTGGTTTCTTTGTTTAATGGCAGATCAAATCTTTTTAGGTTCTTTAATGCCAAAGCCATTCTCCTAGAAGAACAGTAGTGGTACTATTTAACCCATAGCTGGGAGGATAAGGGGGTTCATACCTTTCCCCAAGGGTATTTACCCGAAAGTGAACGTAACAGCACGACTGGAGTACGAACTCGCATACTACGATACCGCAGTCCATCGCTTTAACCATTACACTACGAGGACACCCGCCACCACTCCAAGTCACATTGGGCCTGAGAGTAATAGCAATGAAGGGGTACTGTACAATTCATAGATCTCACGCCGAGTCCGTATTCTTCGATGATAATTGTAGAGGGCCTCATTCATATTCTTTAAAAAGGTTAATGCTCCTTTATTCTTTTTCTTTCTTTCTTTTTTTTTTTTTTTTTTTTTGAAATGAGACTGATTCCTCCTACTCTTGTTGTGATTTAAAAACTCCGACCCTGAGCTGGATGAGAGAAAGTCACGTCAAGCTGAAAATTCGTTCATCCCAATCCAATTCCCCGAATGTCATTTTTGAAAGGTTCCAAAGTTTGATTAGAACTCACTTGAAGAATTTCACCACGAAACCTGATATCCGTTCTTCGTGGACCGATAAATGATATCTGGAATAATAAGAAAGAAAAAATTGAATATGCATAAAAGTGCCGGGCGTAAACTAAACAAAACCTTCATTGGACATGATAAAATACATTTAGGGAATATATATATATATATATATATATATATATATATATATATATATATATATATATATATATATAATGATAGGTTTTTTAAAAAGTATTGCAAAACCAGTCAGATTTCAAAATACAGTAAATTTTCTTGCTGGTATTAACTGCTTTAAGTACGCCCACACCAGTGGTACATATACATAATTACACAAGCGCGTGCGTGCATGCATATACACACACATATATATATATATATATATATATATATACTCCCCACACAAATGTTTCAAATTTTTGTATTTTGTCTTTTTTCAGAGATGCCATTCACTGGAAAAGAAAAGGCGTTTAAACATTCAACATAGAATTCTAAATTGTTTCTACAAATACTGTTAAAACTTTAGATCATGTAAGCGAGAATTGGTCAACTTATTAGATTACAAAATATTACCAACTTTTTTAAACACCCTGTAAATCCTATAAGATATTTTTAAACACACACACACACACACACACACACACACACACACACATATATATATATATATATATATATTGGCTGTTTTTCCTTTTCATTTCAGTAGTTATTTTGAAAAATACAGAGAACAACAGAAGAGTGAGTCAACGTGGCACAGTGGCTAACGTTTTGGACCGTGACATCGTAATAAGTGAGTTTGAGTCATTTTCTAGGAGAACAGCCATGGTACTATTTAACACATAGCTGCGAGGTAAAAGGGGGAGGTCGTCTTTCCCAAAGTATATTGAAATTGAACGTAAAACCACGACTGGGGTTCGATATTACCTAAAACGATGTCGCAGATCAGCACGTTAGCCACTACACTACAGGTATTTCCTTCTAATTATCATATCTTTGCACAGTTATATAGTTTCAATTTTTACAGTTAAATACGAAACAAAATTTAGTCGTTCGTTTAGAGAATCTTTCAACATTGTGTTTTGTGACTCGCGTTAGAGACATGAGCGCCATTCTATCTTTCTTTGTCATTACTTCGCTTTCCATTGTAATGGGAGACAAGACAAATACCGTTTACTCAGTGACTGAGACCGGGCTTTCTCAACCGATATGAAATCTGGCAAGAAGATTTGACCTAATGAGTAGAGTGTTCGCCAATGGTCCGGAAGACCTGGGTTCAATCCTAGGTTGCATCATACCAAAGATTTTTAAAATGGTTCTTGATACCTCCTTGCTTAACACTCAGCAATATAAGGTACGTATCAAGGGTAAAGTGGAGCAATCCAGGGAAATGAGTAGTGCCCTCTCCTACACCTTGGTGTAATAGCTATTAAAACGGGAGCCTTCTGGTCGCCCTTGACTACGGTTGCCAAATTTACTTACTTGTGTGCACATATGTAAATATGGAAGTCAGGCTTTTAAAGTGGTTAGTGTGTTTAAGTTGGGTTTCCTTGGTTACTTTGTTTTACGACATTTCAAACACTGTTGGGGGAATTAAAGCCAAAATCCGTCTTTTTCTTTTTAAAGAAATCATATGGTTGCAAGTAAGTATTTCTGTTTAATAATAATCAGTCGTGTGCACACAATTTTATAGTTTCTAATATTCTGATATAAATAAAGTTGGCAACATTATTCGAGGGTGACCCGAAGGTTCCCTTTTCGATAGCTACAACACCAAGGTGTAGAGGAGGGTGCTCCTGAAATATCAATTTGACTCAGGGATGTAGTAATTTACTAAGCTTTTTGCTTAGATGTCACACAAGGCCGTATAAATGGGGCACCCCATGAGAATCGAACTCACTCATGAAGGTTTGCTAGTCTCGCTTGCTAACCATTACACCACCTGAGGTGCCTGACTCAGGGATTTGATCCTAACAGGTACTACCACTCTAACTAAGAGTCGATCTGGGCGTATTGGGATTGAAGGCGTAATCCACACTACACATATTTCCAGAATTAGAGCCACACCACCAGAAACAGTTTAAAATCATACTTGGAATACTCCTTTTTAGCGGGGGTACCCCACCACCACCACTAATGCAGAGGAATCAGTTTGCATTTTCTAAATCCTGCCGAAAAGGCATACAGTAGAAAAGATAAACAAAAGAAAGAAAGAAACAAGAAAGAGAGAGAGAGAGATGGGAAGAAAAAGCAATGAAAGAGGAAATGAAAGGAGTAATAGTGAGAAGTTAAGAAGAAATGGTATAAGAAAGAACATGAAATGCACCCCCCCCCAAAAAAACACGGAAGGATAGAAATAAAACGAAAAACAAAGATGAAAATAAAAAGTGTGTTCTCAGGAAGATTCGTTCGACAGTGATGGACACTCGCGTAACAAGTGTTCACCGTTTCTTTGTCAGTCACGCAGAAAATCTATTCATCAAAAAAAAAAAAAAAAAAAAGTAAAAGACGATAGAAAAAAAAAAAGAAACGACACACTTCATTCGTTAAATCACCGATCATTTCCACCTCATCACTAGATCTTTAGCTGTCTTTCTTCTCACATAACATTCAGCCAACAGCTTCTCCCATCCAAACCACGGCACAAACAAATTCAATATTCACACATCTTTAACTGTATCTTCGTTGTCACCTTCATCTGATGTTTTTTTTCGGTGGGAGATTCTATCCCAATCGGCAATGTTCGTGTTCGTTCTTCGAATCTTTATCTATTTTCTGAGTTGTATCAAAAGATTTTCCCTGCACGCATGCGCTCTTGACAATAGGTTTTCTTAATGCTCTGGTGCCCCGCTCACTATTCTTGCAAGTTTTATCGCTCTGTTGAAAAGATTTAGAAGGTTATGACTATCCTCTGTGAAGAGGTAAGTTCCACAAAAAAGAGGGGGTCCTGAGTATGACACTAAATCGCACCTGATGGTGAGGCTTCAGATCTAGATATCTGGAGAGTGTAAAGAATCGTTTTATTGCCATTACTCTAAGGTCAACTTTAACCCGGAAGGAAAATTCCTGTTAGGATTCAATCTGTCGATCAAATGGATCTGTTTTTGGAATTGTTCGTATTCGATGAGACCGTGTTTAAAAAAATTTGTAAGAAACAACTACAGAAAAATGGAATGCGATTCCCAAAACTCAAGGCAGAAAATAACTCTAAACGGGTTGTCATACTCTTCAAATTAATCAATCACACAATCAGACCCAATACAAATACATTATATATATATATATATATATCCCCTTCGGAAGAGCAGGGTTCGATACAAGATCAATTTTTGAGCGGAGTTTAACGAGTTTGAAATCAGAGTTTTCCTTTTCTTCAATGGGTTTCCATACTAAGATTAAAGAGCCTAATCTGCCTTATTATATAACTGGAGAGAGAATATTTGGATTCATACCTTTGCCATGGTTATTGGCTCTACTTGAAATGCAAACAGACTCGTCCAGAATTTGAACTCAGGTCACCGTGTCCATTTTCTTTGATAATAGCATAGCCATAACTCCAAGAGCGCCTTCTATATGGGGTTGTATAAACAGAAAAATACAGGAGAATAAATATGGAATTAGTCAGGTGGTAAACATACCTGCTCTGCTGTAATAGTGTCGAGTTCTGGCAAACTTTTCTCATTTCTATTCATCGTTTTATGTTATATATATATATATATATATATATATATATATATATATATATATATATATGTATGTATGTGTGTGTGTGTGTCTGTGTGTTTGTAAATAGATAGGTGTATATTTCTAAACGACTACTGTAAAAACAAAAATCAATTAATACCGGTCAGAGCTCATCTTCGTAATAAAGATTTGTGTTTTTCTTTTTTTTAAGTAGACTGGAAATATGTACTTAAACATTTACATATGCACCGTACATTTTTCTACTTCTGTTAATTCTCTCTCTCTCTCTCTCTCTCTCTCTCTCTCTCTCTCTCTCTCTCTCTCTCTCTCTCTCTCTCTGTGTATGTGTATGTGTGTGTGTGTGTGTAAAATGTATGTAAATCCTATCGAGGCAATAAAAAAGAATGTGTCGAAGGGAGAGCCAAAAAACTGTGTGGCCCTTTTGATGTGGTAATACTATCTTAATCATACAGCTTGACTAGTTTGCTCACCTAGAAACCCCCGCCCCATTTCCTATCGGCTTCCATTTCCAGTCTACATGCCGACGTGCCTGAATCGTAAGGGCCAACTACACTGAGCCGACACGAGATAACCTTACACATCTGGACTGGTAAGGTAAGTCGTATTTTGCGAGTATTATGTCACATTGACTGGAGGAAACGAGTGAGCCAAAGATTAGACGTCTATGAACAGCTCCCATGCAGCTTCTTGGCATCTGGCAAAGACTCGTGAGTCGTTATCTATCTGAAAGAAGGGAAAAGAAAAAAATCGCGAATCTTTACGCATGCGCTCTTGACATCTAGATGACTGAAAATAAAAAAAAGGAAAAGATTTGAATAAATATTGAATTTTCATTTTATTTATATATTCATTTTTATCTATTTATCTGTTTATTTTATTAAGTGATTTTTTTTTGTTTTGGTAACTTGAAACAACATAATCTTACTTTTTTGTATCATTATTTGTACGATAGGAAATTGTGGCTTTCTCTGTAAACAAAGTGACAGCAAGTATTTTAAATACATGTCTCAATATCCTTGTTGAGTCTTGTTATGCTACAGCCTTGATGAATTCGGTCATTCGTCAGACTTGAAAATTGTCCATCCTCTTTACAGGACTGTTTAAAATATGCCGATAATGATGAATTTAATGGTTACCATTTATTTGAATTTGATAATAATAATAATAATAAAAGAGAATCTGCAAAATTGTAGACTTTGCTATCCCGGCGGACCACAGAATAAATCTGAAGGAAAGTGAAAAGAAGAATAAGTACCTCGACCTTACTAAAGAATTGAAAAAGCTGTGGAACATGAAAGTAACGATTGTGCCAATTGTGATTGGTGCGTTAGGCACAATAACTAAAGGATTATTAAAAGGCCAGGAGGACTTGGAAGTTGGCGGACGGGTAGAGACTATCCAAACGACAGCATTGCTAAGGACGGCCAGAATCCTGAGACGAGTCCTGGAGACTTGAGGAGACTTGCTGTCACTCAAACTCCAGTGAAAAACCATCAGCTAACACTGATGTAAAAAACTCTAAATGAGTAAATGATAATAATAAAACGCCTGGAGGACTTGGAATTTGGCGGACAGGTAAAGACTATCCAAATGACAGAATTACTGAGAACGGCCAGAATATTGAGAAGGGTCCTAGAGACTTGAGGAGACTTGCTGTCACTCAAACTCCAGTAAAAAAACATCAGCTAATACTAATATGAAAAACTCTTAGGAAGTAAATAATAATAATAATAATACCTACAACTAGATGACAAAGACACAAAACAATTGCGAAGAAAAATATAGGAACATAGAGAAGATAACAGAAAAGCCGAGTGGATAAGGAACAGGGAAAAGGAGTTATAAGAACTCGAAGAAGGTCCTAAGGCAAAAATACACCTCAATTCAATCAGAGCAACGCTCAAAAGAGTACCAGATTGGAAAGCGTCAATCCATGACGGCATACATAGTTACTGGTTAAAAAATCACCATGACAGACTGGCTATTGAAATGAATAAATGCTTAGAAAAAAACAAACCTATGCAAATGGATGACCAAAGGAAAGACTACCCTGATCTAAAAAAGACCACCAAAAAGGAACTGCCGCCAATAATTACAGACCCATAACATGACGACCAAAGATATGGAAAATACTAACAGCACAAATCAGGGTGGTGATTTACTATTTACTAATAAGTCGTGGACTGTTCTATGAAGAATGGAAAAGATGCCGCAAGGGAACAAAATGAAAAAGAGATCAACAATATATTGATCAATACATCCTCAAGGACAGCAAAACGAGACAGAAAAATGTAGCGTAGATTGACTACAAAAGGAATAGGATATGATCCTGCAAAGCTGGATTACAGACTGCCTCAAAATGAACAAGATATCCGACGAAATCATGAAGTTTATCGAGAATACCATTAAAAAAATGGAGAATGGAAATGAAAGCTGGAGGAGAAAGGTTAGCTGAGGTGAAAATCCAGAGACGAATCTTTCAGAGAAAATCGCTATCACCATTACTATTTGTAATAGCGATGACGCCACTCAATCACAAACTTAGGAAATGTACTGGTGGATACACACTTCATAAATCGCAAGAAAAAATCAATCACCTAATGTACATGGATGACATCAAATTGTTTGCCAAAAATGAAAAAGAATTGGAAACCCTCAAGTAGTGAGGATATATAGTGACGATATAGGGGTGGAATTTGTCATAGAAAAAATGTGCCATGATAATAATGAAAAGCTGAAAACAACAAATGACTGAAGGAATAGATCTACCAAATCAAGAAAAAGTCGGAGAAAAAGAAACTTATAAATACTTGGGAATACTGGAATAGGGCACCATCAAACACGCAGAAATGAAAGAAAAAATGAAAAGAAATAATACCCCGGGAGAACGAGAAAAGTACTCGAAACCAAACTATATAGCATAAACCTCATTAGAGGATAAACACCTAGGCTGTCCCCCTCATAAGATACCCGGGACCATTCTTAAAGTAGACCAGAGAACAAGAAATAGACCAGAGAACAAGAAATAGACCAGAGAACAAGAAAACCTATGACGAAGAATAAGGCCTTACACCCAAAAGATGATATAGAAAGACTATATGTGTCAAGAAAAGGAGAAAGAAAACTCACCTGAATTGAAGATAGAGTCGATACTTCAATAACACGTCTTGAAGGTGGCGTAAAAAAAAACAAAGAAAACTGATTGCAGCGACAAGAAACAGAGCAAACAAGACGATGACCCACAGAACAACAACTAGAAAACAAAAATGGGAAGAAAAAGAACTCCATGGACATTTCAATTGACAAACAAGCGACATTTTACACGAGAAGTCTTGAATATGACGAAGAAAGGGAAATCTTAACAGAGAAATTAAATCTCTTCTAATAGCAGCACAAAACAACGTCATTAAGACAAACCGGTCCTTTGACCCAGAAGGTAGAGAGTTTGCCAATGACCTGGAAGAGACGGGTTCAATCCCAGGTCGAGTTATACCAAAGACTCAAAAAATGCTACTCAATACCTCCTTGTTTAACACAGCATTATTAGGTACGAATCAAGTGTAAAGTGGAGCAATCCAGGGAAAGGAGTTGTACCTTCCCCTACATCTCGGTGTAGTAGGTATTGAAAAGGAAGCCTTCGGGTCTCCCTTGACTACGGACACTAACTTTTACTTTTTTACTTACTTTTAAGCAAAAATAGATAAGACGCAACAAAATAACAAGTGTAGGTTATGTGGTGATAGAAACGAAACAATCAATTTACTGCATTCGCTTATTATTAAGTGAATGCTGTAAATTAGCGTAAAATATTTAAATTTGACCATACGAACAAATTGTACGTATACAACCCAGAATCCGTCTTGGAAAAGGAGACGCACATACTTCTCTGGGATTTAGACATACAAACAGATCACCTAATATCAGCCAGGTGAACAGACCAAGTGATAGTCAACAAAAAAAGAGAACCTGCCGAATAGCGGACTTGGCCGTCCTAGCAAACCACAGAGTGAAAAATAATTAAAAAAAAACGAAAAGAGAGATAAATACCAAGACTTTGCTAGAGAATTAAAAAAAAACATGGAAAATGAAGGTTACGGTGATACAAATTGAAGTTGGTGCAATTGAAAAAATCCACAAAGGATTAGTAAAAGGACTGGAAAACTTGGATGTAAGAAGGCAAGCATTATATTATTAAAATCGGCCAAAATATCGAGAGTTCCGGAGACTTGAAAAGATTTGCTGTCACTTAAAACTTCAGTGAGAAACAATCAGCTAACGCTGGTGTGAAAAACTCTCAAAGGAATAAATAATAATAATAATAATAATAATAATAATAATAATAATAATAATAATTTTAATAACTCCAATGGGACTTTAACATACAAACGGATCACCTAATCCCGGCCAGAAGACCAGACTTAATAATAATCAACAAAAAAAAGAGAACTTGCAAAATAGTCGACTTTGCTGTCTCGGCTGACCACAGAATAAAACTGAAAGAATGTGAAAAGAAGGATAAGTACCTCGACCTTGCTAGGGAATTGAAAAAAGTGTGGAACATGAAGGTGACAATTATACCAATTGTAATTGGTGCGTTTGGAACAGTAACTAAAGGGTTGCTAAAGGGACTAGAGGTCTTGGAAGTTAGCGGACGAGTGGAGACCATCCAAACGACAGCATTGTTGAGAATGGCCAGAATACTAAGAAGAGTCCTGGAGACTTGAGGAGACTTGCTGTCACTCAGACTACAGTGAAAAACCATCGGCTAACGCTGATATGAAAAGCTCTAATGAGTGAATAATAACAATAATAATATCCTCCTCGTAAGGTAACAAAAGTGTACCTCAGAGGAAGAAGAAAGCATTTCAAAACCAAGCTCTGCTGCAGAAGTCTCTTCAACGGGATAAAAACCTCTGCAGACAATCTTGTAAGATACTCTTGACTATTCTTAAAACGGCCAATGGAGGAATTCAGATAGATGGGTCAAAAACTAGGAAAGTTAATGACTTTGCATCAGGCTTTACACTCGAGAGATGCATCAAGAAAAGAAGGAGAGAGAGGACTTGCCAGTAATGAGGACTGCGTTGACACATCAATATAAGGAATCGAAGAATATAGTAGAAAGAGCAAAGAAAAACTTATCACAGTTGGCAGTAACAGCTTTGGTAATATGAGACCAGACAGGAAACGGAAATGGGGGGGGGACAAATGTATAGAGATTTCAAGCGACCAACTTATGAGATTATGAGAAAATCTCGGAATGGGTACAAAAAGGCAATTCTCAAGAGAGAAACTAGCACAAAAAGAGTACAAGACCAGTTATGACTGGATTAGAAAGATAATCCACTGGTAATTATGAAAGTGATTGAAATTTGACCATACTACCAAATGGCCTATTTGGTAGAGTGTTTGCCAATGATCCTGGAGACCTTTGTTCAATCCAGGTCGCGTCATACCAAAGACTTTAAAAATGGCACTTGATACCTCCTTGCTAAGCACTCAGCAATATGAGGTTCGCATCAAGGGTAAAGTGGCGCAATCCAGGAAAAGGAGTAGCCCCTTCCCCTACACATCGATGTAGTAGCTATTGAAAAGGGAGCCTTCTGGTTGCCCTTGACTACGGTCACCAACTTTACATATACCAATTGGTATCTGCACAAATCAGAATCAATCCTAAAGAATGTAATCCATAAAATCCTAATCCCTCCAGAAGTTCATTAAACTAAAAAAAGAAAAAAAAAACAAAGAAAAAGGAGAGAATTTATTGTCTAATAGATTTTCCTCTTCCAATCCTCTCTTGTGGTCAATCCAAGCCATACTTAGAATTTTTTTTATCAACAATTCTCCACCATCCTCTTTCCAGCAATATGATTCTTTTTTGCATTTTTTAATATATATATATATATATATATATATATATACAGAGAATGAGAGAGAGGGGGGGAATTTTGATGACAAGGTAATCTGAGCAAAAGGGGATATTCATTGAGCAACAAAGTCGACACTATTGCATTTCGGTTCTATTGAATCATCACCAGGACTGAGAAAGATGATATAAGCAATTTCAAATCAACGATGAATGTTTAAACGCTTCTTTAACATTCATCGTTGATTTGAGATCACTAATATCACCCCTCCCGTCCTGATTATGTTTCATTAGAACCAAAACGCTAGTGTCGACTTTGTTGCTCTATAAATCTCTTCTTCCGCTTGGATTACCTTGGAAAAACATTTTTTCTTTATATTGTTAGATTTTACTTCATAATTTACACACACACACACACATATATATATATATATATATATATATATATATATATATATATTGTGCAGTTACAAGGAAACTCAAACCTGGTTAAATTATCATTATAAATTTATTTCGGCGAAGAATATCATTATACTCTCCGTCAGATGACTCCACAGATTTAATTTGAGGTTGAAAAACAGCAATCTTATCTTCAGAATTTGACTGTTTTCTCCTTTAGAATCGCTCTTATTGTTTTATATGTTGTGAGAAAGCATGTAATGGTTTGAGGTATTACCTCTTTATTTGAGCCAATCAGGTATTGCAACAAAAATGAATAAATCTACCGGAGGACAAATTCTTTTCTTCCTTTTCTTGATTTGGCCTTCGGGCCGGGATTGAGAGACTCGTTGTATTTCAAGGTCCCAGAAAATTTTATGCGTCTTATTTTCTATTTTTCTTGCTATAATTCGCTTATCCTATAATTAACCATTTCATTTTTTTCTCCACATAATCTACACTGGCTATTTTACTGTGTATTATCAAATTACCTTTTAATGCTTGCCTAGTCGGCTTGGGCTGTAGAATACACCGACTGCACCTCTGCAGATGGATAAGACCCCACCAACGAGTGTCCAGGATATGACACTAAACAATCTGATGGTGAGGTTCCAGTGATGTTAGGACTTTGGGGAAAGCGGAGCACCCCTTCATTGTCATTGCTCCCAGGTCCAGTCTGGCCCGGAATGGTCGCACGTGATAGGGCCCTACCTATGGTTTGAAAAGAACTAACTGCATACTTATGCTAAACTGAATTGTTTGAATTAGAACTGTCTGACTAAACTGAATAGAAATGTTTTTGACAATTAAACTGTACTTACATTTAAACTGCGTGCTTACGCTAAACTAAATTGTTTTAAATAGAACTGTTTTTGACATTGAAACTGTACTTACACTAAACTGAATTTTATATATAAAACTGTTTTGACATTTAACTGTGTGTAAACAAAATATGTACTTATATTAAACTGAATAGTTTGAAATAGAAATGTTTTTCACAATTAAACTGTGTAATCATGCTAAACTGAATTGTTTGAAATAGAACAGATTATTTGCATAAAATGGATTAGGCGTTAAATAACCTAAAAAGGTTGATATGATATAAAATCCAACCCACCAACCGACCAATCTTTTAATGCAATTGGTCCTTATGTCATTATTCTGAGCTGCTATTAATAGAGATTCAGTGTCTCTCATGAGGTCTCCTTTTCTTAACCATGTACCGGTCATTTCGTGAGCAATCTTCCACATTTGTCGTATGAAGTATCCATACTGTTGTCCTCTTCCCATTTTTGTTTACAAGACTTCGTTGTTTTACAGTCGTCCTTAGGTCAACGTTGCTGATATTACCTGATGTTATTAGTTTTGTTTTTTGTTGTTGTTTTTTTTTTTTTTGCTCTATTCAACGAGACCTCGAATTGTTGCATCTACCCAATCCTCAATGATGGCGAGTCCCCTTCCTCTTTCTTTTCTTGACATATATAACCAGTGTAATCTCTTGAGTGTAAGTCCTTGTGCATCATCATCAACTTTCTTTGTCCTTTGGCCCATTTGAATGATTTTCTCCCTTGCTCATTTTAAGAATGGTCCAGATTACCTTACAAGGTGGTCTGCTCAGATGTTTATCCTTTTGATGAGATTTCTGCTGCAGAGCTTGGTTTCGAGATGTTTTCTTGTTATTCAGCGGGTTTCACTTCTTTTTACTTTTTCTTTCATTTCTGTGTTTGATGATGTCTGCTTCGAATATTTCTAAGCACTTGCATTTTTTTTAGCAAGTGTCTTTCTGCTTTTATTATTTGGCCCCTCTGTTTTTTTCTGTTCTTTCTCTTTTCTCTTCCTTTTCATTTTCAGCGTTGAACATTTTTTCGTGCAAAATTCTATTTCTATATCATGGCTGTATATTGTTATGGTTTGTATCTGGGTTTCTTATTCTTTTTCATTTTTTTTAAATATCTTGATATCTTCATATCGTCTATATGTCTAAGTTGGCTTATATTGTTCTGTGATTTTGTAGATTTGTAGTCCCTTGTGCATTTCTTAAGTATATAATTGAGTGGAATCATTGCTATAACAAATAGCAGTGGTGAGAGGGAGTTTCCTTGGAAAAAGCCCCTTTGGATTTGTCCCTTCGGCTAGTGTTTGACCTCCTGCTGTTAAATTCAATTTCTAGTTTTCCCGGGTTTATTATTATCTGTTAAATTCAATTTCTAGTTTTCCCGGGTTTATCATTATCTGTTAAATTCAATTTCTAGTTTTCCCGGGTTTATTATTATCATTATTATCATTATTAAGGGGGTGTACTCGTGGTGTAATGGTTAAAGCGCTGGACTACAGAATCGTAGCAAGCGAGTTCGAACTCCAATGGTGTTATTAAGTTCACTTTCGGATAAATACCCTATGCAAAGGTATGAACCCCCTTATCCCCCAAGCTACGGTTTAAATAGCATCACTACTGTTCTTCTGGAAGGATGGCTTAGGCATTGAATAACCCACGAAGGCTCATATGCCATTAAAGAAAGAAACCAATCCGAAACTATTATAATTATTATTATTTTACTCCTGGCAAATCTTTCACACTAGCGTTGGCAGGTGGTCTTTTACTGGAGTCTAAGTGACAGCAAATCTCCTCGGATCTCCAGGACTCTTGTCAGTATTCTAGCAGAACTTAGCAATACTGTAATCTGGATAGTTTCGATTCTGCAACTGAATTCTAGTTCCTCCAGTCCCTGGGGACCGTTTTGAGCGCACCAACTACAATTGGTATTATGTTGACGCTCACGTCCCACGGCTTTATAAGTTGTCTGGCAAGGTCCTAGTATTTGTTTATTTTTTCGCTTTCTTTTATTTTCACCCTATGATCTACCGAAACGGCAAAATCTACAAAAGGACTAGTCTTTTTTTGTTGTTGTTGATTGGTGCTTGGTCTGGTCTTCTGACCGGGATTAGATGATTCGTTTGTATATCAAAATCCCAAAGAATTTTAAGAGTCTCATTTTCTGGACGGATTCTGATTTGTATATATATTATTTGGTAGAAGACCAAGTTCCAATCTTTTGCAAAATTTCCAGAAGATGACTTTTCCCACCAAGTCATGGCCACTCTTGTACACCTTTTGTGCTAGTTTACTGAATTCGCGTTATCATTTCGTCTCTCTCCGCACATATACTACACTTCCTATCATTTCTTCTCTATCACCACATAAACTATTCTTACTATTTTGTTGCATCTAATTGTAAATGTTTTCTTTTTTGTGTAGTTATTTCAAAAAATATTTTTTGGCTTAGGGTCAAATCTAATACTAATACTTTTTAAACAGATCTATTTGCCCCATAGATGGGAACCTGCCAGTAACTATCTATGCAGGCCTGGGTGGATTTGGGAGTAATGGCAATGAAGGTTATGTGGTAATAGAGACGAAACGATAGTAAGTGTAGGTTATGTGATGATAGAGAAGAAATGAAGTACTTCACACAACACAAATATCCAGAACTGGAGCCTCGCCATCAGATGCAGTTAAAATGTTATACCAAGGACACCAATTTTTTGGGAGCAGGGCTTTTTACCTCTTTTCAGAGGATACCTTCAGCGTCCTCAAAGCCCTACCGACCGGGTTAGGACCACTGTGAGAAGCCCTGATTTAAACAAATATTGTAAGATAAATAAATTACTATCGGTCTAAAACTTTTGAAGGCATCTTGATAGATTCATTTTTATAAAAGATCGGTTTTATTTCCCTTACGTCACACCAGAGAAGTTTACCATAAGAAAAACTATTAAGAATTCATGAAGTTGACAGAGAGGTTGGAAAGAAAAGGAAATCTCTTCGTTGGAAAAGAAAAACGAAAAGCCCAGTTTAAATTATCCCGGTTCAGATGAGGGCAAACTGGAACCGCTGCTTACAAATATAGGTAAAAACTTTTTTCTAGTTTTATTCTATGTTCCATAAAATTACAATATTTTGAAACTTCGACAATCAAAAGTTTTTTATGTAGCTCTACTTATACGGATTTTTTGCGCCATTTCTACCGTTTTGAGCAATACAGTCATTTAAATTGTCATTACATCTGCTGAAATTCCCTCTAACTTCTCGTCTTTACTTAAAATGACTACAATACTCATCATCATTACCATCATCAGCATTGCAATGAGCATCATTTGATATCTTCCCAGAATCCTTTGCTTACTTCACCTGTTGTTTACCTTATGATAAAATGGTTTCATATCCGTTCAGTTCCCATGTTTATCTCGTTTCGTTTGATATTTTATATGTTTACTTGTATTTCCATTTCTGCTTAAAAAGAAATCTCGCATTTTGTGCTTATTCTTTCTTGACTGATTCACCAGTCCCTTCTCCGTTTTACTGAAAAAGGAACTGAAAACCTTTCGTGCACAAAAGCATTGAAAGTTAGTGACCGACTTCGTATCACCAACTGTTTATTTTTTCAAATCGTCGGTCAGGGCTCAAATAAAACAAGTAAAGCTTTAGTTTACTGATAAACTTTTGACAACTTTTTGACTTTCATAGGAAACAGATTTTTATTTTTTTAATAGTTTATTTCAGCGATCCATTATTTTGTAAACTTAACTATTGTGAATAATTTAACGCTTCTTAAACATAAGTATATTTGCATCATTAAGAGGAATCATTAACATTCCAAATTTTATTTGAATTATTTTAAACGCATTTTTGTGTCCTTGGCGTTAAGGAAATATTAAGAAAACAATGAATACTATTTTCCAAACAGTTTCTCGTGAACTATAGATATAAATTCGCAGTTGAAGTATATAATCGCTTAAGCCAATCGCAGTTAGTAGGATGTGATACAAGGTTCATTTTAAGCGAAGGACAGCTAGTTTCCTAGACCGGTTCCCTAATCAAGACTAATGATTTCAATCTACTCTATTATTTACACAAACTTGGGGTAGGGAAAAGAGATGGATTTAAACTTTCCCCCTATGGTATCGGTGCAAAGTGAAAAGCAGAGTCCTTCGGAATTTGAACTCGGGTCACTGATTCCATTTACTACGACGATAAGCGTTATGTTATGCACACCCCCATTGCAGTTGAAGTATAGTATCGTGCATTCAAAATTAGATACGTATATTCATGTTCATAACGGGATTATTCTTATGTATGGAGCAGCACTACTATTTGTCTATGGTTTTCGAGATTAGTAATGTTGTTGAAATGAGAATACAAGAGTATTAACTAAAAGAAAGAAAGAAAGAAAGGAAGAAAGAAAGAAAGAAAGAAAGAAAAAATAATTGGAAGAAAAAATGACTGAAATAGAGAAGCCTTCAGAATAGAAAGTTATCCCGAAAGAAATTGAAATAGGAAAAGAAAGAAGCATGATTAAGTAATGTTGTCTATCTAGTTATTACCTAGCTATTATTATCTAGTTATTATTATTATTATTATTATTGCAGATATGTTTAAATTTCTAGAATTCATTATGCTGCCAAAACAACAAATATATAGTGAAACCAGATTTTTGAAACACCAAAACAAAAAAGACGATAAAAAGCTAAATTGTTCCAAGAAAAAATTTGAATGGTTTGTAATAATTATCTATATCTTATTTTTATTTTATCATCCAGAGTATCTTGACATGATGTTTCTACGGATATGTTCTTCGGCTTTTCTATATAAAAAAAAAAAAAGAAAACGAAAGAAAGAAAAAAAGAATAAAACAAAAGGAAAGAGAAAATGAAAAAAATACGAAGGTATACAGAAAGTAGAGAAGACTGAAGTATAGAAAGAAAGTGAAAAGCAAAAGGGGGAGTTTGTGTTGTGTAGTCTACCTTGGTATTACCTGTAAAAAACTATGAATATATTTAAATCTTTAAAAGGCATCGTTCTATTGCGTGAGCAGGTTTTTCACACACACACACACACACAAGAGAGAAAGAAACGAAGAAAATGAGAAAAAAAAACCAAGAAAATTTGGGAGGGTTTCTTTATAAACATTTTGAGTGTTTTTAACGTTGTTACCGATATATTTTTCGAGGTTTAGGGTCCTTCCAGTACTAGCAGTGAAGGCTGAAATGAGAACGAATGCCTCTCTAGTGCCAGTAAGGCTATCTTTCGGACATGCGCGGATTTCGTGTCCTGTCAGTGGATTCTGGGAACTGCTACATTTTTTGTACTTATCTAGGGCGCTACTCCTTTCCCTGGATTGCTCCACTTTATCCTTGATCCGTACCTTATAATGCTGAGTGTTAAGCAAGTAGGCATAAAGTACCAATTTTTGAGTCTTTGGCATAACTCGACCGGGGATTGAACCCAGGTATTCCGGAAAATTGTCGAACACTCTGACCATCATACCAATCTCCGGTTAGATACCAATACTTGAAACCATTTAACAATGTGAAAGTGAAGCTATTTGTGTTGGATAGCAATAATTGAAAACATTTAACTGTTGGGTTTTGCTTGGTTTTATGGCATATCAACCATTGAAGGTTATTTAATGCCATATACATTTTTATGCGTATATATTACATATACATGATTCATGAACACATTTTGTTGATAATATTTTTAAACGAGCCTAAACTCATTCTTTTGTACACAATTAAATAATTTCAAGTATTGCTATGTATCAATAACAATTTAATTAAACATCAGTCATTTGCTTGCACAGTTTAAATGTCAAACAGTTCTATTTGACCTATAGATAGGACTCTATAAGGTGCTACACAGGTTGTGGACCTGGTAGCGATGCCAATGAAGGGGTACTCTGCAATCCCAAAAGCTCCAGAATTACTGAAGCCTCACCATCAGATAGTTTCGTGTTATATCAAGAACAATCGTCGGGGGTAATAATATAGTTAACTGGGTGCCAAAAAAAAAAAGAAGCTATTTGTCTTAGCAATACTTGAAACCATTTATCTGTCTGCAAGCAAATGAGCTCTGAATCATTAGCTAATCGTTACCTACAAACAATTCATTAACAGATCATTTATATTTGATATATATGTGTAACATAGCCATACAAGAATATGTGAAATGTAGATAGAATGTTCATAACTCATATATAGATAACATAGGAATCCCGAAACACAAAAACACTTACGACTTTTTAGTTCAGGTACGAAACTTTTATGACCTTTGAGTTAAAAGAGTTTTCGACATAAGGAAGAGAGAGGCACAATCTTTCTATGACGACTTTTCCATCTGCCAACCACCACCACCGCCACCACTACGTGCGACACCCGCCGCAAGGCCTCGGCGAGCTCCGAAATTCAACCGTCTTCTTCGGACGCGGACGCTAAAACTCAACTCTTTCGTTCGGAGGCAGGAACTCAACTCACTCACTTTTTTGAAATCCCCAAAATCCTCCGCGCACGCTTCCGGTACATGACGTCATTCACATCCCCCGGTCACAATATCTATATGGGATTTTTATTTTGACATCTGTGAATGACATATCCTACCCGCACGCGCGTGAACGCCTGCGCTCATGTTGCACCAAACTAACCCATGCGCTAAGCGAAAGGTTCTCAGCCTAACTAAACCGAAAGGCAAGATATATCAAACGAAATCCCTCGGCTATTATTTTACATATGTTTAAACAGGATTTGGCATCGAATAACCTACAATGTTGACATGCCGTAAAACATGACCAACCTAAGAATTCAACTACACGATTTATCATATTTAATTGCGGGTTTTATCTGATACATTGATTGTTTCGTGAGGGTTATAAGGTGCAGAAAACAGAATCGTCAAACCGAGTTTGCACTCTAGATAAGTCTGTATTGAAAAAGCAGGAATTCTTCTCTTCTCCTATCTGCGATGAGTAAAATAGTAGGACAGACTGTGCTCTCTATATTTGGTAGGGTTACTAGATTAGAAGGAATTTTTTTTCAAAAGGTTCATGGCTCATTACTTTCTACGACTAACTAGCTTTAGAGAAAGCCTATTGATAGATAAGCCAAGGGAACACTGGAAAACTAATCTTATGTAATATTGTCATGTTAGTCCTGTCCAAGATTTTTTTTTTAAATTCCCATGAACGAATGAGAATAGGAACTGGAAAAAGGTATGATATACTTTGGGAACATCACACATTTATTATTATTATTATTATTATTATTATTATTATTATTCTATTAGATTGCGCAGGAAGAGAATTCATTTAAGTTTGGGGGTAAATGGTAAAACAAGTATCCTGTTTTATGTTGACTCTTTAATTGAATATTGTAGAAATTTTATACTAAGAAGTTTTGGTTAGAACACATGAAATTTGAAGAAACAGCCGTGGCATATGTCGGATATCTTAAATTTTTTAGATTATATATATATATATATATATATATGTAAAATTAGTAATGGAAGCCTCTGGTGTGAGAAAAAGAAAGGAAATATGGATAACTAGATTGGCATATTTCCCGAAAAGAATTGTATCAGCGGAATTACTTTGCTATTCCGCAATCAAATTTTTTTTAACGTAACAGAGAAAAAATCTAGTATTTTTAAACTGTTAGAATCATCCACTGACAGACAGTTTCGTTGTATTACAACTCTTCAGTGTGGCTAGACACGCAGGACGCTTCAAGCTGGAATCGAAACCTGCCCAACTTTACGTTATACTTAGTATCTTACCGATCAGCCATCAGATGATATACGTCAGCTTGGGAATTATCAGGCATTATTTAGTAGCTTTCGTTTGTTTACATTTTGCCTTACCGGATACCAGAGTGCTCAATTCATTAGAAGAGCTTTGCACTACGCGAGTGGCAACCATTAATTCCTTCGCCAGAGTGCTCAACCCCCGGGAGAGGAGCGTAAATATATTTTTGGCCTGATAATTTCGAGAGCGATTAGAGAGAGTGAGAGGGAGAAAAAGAAAGACTCTCGTTGGCATATTTTATTTGGTGTTCAGATTTTTATTGCCCTTTTTTTATTTGTGATCGGGATGTTGCAAGTCTCACTTTTTAATGGTATGATCATGTACGAGCACAAAAAATCCTTAACTCCATATCACGGTAGTATTCATATTCTCAACAATGAGCAAAGATGGTTGAAAGTACTAAACAATACGGTGAGAGAATTCGGATAATTTTGAAACTACCATCACCCACAGTTGCGACAACTTGCTCACCAATTAGAAAAGGAGAAACATCAAATAAATCCTTGTTATTTTCAATGAAATATGCCAATAACACATGTATATTTTGTCAGCCTTTTTTCATTGATACATATTTGATTGAACATAATAGACATTTTTCGTCTACATATTTTTTGTTAATCCTTTTGAATTGCCGTATCGATCTGATGATATTCGGCGGGAATTGGTTGATAATTAGTTATTTCCCTAGTACTTTATTTCTAACTTTGGGCCATCAGTGAAGTTTTAGATGTTCTCATTGATACTGACAATAATAATAACTTCACCACCTCTACTTACAAAAAAAAAAACTCTTATAATAACTCCTGTACCCTCAATTTTAAAAGTGAATGCCCCTTCCGATATAAAAAAAAATGTAATTATAAAAAATATGATAACCCGGGCAAACTGATCTCCTCTTCCAAAACAATATTTTATAAAGAGGTAGAAAACATAAAACAGGCTCTAATGGGTTTCCTAGCTATATTGTTGATGAACAAATTAAACGTATGATTAAAAATGTTAACCAACTGAATAAACACTGTACCATTCCACCCAATCAACAAATTTATCAAACTTTTTTTTACCGCAACCAAATGCACTACAATTATAAATTAGATGAAAAAATATTAAAAACAGTGATACAAAGAAACATACTCCCAACCGATCCTAATAAAAATAAAACGCATCAAATACTATAATGAATTCAAAACCTCCGACTAAGTCATTAAAAATAATTCCTCTCCCACGATTGGAGTTTTGCAAAAAACCAACGTTATATATCAATTTAAATGTCCTTTAGAAGATTGTATCTCAGAAAACAACATTATATACGCCGGTTTAACCTCAACTACCCTATCGAAAAGACTTACAATGCACCTTTCTAATACTAGTTTCATAGCACAGCATTAAAAAAACCCATTCATGCCCAACGACAGAATTATGGAAAATTCTTACCGAAAACACAATATTAGAACAACAAAATAACAAGCAAAAACTACAGATTCTCGAGTCACTACATATTAGGAACATACAAGCCAAACTTAATAGAATCAATTTTGAATCCTGTGCTAATGGACTTAAATGTCTTTAGCTACTGACTCTATAGAAACAAATTCGAAAACTAAACGCTACGCAATACAATAGTACAGACGCTCATTCTTACAAAATAGTAATCTACATACAAAAGTTATATCACTTTTGTAATATATCCTCTCCTGATGATGATCCGAGGTTAGGCAGAAAGTACTTGGGAAATAACTAATTATGGAAGTTTTATCAACCAATTCTCACCGAATGGATCAAATAGAATTATTAAATCGTTTACTATACTTGAAACCATTTTCCTGTGAACAAAAATGATGAATATTAAACACAATTATTAATGTTAGACAACAGTACTTGAAAGTATTTGACTGTGTGCAAACAATTTAAAACTTAACAATAAAGTTACTTGCAAGCTATTCGCTTACAAATCACATGTGTGTGTGAGATATATGAAGGAATAGGATTAGACATTTAATAACTGACAAAGATTGAT
The DNA here is from genome assembly GCA_963585895.1 of Sepioteuthis lessoniana. NCBI lineage: Eukaryota > Metazoa > Mollusca > Cephalopoda > Myopsida > Loliginidae > Sepioteuthis > Sepioteuthis lessoniana. Next base: position 68,677,050 of record OY757905.1, on the reverse strand, counting down.
ATGCCATAAAACAAAACAAAACTAAACCTGGCCAAACTAAACATTGTTACGTTAAGATTTTATTATTGGGTATAATATTCTCTTATGACGTATCTTTTGTGACAAAACATGGTGTGTCTAAATTTTTCTATACAGTTTTCTTATTATTATATTAATTATATAGATATTTACACAAGAATGCTGCATGCTGCGTGCAATCCTGAACAAGTCCTGGCAGCAACACCCCACAAGACACCAACTGTACGGCCACCTGCCCCCTATCACGAAAACTATTCAAGTTAGACGAACCAGACATGCAGGACACTGCTGGAGAAGCAGAGATGAACTCATAAGAGATGTACTCTTATGGATCCCCACACATGGCCGCGCAAAAGCAGGACGACCAGCACGAACGTACATTCAGCAGCTATGTGAGGATACGGGATGTTGTCCCGAAGACCTACCTAGGGCGATGAACGATAGGGAGGAGTGGCGAGAGAGGGTCAGGGATATCCGTGCTACCAGCGCGATATGATGATGATATGATGATGATATAGATATCTTATAAAAAAGAGAAAGGAAAAAATAATTATTATTTTATATCAAGAGTTTAGGGATTAGCGTTCTTTATACGTTCACATTTACTTTTTCCATAAATGTCTCGTTTAACAACATTATATGTTTACAAGTATTCCTCTCGAAATACAAATAAGTTGTATACATTTGTAAGTTTTCAAGTATTCCGGTCGAATACAAATATTTGCATACAGTTATATGTTTTCAAGTATTCCTATCTAATACAAATAATTTGCATACAGTTGTATGTTTTCAAGTATTCCTATGTAATAAAAATAATTTACACAGTCATATATTTTTAAGTATTCGTATCTAATACAAATAATTTGCATACAGTTGTGTATTTTCAAGTATTCTTATCTAATACAAATAGTTTGCATACAGCTCTATGTTTTCAATTATTCCTATCTAATACAAATAATTTGCATACAGTTGTATGTTTTTATGAATTCCTATCAAATACAAATTATTTGCATACAGTTGTATGTTTTCAAGTATTCCTATCATATACAAATAATTTGCGTACAGTTGTATGTTTTCAAGTATTTACATCTAATTCTATTCATTTTCGGAGCTAAACCCTTGGGAAAGGCATGAACCCCTAAGATGCATTATCATTACTGTTCTCCACGAAGATGGCTTTGGCATTAAATAACCTACGAAGCTTTATATGCCATAAAACAAGGAAAACCTTAAACAAAGAAAGCATCTAATTTTAATAATCTACGTACAATTATGTAATTTCAAGTAATTATTTGTATCTTAATTGATGGTGTATTTTTCCGAACTATGCCGAACCAGATATAATGGAATAACCCAATATTTAGGGAAAAATATGGAATTCATAGTTAGAAAAAATTTGAATTAATAATTTGTTGCTCCTGCTCGGGCTTTTATGATAACCTTAATTCTTTCACGCATGATTTTCGCTAATTTAACGCAATATTCTTTATTGAAGTCGTTTCAACTGTCGAATATAGCAATTAAGAGATCCTTGGTGTTTAGAACCTTCTCATAAACTTTTTTTTTTTTTTCAAATATCCTCAATATTTTTTTCTGTTTGATGATCATGGCGTTGATTTTATACGTCTTTCCCGTAGAAAAGATTTAATCTCTGTTGTTTGTGATAAGATGCATTATCATCCTGAAAAACGACTCCATTATCACGTGACCAATTTTCAATCGAAGTTTTGTTTTTCTTCCAGTATAAATAAATGGCATTTATGTATACAGAGTCAAAAGAAAAGAAACGATCTCCAGATATATATAGATATAAGTTTCTTCAAATTTCAGAGCAATGGAAAAAAAAAGAACAATATAAAAGAAATGTACCTATTTGTCTTAACATTTTTGTTGATTTTTTCTTTCAAATAGATCGAGAAGAGGATGTGTATAGACTGAGACAGAATTAGGCGGGGGTGGGGGTAAGAAAAAAAAACACAAAGAAAATAAATAAAGAAAGAAAGAGGTTTAAAAGAAAGAAAGAAAGAAAGAAAGAAAGAAAGAAATTGTTTGAAATAAATAACCTTGAATCGAAAAATGAGTAAACAGATAAAAAAAATTAATAGGTCGATAGATTAATAGATTGATACAAACAGACGAAAAACTATAGATAGATCGATAGATAGATAGATATCGAGTGAGATCGAAGGACGAGTTAGTAGACTGAAAGAGAGAGAAAGAGAGAGAGAGAGGGAGAAAGAGGGAGAGAGAGTTGGATAAGTAGATTGTCATAGAAAAAAGAAAGAGAAAATAGAAATGGATCAATAAGTATATATATATATATATATATATATATATATATATATAGGGAGAGAGAGAGAGAGGGGGAGAGAGGAGAGAGAGAATGAGAGAGACAGACGGACAGAAACAGAAAGATGGATGGATGATGAGTAGATTGAGATTGATAGAGAAAGAGAAAAATGGAATTATATCAGAAAGAAATGAGAGATAGAATAACAAATGCAGAGTGAGGAGAGCCTTATCATACTAAGTGAATTAAGCATGTTGCTTAGGGCCGTTAGGCGGGAATTATTTGATGATTGTGCGCGAAGCTTAATGTGAGGTTCTAGCGTCGGTTTGGCGTGTGTCGCGTTGAGTTGATAAATGAACTTCACCGGAGGCGGAGGTCGCAGGAAATAAGGCATTAATCAAACTTCTTTTTTCTTTCCTTTTCTTTTTTTTTTTTTGTTTTATCTTTCCCTTACTTTCTTTTCTTTTTTTTTTCTTAATATTTTAATGAATGTTATTCTTTGAATGTCATAAAAACGCTAGCAAAAACCGAATTTTCTTCAAGTTCTCTTTAAATATATTTGTTTTGTGGATTAGTTTGCGTTTTGAATTCGTTTTGTGCAACCATGGTGATCAAGTGGCAATTACGATTAATCAGGATTCCCCTTAAAACGTTTTAAAAGAATGGATCAAACCGTTGCTAAAGACAATTAAAATAATTACCTGTTTTCGTTTTTTACTCGTCGTATAAACTGGTTTGATTGTGGGGTGATACCTTTGTAGCTTGTCTTGGACATGAAAAGCCTTGCGAAGTCCACCCCTCTCCAAGTCTACAACTGGTTTGAGTTCAGAGTTTGCCTTCTCCTAGACTGGTTTGACAACCAGTCTGTCCAACTACTAACCGGTAGCTTGAGTGAGTAGGGACCCCAAATACGATGTGAAATGCAAACAGCTTCATTCAAGGTTTGACCTCGGGTAGCTAAGTACACTTACGATGAGGATAGCTGTTACGCCGCGAGCCCCTCCGTTTTCTATTTATGTAAAGAAAATGAAGACTTGATACTTGAATCGAAGCCGAACTTTACTGGCAATCTATCATTATAAAATTTTTTGTAGATTTGTTCTATCGCTAGTTTGGTTTGGTTTGGTTTAGTTACGTTTCGTTTTATGGCACATCAACCATTGTAGATTATTAATTATAAATCCATTTTAAACATATAAACAGTTCTATTTCAAACTATTCAGTTTAGTATAAGTATAGTTTTTTTGTTTACACATAGTTAGATGTCAAAACACTTTTATTTCAAACTATTCAGTTTAGCGTAAGTACAGTTTGAATGTCAAAAACAGTTCCATTTCAAACAATTTAGTTTAGCATACAAAAACAGCATTTTAATTTAGCTTAATTTCGCAGTTTAAATTTCAAACAATCCTATTTCAAACAATTCAGTTTAGCATAAGGACACAGTATATTTGTATTCGACCCATAGATAAGACCCTATCAAGTGCTACTACTCCGGGTCAGAGTGGACCAGGGAGCAAAGGCAATGAAGGAGTTCTTCGCATTCCCCAAAGCCCCAGCATTGCTGGAACTTCACCATCAGATCATTTAGTGTCATATACAGGATACTTGTTTATGGGGGTGGTCTTACCTTTCTACAGAGAAGCAGTTGGTGTTTTCTACAGTCCCAGCCGACTGGGCAAGTGCTATTCCTGGAAATATATGATAATATAAGCTCACTTAAAGGACATTTACTGTTTTTTTTTATCTAGTAATAAATAAACTAATTATTACAGATAAATTGGTTGCTTACAACTTCCGGGTAGTTATTTTTTTATTGCCTTGTAGGATGGCAAGTCTTAACGACGACATGCATGTAAAAGGTTCAATCTTCAAAACGTCTAGAAAGGTACTACTCTTGGCTTCATAAAATATACTTAAAATAAACTATATTAAATTGTTTAAATTAATGATATAATTTTTTTTCAACCTTTGCAGAAGGAAATATGATGAAATAACCCAGGAAATTGACGAAAAAATCATGGTATTCATTAATAAAAAATTAGAATTAATACTTCGTCGCTCCTCCTCGTGCTTTGATGACAGCCTTAATTCTTTCAGGTATGGATTTCACTAATTTAAAATAATATTCTTTATCCAAGTGGTTCCAACGTTCCCGAATAGCAATTAAGAGATCTTCATTAGTGGATAGAGTCTTCTAATGTACCTTTTTTTTCTTTTTTCTTTTTTTTAATTTCAACCATGAATTTTCGATTGGATTTAAATCCGGACTGTTAGCTAGCTATATCATTGATTTTATATGCCTTTCCGGAAGAAAGGTTTCAATCCCCTTCGCTTGTGTAGCGTAAACTTCTTTTTCTCTTTTCTGTTTTCTGTTATCATATTTATTACAAAGATTAATTTTGTTTTGTTTTTTAACAAAATGCATTTTATCTCAAAGAATCACTTCATTATCAACAAACCAATTTTGGGAATGTCCTCGTGGTGTAATGGTTGAAACAATGGACTGTGAATTCGTAGTAAGCGAGTTCGAACTCCAATCGCGCTATTACATTCACTTTCGAACCTTGGGAAAGGTATGAACCCCTTATCCTTCCAGCTATGGGTTAAATAGTACCACTACTGTTCTTCTAGGAGAATGACTTTGGCATTAAATAACCTACAAAGTTTGATAAGCCATTAAACAAAGATACCAAACCAATTTTCTATTTATGGATTGATAAAATTATCAAAAATTTCAATGTACATGGATTGTGAAGCTAATGATTACTGTCTTTGGTTATTTCAATGACATGTAACCCCAAATCATGAGTCACATAGGGAATTTACATGTTGATAGTTATCTTTGTATAATGCTTTGAGGTTTCTAAATTGACGCTTTGATATCTTTCGTGGTCTACAAGAGTGTTCTCCTTTTACAACCACCCCATTTCTTTTATCATCATCATCATCATCATCATCATGACGTGCCACTAGCACGGATATCCCTGACCCCCTCTCGCCACTTTTCCCTATCGTTCATCGCCTCTGGCAGGTCTACATCCCGTATCCTCACATAGCTGCTGAATGTATGTTCGTGCTGGTCGTCCTGCTTTTCCCCGGCCAAATGTGGAGGTCCATAGGAGTACATCACTTATGAGCTCGTCCCTGCTTCTTCAGCAGTGTCCTGCATGTCTGGTTCGTCTAACTTGGATAGTTTTCGTGATAGGAGGCAGGTGGCCGTATAGCTGGTGTCTTGTGGGGTGTTGCCGCCAGGACTTGTTCAATATTGCTCGCAGCATTCTTGTGTAATTGCCATCTAGCTTCTTCTCCAGCCGTTTAGTTAGCGTCTATGTAGTGCATCCATACAGCAGTATCGATACTACAGCTGCCTGGAAGAAACTGCGTTTCATTTTATCGGTTAGGTCTAATTTCCATATGATCGATAGCCTATTGTTAGCTGTCCATGCCTTCATTAGCCGCGTGTCGATATAATGGCACCAAATTTTAAACACGGCTGACAAGGAACAACCAACGTCTTTCACACACTCCACTGTGATTTACTTTCTTGAATGAGTTTTACAATTTTTTCTATTATGTCAATTGATAGTTCATTTGTTGGAGCCATATTTCCTTTCATTTAGGTCTGTCCGTGTCTGCAATAACTGTCTTTCAACTGAGGACTCATTTATATATCTTGCATTCTGCTGGTATATATTTTAAGAATGCAAATTGCTATAACATTCCCTCTGCATGATTTGGAAGAATATATCATTAATTCAAATAATTCAATCTAGTTTGTTGCAGGTATATTTTATGAAACCAGAAAGTTCAGCTATTATAGAACAATGTGTTGTGTCTTATTTGTTATTAGTTTGTTTACTGCTTAATGAAAAGCCAAGGAGAACATTCTCAAAGTGTCTTAATTTTTTTTTTTTTTTTTTTTTTTGCCCGAGGTAATATTTTCAAGGAAATGGAATATTGCATTAAAATATTTCATATTAAAAAACTCTGATATCTTTATCACACTTCGAAGATTACCATTTTATAAGAAACTTCAAATTTTCTACTTTTTATCCGCAGATGGTAAAGAAGCGGTTTTATGCCTTTCCCAAGAGCATTACTTCAAAGTGAACGAAACTGTCCCAACTGGAGATTGAAACACGTTCACCGATTTTATTCTTCGAACCGTTAACTGTTTGTCCAACCGCACCTCCGTTCTCTAAAAGTCACTGATATTTGATAGAGGCTTCTTTTAAATTCTGTTTCATGATAAATAGTTTATGCTATATGATTTTGCTAGTAAAATATTTTTTTAATAATTTCTCAATCAATCATTGAATAAATAAATAAATAAATAAATAAGTAAATAAATAAATAAGTTACATGTGTTGTATGACTTCCTTTTCCCCGAAGCCATCCAAGCGTACATTGGTCGAACATTAAGCTGTCTGAAAGTCGAAGATTAATTCATTTTCAGTTTTCTACATATTTTTAATTAATATATTCATCTTTTGGGGGTTTTTATCCAAAAGTTTTCTGTGGATGGAATCTTCGGCTTGTAAGTTAAATTCCAAACAAGAAATTAGACGTTTTTCCAACGGAGCTTAGAATACATAAACTGAGTCCTCTGCAGAGGAGTAAGACCCCCCCACCCACCAAAAAAGGTTATGTCCTGGATATGACACTAAACTGCACCTGATGGTGAAGCTCCAGTGACGGAAATCTCTAAAGTGTGGAGCAACCATGAATCGGCTTTACTCCGAGATTCATCTTACCTGAAATAATTGTACCTGTTAGGGTCCCACCTATGAGTCAAATAAATCTTTTTAAAAAATGGTTCGTATTCCATTGAACTTTGTACAAAAAAAAGAAGAAATACCAACACAAAAATGTAAATATAATGACAAAATGAAAGCAGTTCCCAAACCTCAAGGCATGAAAATAACCCTTGACGGGTTAAAAGGAATAGATCAATCAATAAAGGAAGTAGAATCAAATGGAATAAAACAGCCGAGACAATTGAAAGTGCTCTGATAAAACCAAGTAAGTAATGTACAAAGTAAAATTACAGCCAAAACATTTTGGGAATAAAGAAAAACACGAAGCTCACTCCAAAATTAAAAGTCCCCTATTTATACCCACACAAATTATACAATATAGCAAGTACAATAGCAATATGGATCGAGAAAGTTTTCCGTCACAAAACACAATTTACCTCCAAGCTACCACTAATTGCTATGTACTTTCGGCAAGATCCTGAATGCCGCGGTCGTAAAATCTACCACAGTGACCCTAATTTTATGTTATCTGATTTTTATTGCAATAAAATTTAGTTCTTATTGCGTAGTGTTAGAGCTTTAATACTCAAAATCAAGCAAACGAAAGTAAGTTGGCGGTTTCTTTAATTATTTCGGAGCTTATGGACGTACCAGTGCTTACCGACCAACAAGAACTTATTTACATCAGCTCTGTGTGGACACAGGATGTAGTTTAAAGGACCTATCGGGAGCAATGGATAATAGGGATGGAGGAAAAGTAAGAATCTGGGAAATCCGTGCCTTCGGCGCGACTTGATCATGATGATGATACCTTAAATTGTGGCGTACGAGTCGATTCGGCATATAAGACGACCTCAAAATTATGGGTTAGATCTACACCTGCTATATAGGTCGACTCCTAAACGTACAATAGGCTACTGGTGGAATCAAGATTTTAAGTCTCAATAAAGTAACCTTGAAGTAATCTTTATTTTAAAATGTTTTGCCATATAATTATAGTAGTATTGCCAATGTGTGCTTATCAAACAAATTATCATTATGTCGGATTAAATTATCACGTAATTATTTTTCTGAAATCAGAATTACATCAGACAAAAAATGAAGCATGGAAAGGGTGTGACAAAAGGACAATTTTAAGCGGAATATAGCTGTTTTGCATATAAGATTTATTTTCATCTTGACCGATTAGAGTAGCAAGATTAAGTAGCTAAATTTTCCTTCTTATTTTTCGATAGTTGATAGGAAGAGCTTATGTAATATAAATTCTCAGTCTTTTGCGCTATCATGAAATTGCACAGATAAACAATATATCGTAGTTGTCTGACTTGCAGCCTGGATGCTGTGGCGTTCCGGTCAGTGTTTCCAGTCAGTGCCTCAACTGTTAGAAACTTTGTGAGATATAACGTTAAAAGAATACTTCATTTGCATTCCAGTTTTATTATTTTATATTAATCACTGTATTAGTTTCTTAAATACGTTCATCAAACACGAGTCTAAATTGGAAATACTTGTGGCAGTCTGCTGGAATTATATTGGGGTGTATATCGAGTGTTAGGGGTACCGTTCCATTAGTTGACCACTCTGTGGCGAATGTTTGGATTTAAACTCTGCCGTATAAGTTGAACCCTAGTTTTGTTGAGATTTTTTTCAGATTTAAAAAATCGACTTGTTCGCCGTCTTTTACGCAAAGTATATGACTTAAACCGTACCCATTGGCCTAATAGGTAGAGTGTTCGCCAATGGCTCGGAAGACCAGGGTTCAATCTTAGGTCGAGTCATACCAAAGACTCAAAAATGGTACTTGAAGCCGCTTTGCTTAACACTCAGAATTATAAGATATGTATCAAGGGTAAAGTGGAGAAATCCAGGGATTGGAGTCGCGCCCTCCTCTACACCTCGGTGTAGTAGCTATTGAAAAGGGAGCCTCCGGGTTGCCCTCGACTACGTTCACCAACTTTACTTTATATGACTTAAACAATCTTGTTTATTCATTGCAGATATTAAAATCTAAAAAAAATAATAAAACTATACTATGATGAATGTGTGTCAAATTTCTAGCCCTTCATAAGGTGTCGCAGATTCAACTATTTTAATTTGAAGTTGGGGCATATTGACAGCGTAGAGAAATACAGTGGTGTAATGATTATTGTCTCGACGAGCCAAGTTCAAAACTTGGACGAAGCTATTTGCGATTCCCTTCGAGCTAATGTCTTTGGAAAAGTATGTCTCCATCTCTTCCCTCTCGATCTTCGAAGAAATAGGGAATACTGGTTTATCTTGCCTTGTAGGCAGATAAACTGGTCGAGGAAAAAGAAAAACTGAACTTAAAACGCGGAGGAAGAGTGGAGTTAAAAGTCTACTTGGTACTACAACAACTACACCTTCACTCACCTGGGTGTGGTTACGAACCTATGCTACATAAAAGATCTTCAGGAATCTAACACTGTTACCAAAATTACAACAGAAGTATATAATTGCTCAACCTTACCCCCATGCGCTGGGTGTGACACAAGGAAAATTTTAAGCAAAATACAGTTGTTTTAAATACAAGATTTACCTTCATCTTGACCGATTGTAGCTAAGTTTTCATTATTATTTTTCGATAGTTGTTAGAGGAGAAATGATGGATTCATGCCTTTCAAAAGAGCATAAGCAGGGAGTGAAATCCAAGGAGCTTCTTTTTTTAGCCGAAGTCGATTGAAATTTTTCATAATTAATGAATTAACAAATATAGATCCGTACATACTTGATTCTTTGAAATAGAACTGTTTTTTACATTAAAACTGTATTTACGCTCAACTAAATTGTTTGAAATAGAACTGTTTTGACATTTAACTGAGTGTAAACAAAAACTATACTTATACTAAACTGAATTGTTTGAATTCGAACTGTTTGACTAAACTGAAAACCTTGAAATAGAAATTTTTTGACAATTAAATTGCGTACCTATGCTAAACTGAATTGTTTGAAATAGAACTGTTTGTATAAAAATGAATTTGCCATTATTAACCTACAAAGGTTGATATGCCATAAAACGTAAACAAACAAACAAATACTTGATTTTTTCATAAATGTTTCTATAATGATTGATCCAAACATATCAACTGATAAAGAAACAAAAACTGATGTTATGTATTAGATGTAGACACAAAGGGGAGTCCCCATGGCCATACAACATTGCAATATCGTTGTAAGCAAGTTCGAACTCTAATCGCGCTCTTACGTTCACTTTCGGTCTTATACCCTTGGGGAAGACATGGACCCTCTTAACCGTTCAGCTAAGGGTTAATAACACCCCTACTGTTCTACAAGAATTGTTTTGGGATTTAGTAACCCGTGACGGTTGATATGCCATTAAAACAAATAAACCAAGATATTGGCAGGTGTTTTTATGACAGCCAAGACGTTTCCTAAAGATATGAATAAGATATTTATTGGTGACATTGACGAATATATATCCTCACAAAATGTTGACTGATGATATTTCAACATAAAAGTTTAGAGCAAAAGAATGGATAGAAGCGAACAATGCAAGGCTGAGAAAGAAAAAATGAGCAGATTGTTTCAAATAAAAAAAATTGGTAAGAGTATAAGATTAAAGGATAAAGGAAAGAAAGCAACAAAGAATAAAGAAAAAAGAAAAAGTAAAAAAAATTGAAAAAAATGAAAAAAGATGAGCTTATTTAAACTAAAAATAAAGAAAGAAAGAAAGAAAGAAAGAAAATAAATAAATAAAGAAAGAAAGGCGGAAAAGAAAAGAAAAGAACAATCAGAAATGAAGAAAAGAAAAGAAAAGAAAAGAAAAGAAAAGTAAAGAAATATTCACAGCAGAAAAAGAAAGAAAAGCACAGAAAGAATTTGTTAAATAAGGAACAAGAAAGAAGGTAAAAAAAGAGAAATAGACAAAAGAGCAACTCTGAAAGACAGAAAGAAACAAAGAAAAAAACAAACAAACACACAAACAAATAAACAAACAAAAAATGAAAGAAAAGGAAAAATTAATAGACAAAAAATCGTGACAATAAGGAAAAAAACGGGGGAAAACATCAGAACGACTAATGAAGCAAGAAAAAGGAAAGTTTAGGAATTATAATCACTGAAAAGAAATAATATTTTTTTTACGTGTTTTGCAGTTTGATTCTTTAAAGTTGAAGTGAAAATTGAATGTAAATTGATACATATATAATAATTGCACACACACACACATACACATAAAACACACACACACACACACACACATATATATATATATATATATATATATATATATATATATATATATGAAGAGAGAGAGGGAGAGAGATGAAGTAAGATATAAAGAAAAAAATATATCAATATTTAGGTCTGGCTTGTAGTTGAAATAGTTTCATATTTTACACTGTTGCCAAAGGTTAGAGTTCGATCCCCAGTAAAAACAAAAATTTTAGACAATTTTTCAATAAGCTAGGCTCTTCCACCCTTAGGAAAACTAGACACAACACCATCTTCGTCAGATTTTAACTCTTGTTTGACTTTAATTAAAAGTAAGCTAAACTAAACAGATCTCGACATTAAAACAAAGTATGCTGAACGTACAGAAATGCAATTATATAAGAGAATATTTGATAGATAGATAGATAGATATGACCAGACTGATATATAGACAAACTGAGATAGGTAAAAACTGACCGATATATATATATAGGTTTTTTTCTCCACCGTCTAGTCCCGAAACACGAAGAATATTAAGAAGACTGGAACGTCTTCACTTGAAGATCATAAAAAGTCCAGTCCTTGGTATTTAACAGAACTTCTCTCTCTCTCTTTCTATATACATATATATATATATATATGTGTGTGTGTGTGTGTGTGTGTGTGTGTGTGAATAGATAGGTAGAGAAAGAAAGAAAGAAAGAGAGAAAGAGAGAAAGAAAGAAAGAAAGCTTTGAAAAGAGATATGTATGAACAGACGGAGATAGATAGATAGATAGATAGATATGAACTGACGGAGAAACGTATGAATATACTTAGAAATACAGTAGTAATAGAGATATGATCAGTAAGATCTGTAATTAGGAAGTTTCTTTTTTAAGAAAGACTTCTGTGGTATATATATATATATATATATATATGCGAACAGGGATATATATATATATATATATATATATATATATATATATATATATATATATCCCTGTTCGCATAACTCTTTCTTTGTAAATATCTTCTGTTGGCACTTTTTCCTAAACTTGACTATATGGACACACGTAGTGAAATATTTCGTCTTAGAAGGATACCTCTTCAGTTACAAATAGAATGGTATAAATACTTACTTACAAATATATAGAAAACAAATACATATACAAATGTTTATTTTCATGCATTTCTCAGCAGATGATGAGGGAGTCCCCTTGGCGTATTTGTTAAAGTGCCGGACTCCGGCTTCGTAGTAAACGAGTTCGAATTTCAGGCGCGCTATTGCGTTTATTTTCGCACGAATACCATTGGGAAAGGTATCCTTTCAGTTATGTGTTAAATTGTACCCCAACCGTTATTCTGCAAAAAAATGTCTTTGGCATTAAATAACCCACGAAGCTTGATATGCCATTGAACAAAGAACCCAGAAATCTGTTCATCGGTAGTTGACTGCTGTCCTCTTCAAAAGGCCTTCCTTTTTTCATTATTCATTATGATATGAATATGCATGTGCTATCTTCTAAGGCAGTTATTGTTTGTCGCATACTAATTTCGCATAATTAACATCATTATCTTTGCTAAAACTTCATCGGTTAGGAATAATTAATTCCGTCATCATTTCTTTCTTCTCTTGTTAAAATTTAATACCTAATAATATGTTTTGATTGTAAAAGTTACACAACAAACAATAAAATCCTGGCAACTTTGGTTCAGAAAACAATAGTTATGTGAGTATTCATGTATAGTTCACACACACACACACACACACATATATATATAGCATTGCAGTGTTTTAAGAGGGTGTTAGTTTTCTTTTGACCAACTGACTGCATATCTCTTGATTTTTTTCAAGTGGTGTGACGGGGTTGGCCTTTTCTTTCTTTTTGTCCTATAATATTTTTTTTCTTTTTCCCCCGGGAAGTGATTCGAGATATTGTTATCTCTTGTTCCTGGCGGGTTTTTTTTCTTTTTTTTTCTGGTAACCGTGAATGCTGGTAGATATTAGATTAGTAAATATATATGTATATTTCACCAATTCATATAGTTATAATTATGATTAAAATTTAACGCTAAAAGTGTTTTTATCCGTAAAATCGTAACAAAGGACGAAACTGTAGCGCAATATCACAATATATTTCAAGTATGAAATAAGTCATAAAACAGAATAAAAAATCACGACTCAGAGTTCCACGTAGTCAATAGACAGTATTCAACGTGTCAGACTTTTTCTGTTTACAAAGAGCTGAAAAAGTCAGACATGTTGAATACTAGCTCGACAAAGGATCAAAAGTATGAAACTGTTATAGGTTTTTACCCTGTTTTATAAATTAATTCATGCATGAACTATATATATATATATATATACATTATAAAATGAATAGTTCGTCAAGTGAATTTGGTGTTTTAGATTTATATTTTTATAATTTTGCTCAACAGGTGATTCGGACTTCATAATCGTTTTCAGAAGGCCTTCAGCAGGCCTTCTTCATTAGCCTACGGAAGACAACTCTGAAGTCTGGAACACGTGTAGAGCAAAGTTATAAAAATAAGAATCTAGAAGGCGTCCTAAAAGTCTCCTGAAGACGATTATGAAGTCTGAAACACGTGTAGAGCTAAGTTATAAAAAAATAAGAATCTAGAATGTCTCTTGAAATCCTCCTACACGAGTAAGATTTAACACAAGGTCTGGAGAGTTTCAATGCTTTGGATTTTGATAGTGATATAACTGATGGCTGTTTTCCTTTATAACGTAAGAAATAATATAATCCTGGTATCTTTGACTAGAAGAAAACTTTATAAAAAATTTATCAGAAGTGTAGAAATCTATGGGCAATAATACATACACACATAGACACACACACACGTATGTATATATGTATGCGTTTGTTTTGCGTGTGCGTGTGCGTGTGAGCACACATATATCATGTACATGATTGTGCATCATTTAATATTTCGTTTCTGCGAAGATCTCTTTAATACTAATTTGATATCTAATTCTTGACTTTCATCTTGACGAGGATAAAAAAGAAGAAATGAAGCAATTCAGTTTGTCTTACACAAATTTTACAAGTTCTATCAAGATTCTCAATCGTCAGAGAGTGTGAACGGAAAATTAATCAATTCTCTGAATATCGGAGAAAAAAAAGTGTAAACATATATTGTTGACGACCGTAGTCGAGGGTGACCTGAAGGTTCCCTTTTCAATAGCTACTACTCCGAGGTGTTGGGGGCGCTACTTCTTTGACTGGATCGCTCCACTTTACCCTTGATACGTACCTTATAATGCTGAGTGTTAAGCAAGGAGATATCAAAAACCATTTTTGATTCTTTGGTATGACTCGACTTGGAATTGAACCTCGGTCTCCCGTGCAATTGGTC
>OY757905.1:68607428-68659928 GCA_963585895.1 Sepioteuthis lessoniana | reverse complement strand
AAAACAACATACAAAAATATGCCTTTTAATTGGGTTTGAAGACCCAAAATTACCGACTGGTAAATATGTAACTTCTTATAACACTTTATATATATATGTATATATATATATATATATATATATATATATATATATATATATATATATGTGTGTGTGTGTGTGTGTGTGTGTGTGTGTGTGTGTGTGTGTGTGTGTGTGTGTGTTTATATAAAATTTGTTGAAAAAAATGCACTGATGCGGCCCGACTTAAATTCTATCGCCTCCGGGAAATGATGATGTAAGCAAATAACGGAAATTCCAGGATGTGGCTTTTGAAATATGAATACAATCTGGGTGTCACGTGACACCGTCTCAGGATGACAACACCGACAGACGAAAAAGAAAAAGAAAGGGACAGAATGTTTGCAAGAAAGAAAGAAAGAAAGAAAGAAAGATCGGATAGGAAAAAGAAGAAGAGAAAGAGAGTGATGGGTAAAAATTTAATCGTAATTCTAATGCATGTGTAGCGTATGGAAAATGAGGGAGAGAGAGAGTATATAAAAAAAGGAATTTTTAAATGAATTTAATGATTCGAATGATAAAAAATATTGAAGAACTAAAAAAAAAAAAAAAAGAAAGAAAGAAAGAAAGAAAATTGAGAAAATAAAAATTGAAAAAGAGCAAATGAAAAGAAACTGAGAAAAGAATGGAGAGAACAAATAAGGGAACATTCAACGAAACAAAAGTGAAAGAAAGATTGAAAAAGAAAAAGAAAAAGAAAGTCCATAAAAATAACCAAAGAAAGAAGAAAAAAGCCAGATAAAAGAACCTGAACTGTTACCAAATGTCATACGAAAGAAGAAAAAACAAAAACCCAAAGAAAAGAAGTCCAGTGAATACGGAAACTCCAAAAAGATGCATAAAAATTCCAAACATCCGAAGAAAGTCCAACAAAGAAGCAAAGAAAATACAAAGAATCAAACATATCCTCGAAAAATTCATAGAAAATCGAAAAGAAATTCCAAGAGAAAAAGACCAGGCTGAAAAAAGAATGGCCAGAGAAGAACAAAGACTATGTCCAAAGAACTAAGGAAATTCCAAAGATAAAAGAAAAATGGAAAAAAAGGTAAATTCAACTAAGAACCAATTAAATAAATTCCAAAGATGAAAAATGTTAGCAATAAAAAAACAAACAAAAAACGAACAAATGTTCAAAGATCCAAAACCAAAAAAACATCAGGAGTTATTCTACAAAAAGAAATTGAGAAGAATTGGAAAAATCGCCAAGGTATCTTTGGAGAAAAATATAATTTAGTTCGGTTGCATTCAATGCATTTTCCATGGATCTCTTTAAATTTAGAACATCGTATATTTTACCTGCATGTGGTTGCATAACTGTTCTCATCGTAGGAAATGGACTCAGCTAACCGAGTTCAAATCTATTATCAAAAGATATGAAATCAAATATTCTCCCTCTAGCTATGGGTAAATAGTAGGACAGACTGTGCTTTTTACCCTTAGTATAGCAACCTTTCTAGAAGGAGAAAAAAAGCAAACCAGTCATAGACCTGGAGAAGGATGGGCTACACTAGGATATTTCTGTCCAAGATACGCTTCCTGAATACCACCTACACGATCAACCCAGATTACGAGACCGTTGAGAAAAACCTGCTCACCTCTCTAAAATGTTTCTTTTATATATATATATATATATATATATATATATATATATATATATATATATATATATGTGTGTGTGTGTGTGTGTGTGTGTGTGTGTGTGTGTATGTGTGTGTATAATGGAGAAGTGAAAGAGAGCTCTCAACACATTCTTTGTTCGTGGTTAGGTATAATTTCAACAACATTACTACTAACACGAAGCGTCTCAGCAATATCTAAACGCCAACAATATTTCTGTTGACATTTAATCATGAGGATTCGAATTTGAATTTCACAACCAAACGATTACACGTCTTGCTCGGTTTGTGAGTTTCTCTGATTTCTTTATTTCTCAGGGCTTTAGATAATTCATGCATGAAGTAACCATGAAACCACGACATCTAATCTCAGCGGAAAATACCGCCTTTTCTGATATATTAGGCGAACACTTTCAAAGAAGCTCCGAAAAATCACCCTGCAGCTTCTATGTTTAAGATCAGGTTTAATGGTAGGGTTTGTATTAGCTCATTCACATAGTCTACCATCTTAATGTACTTAATCTACAGATTTTTACAGAATCTATCTATCTATCTATCTATCTATCTATCTATCTATATGTGTGTGTGTGTGTGTGTGTGTGTTATAAAATAGGCTTACGCAGTGTATAGGAAAATATCTTTCAATCAATCTATCTCTTTCAATTACTACCTCACTGTCTATCAACTTATCTCATAAGATTTAAATATAGAATGTGAATATTATATAGCTTCAGCTAGTTTGGTCTACTTCAGTGCTAAATTACATTATTTCATCAGTATATATATATTTCTATGCACTCAAAGAGCCCAAAATATATGAAATAATAAAAACCGAAATACCAAACCCCAATTCGTATGCCGACCGATTCATTTTAATATATAGATCTGATTCGCACGTATAAAAAGTGCTCGATGTTATATTGCAGAGCATGTTTAAAACCTAAAATATCATGATTAAGAACATCAGAAGTTCATTACTTGAGGTTCTGGGTGTTGTGCAAAGTCATCAGATAGAAATGTGAAAAAAGTTAATCAACGATATTTACAGTGTGCTGTATAGTTGGTTGAGTTTTATAGCATATCAAACTTTATAGGTATTTTTCGTACGTCACATCAACCAGACAAGAATGTCACAAGTCTTTTTTAGGTGGGTGGGTACGTGCGCAGGGCCGTAGCTCAGACACACCCGGCGGCTCAAAAATGCCTCAGGCGCCAGACGATAAACCTAGCCCCTCTAAGGAGGATTAGAGACTGGGGACGGGTTCCTGAGGTTCGAGGATACCAGTCAAGGCACACTTCGACCGACTGCCACTGGAACCAGGACACCCGACCAGTCTCATATCAACCTTTATAGGTTATGTAACGTCAAATCCATTTTTATTCAAATATTCAGTTCTATTTCAAACAAATCAATTTAGCATAAGTACACAGTTTAATTGTCGAAAAAATGTCTATTTCAAACAGTTTTAATTCAAACAATTCAGTTTAGTATAAGTTTAGATTTTGTTCACCCACAGTTAAATATCGAAACAGTTTTACTTCAGAGAATTCAGTTTAGCATAAGTACAGTTTCAATGTCAAAACAGTTCTATTTCAACAATTCATTTTAGCATAAGTACGCAGTTTGAATATCAAAACAGTTCTATTTCGAGCAGTTCAGTTTAGCATAAGTACTCAGTTTAATTGTCAAAAACATTTCTATTTCAAGCATGCAGTTTAGTCAAACAGTTCTAATTCAAACAATTCAGTTTAGCATTAGTACACAGTATAGTTCTATTTAATCCATAGATAAGGTCCTATCAGGTACTACCACTCTGGACCAGATTGGACCTGGGAGCGATGGCAATGAAGGGGTGCTCCGCATTCCCCAAAGTTTAAGCATCACTGGAACCTCACCATCAGATTGACACTCGTTGGGGGGGTGGGTCATACCCCTCTATTTAAATTTAAAGGCTTATGTATTACATTTGTTTTTGTTTACATATATCCACTTAACGACTACCGAGAGCTCGATTCATATGAAGAGCCTTGCATTACGGTATTGGCAACCATTTATTCCCCCCACTATAGAGCTCAACCCTACAGGGAGCATATATATATATATATATATATATATATTATATATATATATATATATATATATATATATAGTTTTTTTTTTTCCTACATATAAACGCTGCAGTTTTCGAAATTTGTTTAGAAAAAAAAATTTGTCTTTAATTGGAATCATTTTGAGATGAGGCTTCTTAATCTAAGAATTAATTTTTATTTATTGCGGACTTTTTGTCCTCATCTTGGTAGTTTGTTTTTTTGTGTATCCCCAGTAATTACTGCCTTCCATGGTTGTTGTCTATCGCACTGCGTTTTTGACCAAGTAAACCTCCGGCTGGCTTGGGTAGAAGATAGCGTTTTCAAATCCTACCCAAGCCGGCCAGAGGTTTACTTGGAGATACGGTTACAAGACTCAGCATTCCTATCCGGTCGCGGTAAATCACCTGAAGAAGGCCAGAGGTGAAATTTGGCCGAAACGTAGTGAAAGAGGAAACAACACAAAAAAAACCTACCAAGATGAGGACAAAAAGTCCACAATAAATAAAAATTAATTCTCAGAAAAAAAATTATTTTAATCTCATAAAATATTTCTTTTGAGGCTATTCAAAATGGTAAAAAATTAAACAGCGTACTCCAGGAGTGATCACAAGTCATCATCAATTTTTGGGTGACTGAGATGTGCAAACTAAATGAAGTTTACAGAAGACGTGATTTGGAGAAGCATACTTTATTTTTTTTAAAGTTGAAAAACGGGATAAAATATCTAAAGATCGAAATCGTATTCAAGACAAAGGCTGATCAGACTGGTCAGCAATAGTGAAAACACATGAAATGGTGAATTTACTTAATGCGCTTATTTTGGCTGACAATATTGAAGTTACAATGAAGTTACGAATGTTGAAGTTACAATGAAGTTACGAATGTTGAAGTTACAATTAAGTTACAAATGTTGAAGTTACAATGAAGTTACGAATGTTGAAGTTACAATTAAGTTACAAATGTTGAAGTTACAATGAAGTTACAAATGTTGAAGTTACAATGAAGTTACAAATTTCGGAATTTCTAGGAATTTCTCTTGGTACAGAACACAGACCTTGTCTTATCTTAGGTCATTTTCTTTGCATTTTCAAAATGTTGATGCCAGAACAGCATTTTCAAAATGTTGATGCCAGAACAGAAGGCTTCAAACTGCAGCAAGAAGAGTGGCAACCATCAGTAAGTTTGTTTGTAAACAACTGCGACATCCTCATTAGAGTCCAGAGATTTGGACCCCTTCTATTTCTACTTGTTTGGCTCCTTCAAAGAATTTCTATGTGAACAATGTTTTCAAGTAATGATGAAGTGTTGAGTATCTGAACAAAAAGCTTAAAATCAAAATCTAAATATTTGTCATATTTGTAATACAAAAGCTTGTTTTTCAATAGGGAAAAAGAGTTGTAAAGAATTGAGATTATATTGAAATATAATATAATTTTTTCCTTGGTGACATATGAGTCTTTATATTGCAAAATTCTCCTTACGTATAGTATGTCTTTAATATATATATATATATATAAGTAAGTAAAGTTAGCGACCATAGTCGAGGGTGACCCGAAGGCTCCCTTTTCGATAGCTACTACACCAAGGTGTAGGGGAGGGCGCTACTCCATTCCCAGGATTGCTCCACTTTACCCTTGAACCGTACCTTATAATGCTGAGTGTTAAGCAAGGTGGTATCAAGTTCCATTTTTAAAGTCTTTGTTATGACTCGACCTGGGATTGAACCCATTGGCGGGCCATTGGCGAACACTCTAACCGCTGGGCCAATGTCCCGGTTTTTATATATATATATATATATATATATATATATATATATATATATATATATATATATATATATATATATATATATATATATATATATATATATATATATATATATATATATATATATATATATATATATATATATATATATATATATATATATATATATATATATATATATATATATATATATATATATATATATATATATATATATATATATATATATATATATATATATATATATATATATATATATATATATATATATATATATATATATATATATATATATATATATATATATATATATATATATATATATATATATATATATATATATATATATATATATATATATATATATATATATATATATATATATATATATATATATATATATATATATATATATATATATATATATATATATATATATATATATATATATATATATATATATATATATATATATATATATATATATATATATATATATATATATATATATATATATATATATATATATATATATATATATATATATATATATATATATATATATATATATATATATATATATATATATATATATATCATTGAAAATAATAGACATTTTTTGTCTACATATTTTTTTGTTAATCCTTTCGAATTGCCATATTGACATTATGATATTCGGTGGGAATTGGTTGATAAACCTTCCATAATTATTTATTTCCGAAGTGGTTTCTACCCGATTTTGGGCCATCATCAGGGGAAGATGTATTCCAACAGTGATGTAACTTTTGTATGTACATTACTACTTTATAAGAAGAGCGTCTGTACTGTTGCAGTGTGTAGCGTTTACTTTTCAAATTTGTACATATATATATATATATATATATATATATATATATATATGCAAAGAGAGAGAGAGAGAGAGAGAGAGAGAGAGAGAGAGAGAGAGAGAGAGAGAGAAGTATGTGTGTAGTCGATAGAATAGAGTGAAGAAAATAAATAGAACGAACAATGGAATAAACGAAAATAAAGTGTAAGCAAAAAGTCAATGAAGACTGTTTACCCTTGTTTTTTCTTTTTGGCTACTCGTTTATTTATTTCTCTCTTTCTTGTTTCTGAGTTGTTTTTTGTTTTGTTTACTCTTTTGTAGACATCTTTTTTTACTCGTTTAATTTATTTCTATTCCCTTCTGTTTTTTTTTTTTTGTTTTTTTTTTTGCTTACGCTTTGTTTACATTTTTTTACTGATCCAATCATTTCTCTTTTTGTTTACTCTCTGTTTTCCATTTGTTAATTTGTTTATTTTTCTCTTTTTTGTTTACTATTTTTATTCCTTTTTTTAAACATTCAACATTTTGTTTACTCTTTTATTTATTTTCATTTTCTTCTTTTTTTACTTTTTTCTGTACTCTTTTAGTATACATTTCTATTCGCTCGTTTGTTTTGTTCTTTCTTTCTTTCTTTCTTTCTTTGTTTACCTTTTGTTAACTCTTTTTTTGCTGACGTTTTTCTTACTCATTTATTTTTCTTTTTTGCTTACTTTTTGTATACATTTTAGATTACTAATTTATCTATTTGTCTTTTCCATTTTTGTTCACATTTTTTGTTTACTCCTTTTTTGTTTACATTTTTGTTTATACTTTTATCGATCTTTGTTTGCTTATTTTTATTTATTTATTTATTTTTTTGTTAAACTTTCTATTTACCTTTTTTGCTTACTCATTTATTTTCTTTTTCTTTCCCTGTGTTTTTATTTCTTAACTCTTTGTGTACGTTTTTGTTTACCCATTTATTACTATTTTTGATAACTTTTTTGTTTACACCTTTTGTTTACTTTTTGTTGACTCATTTTTGCTTCTCTTCTTCTACTTTTTATCTCTTTTATTTACATTTAGTTTATTCATTTATTTACATTTTATTTATTTACATCTTATTTATTTATTCATTTGTTTTTATCTCTTTTATTTACATTTTGGTTGGTTTGGTTTCTTTGTTTAATGGCATATCAACTCTTTTTAGGTTATTTAATGCCAAAGCCATTCTCCTTGAAGAACAGTAGTGGTACTATTTAACCCATAGCTGGGTATTTACATTTTGCCGAAAGTAAGCAAGGCGAAGAGAAATAGAGAAATATTTATTTCTCCTTGTCTTGTTTACTTTCTGCTTACATTTTTATTTACTTATTTATTATTATTGTTTTGTTTTGTTATCTTCATTATATTTTTGTTTACTCTTTTACAGGTTGTATGTGTTTTGTTTTTTGTTTTTTGTTCTTTTTTTTTTGGTTTGCTCTTTTGGTTATATATTTTTTTAAGAATATTCATATCTCTTTTGTTTTTGTTTGCAATTTTTTGTTTACATTTTGTTGATTGATTAATCTATTTTTCTATTTTCTATTTTTATATTTTTGTAACTTTTTTGTTTAATTTTTTGTTTTCACTTTTATTTATTCCTTTTTTTTAACTCTTTTTTTTTTGTTTAAATTTTGCTTAATTATTTATTTCTTTTTCCCGTTTACTTCTTTTGGTTTGCTCTTTATTTGTCTTCATTGGTCCATTGGGCAGTGTTCGCCAATGGCCTGGGAGATTGGGGATCGATCCCAGGCTGAATCTTACCGAATGTAACTTACCCATGATATGGATATGTGAAATAGACATAGGGAATCTAAAAACATGAAACTTTACGAAATTGGTTCAGGTACGAAACTTTTTATTACCTTTGAGTTATTCGACATGAGGAGAGAGAGACACAATCTTTCTCTGCTGACTGCTTTTACATCGTCAGCTCTCAACCCAACCAACGCGCGGCGCCCGTAGCGCACAAAGTCGTCTGACCTCACCCAGCTCTGAAAGTCAAACTTCTTTTTCCAAGGCGGGAACTCAACTAACTGCTTTTTCTCAAATCTCAGCCCGCGATTCCGGTGCTTGACGTCACCGAAATACCCAGGTCACAATTTCTATCTGGGATTTTCATTTTGACATCTCTGAATGACACATCCTCTCCACACGCGCGTGAACACCGGCGTTAATGTTGCACCTAACAAACCCATGCACTAAGCGAAAGGTTCTCAGCCTAACTAAACCGAAAGGCAAGATATATAAAACGAAATCCTTCGGCAATTATATTACACGAAGACTAAAAAAAAACGGTACTTGATATCGCCTTGCTTAACACTCAGCATTATGAGGTACGTATCAAGGGTAAAGTGTAACGATCCAAGGAAAGAAGTAGCGCCCGCTTCTATAGGTTGGTGTAGTAGCTATTGAAAAGGAAGCCTTCGGGACGCCCTCGACTACGGTCGCCAACTTTTACTATCCAATCTTTAACATTTCTTTTGTTGTTTATTCATATTTTTGCTTATTATTCGATATTTTGTTGTTTACTATCTCTTTATTTAAATAAAAAGTAAATAAAAAAAGACGAATGAATAACGAAAGCAAGAAAGAAAAAACAGTAAATAAAAGCGTAAACAAAAATTAAATAAGGAGGAAACAAATTAAAGAAATTCGTAATATTAGAAAGAAAGAAAGAAAGAAAGAAAGAAGCACAAGGAAAACAGACATACAGACAGACAGGGGAAAATTAAAAAGAATAAGAAAAAGTTAATTTAAGGATAAATTTCTAAAAGAGTATTAGAAAGAAGAAAAAACAAAAACGAGTAATAATAAAGTAAAAGAAAGGAAGGAGAAGCAGAAAGAAAGAAAGAAACAAACAAACAAACAAACAAACAAACAAATAAACAAACAAACAGAACAAAATGAAAAAACCAAAAGAAAAAGTTTTAAAAAGTTGAGGATGAATTTTTAAAAAGAATTGGAAAGAAAGAAAGAAAGAAAGAAAGAAAGTGGAGAACGAAAGAAGACGAAAAAGACTAAAGAAAAAGATAAGTGAAGAATAAATCTTTTAAAAAAAGAATTTTAAAACAAAAAGAAATAAAAAGAAAAGAGAGATGCTGAGAAGACAAAAGTAATTTAAGACGATAGACAGGGCTTAAAACAAGACAAAACAAAAAAAAAAAAAACAACCGAAAAACAACGAAAACGTTTTGAAAATGTAATTCAATATCCTTTGAGCAAAACATCAACAAACATTTAAACAAATCGATAACGAGCAGAGAGGCAGTTCCTCTCAAATAGAAAATATTAATCAATCATATGCAAATCTAATTTCACTTCCCTCTGCACATGATACCAACATCAACAAAACTATGAACGTGAATGTTAACTGAGACTTTGATCAAACGAAGACCCACTTCCGATAGAAGAGAGGTTCAACTCCGGAGGAGAGAGCGGGAAGAGAATTTGGTTACATCATCTCACATATCGGTGACGTGTGACACTTAATGAAATGACGTCATACTTTCAACTGATTGGTTCTTCTCTAATCTTATTAAGCCGTTCTTTCCTTTCTTTCTATTTTTTTTCTCTCTGTTGACTTCCTTTTTCTTGGTCAGAATTTGCTTTAAAATCTACCATTCAGTCATTATTTTGTTTAACAGTTGTTTGTTAATTTGCATCTTGTATTTATTTTTTTATTGTTTTTTCTTTCGACGATTGTATTTGTTTTATTTCAATTCCATCCTATCTAAATTATTTCAAGTTTTCCTTTGATCTGTGAAAAGGATCTTCATTGTTTTATTGCTTTGATGTTTACGGTTTAACTTTATTTAATTTTTTCTTTTTTCATCTTGCTTTTTGTATTTTTTTTCCCAATTTCTTTCTTTCTTTATTTCTTTCTTACTTTCTTTCTCAATTAATCTTTTTCCTTTCATTTTTTACTCTTTCTTTAAGTTCGCCTTTCTTTTTTTTCTTTCTTTCTTTCTTTTGTTTTTCACTTTTTCATTCACTTTTCCTCTCTTTTTTATTTTCTTTCTTTTTCCTCCTTTTTTCTATCTTTCTTTTTATTCCATTTTTCTCTTTTTCATTCTCTTCCTTCCTTCCTTCCTTCCTTCCTTCCTTCCTTATTTCCTTCCTTCCTTCCTTCCCTCCTTCCTTCCTTTCTCTCTTTTCCACCCATTTATTTTTCTTTCATTTCTTCCCTTTATTATTTTCTTGTTTCTTATATTTCTTCACATTTTTTCTCTTTAGACTTTCTTATTTTATTTATCTTTTCCTTCTTTTCTTTTTCTTTTTTTCTTGTTTTTGTTTCTGTCACTCTCCTTTCTTTTTCTCATTTCCAGTTCTCTTTCTTTCTTCCTTTCTTTCTTTCTTCATGGATTATAACAAATCAGTCATTTTTCTTCCATTTATTATTGATTATCAGATATCTTCATTTTCTGGTTCGTAAAATGCAAAGAGATTACTACTTGACGGTACATTTTGAGGCTTCAATAATCAACTTCACACCCATAATGTCAGTTCATTGGCCTCAGTATCAGACTTAGATTTCAGGAAGAAAATTGTATTTGCTTCGTGAGAAATACGGTAGTTTTCCCGCTAGTGATATAATTCAAAATCCGCTGCAGATGGCTGAAACAGTAGATAGCACCGAACCCTTTATATTAGGAATCCCCGTGGCGGAGTGGCTGTGATATCGTAGTAAGCGAGTTCAAACTCTACGTGTTCGATTACGTTCACTTGCGGATTAATACCCTCGGGAAAGTAATGAAACTCCTTATTGTCCCATCTAAGACTTAAGTAATGAAACTCCTTATTGTTCCATCTAAGACTTAAGTAATGAAACTCCTTATTGTTCCATCTAAGACTTAAGTAATGAAACTCCTTATTGTCCCATCTAAGACTTAAGTAATGAAACTCCTTATTGTTCCATCTAAGACTTAAGTAATGAAACTCCTTATTGTCCCATCTAAGACTTAAGTAATGAAACTCCTTATTGTTCCATCTAAGACTTAAGTAATGAAACTCCTTATTGTCCCATCTAAGACTTAAGTAATGAAACTCCTTATTGTTCCATCTAAGACTTAAGTAATGAAACTCCTTATTGTCCCATCTAAGACTTAAGTAATGAAACTCCTTATTGTTCCATCTAAGACATAAGTAATGAAACTCCTTATTGTTCCATCTAAGACTTAAGTAATGAAACTCCTTATTGTCCCATCTAAGACTTAAGTAATGAAACTCCTTATTGTTCCATCTAAGACTTAAGTAATGAAACTCCTTATTGTTCCATCTAAGACATAAGTAATGAAACTCCTTATTGTTCCATCTAAGACTTAAGTAATGAAACTCCTTATTGTCCCATCTAAGACTTAAGTAATGAAACTCCTTATTGTTCCATCTAAGACATAAGTAATGAAACTCCTTATTGTTCCATCTAAGACTTAAGTAATGAAACTCCTTATTGTTCCATCTAAGACTTAAGTAATGAAACTCCTTATTGTCCCATCTAAGACTTAAGTAATGAAACTCCTTATTGTTCCATCTAAGACTTAAGTAATGAAACTCCTTATTGTCCCATCTAAGACTTAAGTAATGAAACTCCTTATTGTCCCATCTGAGACTTAAGTAGTACCACCAGTGTTCATTGACAAGGATGGCTATGGTATTTCATAACCCGTAAAAGGTGATATTGCCAAACTTTTATAAAGAGTTTTGCACTTCATTGACCAAAAATGAATTTTTAAAAAAATAGAAGGCTTTGGTTCTCCAGTTCCTCAGTATTTGGTTATTCAAAGATATTTCCTTCTTCAGAGCTAGGAAAAATGTATACTATAAATCTAAATAATTTATTCGAGTTTGTCTCAGAAAGCTAGAATATTCTGCTATTAAAGAAAAATGCTTGGTCACTTATCTGTTATTACTTTATTTACTGCTAATTGAACCTCATGTAAGTGTGATAATTCTATTTGGTTGTGGGGTGGATGGGAGTTGTAATAAACGTGTTTCTGCCTTTTTGTTGTGGTCTTCAGATAAAACCGGTGGAAGAACAACTCAAACAACGGGTAACAGGTAAACGTTATTGTATTAGCAGAAAAAGGAAGTCATACAAAGGAAGTACTAGCCGTGCTCGGCTTGCAGTCCGTCTGTCAAATGTCTCGTAAGGAACGAGAAGTTGTCTCCCCCGAGCGAGCTAAGCTCAGAAAATATGTTTAGGTTGAACTAGTCCATCTTTGGGGTATGGTAGGATATGTCCCCTTAACACTTTTAAATGTTTTTTTTTACATCACTTCACTTTTACGAAGGACCTGCATCAGGACGGGTTTCCGCCACTATCTGAAATGACTTTAAGCGAAGTAAGAATTACCTTTAATTTATATGTGAAACATTTTTGAGCAACCCCATTTACCCATTCTTTTCTTTATATCAGCTTGCTTTGATGGAAAAATATAGATTTTTAGTCCGCTGGGGATGGTGTGAACTATTTAAAAAACAATATACTAGGTTACTTATTATCCCATATTTTCTCCAATGTAACGTATGTACAGTGGTTTTGGTTTGGCTTGGTTTGGTTTTATGGTACATTAACGATTATAGGCTATTAATGCCAAATCCATTTTTATACATATGAACAATTCTCTTTTAAACAATTCAGTTTACTCTTAGTTTAGTTATTTGTTTACACACAGTTAAATGTTAAAACAGTTCTCTTTCTAATAATTCAGTTTTGCATAGGTACACATTTTCAGTGTAAAAAAACAGTTCTATTTTAAACAATTCAGTTTTGCATACAAAAACAGATCTATTTCAAGCAATTTAGTTTTGTAAAAGTACACATTTCTAATGTCAATGAAGAGTTTTATTTCAAACAATTCAGTTTAGCATAAGTACACAGTTTAGTTCTATTTGACCCATAGATGGAACCCAATCAGGTGCTACTACTCCGGGCCAGAATAGACCTGGGAGCGATGGCAATGATGAGTTTCTCCACATTCCCCAAAGCTCCAGCATTACTGGGGTGGGGGTCTTACTCCTCTGCAGAGAAGCAGTCAATGTATTCTACAGACCTGCCGATTGGGCAAGTATGTACAGTAGCTTTACAAAAGTAAATTATGTTTTGTATTCACCATACTATTTCTCTTCTGAAGGTACAAATGGCTGTGTCTTGTGATCAGATGTTTGTGTGATGGATAGCCGCTTCGGAATTCTGTATTGGATGATTATTTTTTGGAGAATCGCGTGTGTGACATACGAAGCACTGCTCGGCTCTTTAACTGTCTTTTGTGGAAAGATGGTCAATTTCTCGTTCGTTAATTGGTTTTCTAAGAAAGCAGGTTCCTGACTTCTTTCAAGATTCAAAATATTTCTCTTGTCACATTCATACTAACTGACACTAACGTAAGGAATTTCAATTTTACTTTTATTTTTGTCCGTCAAACTTAATCAAAATACGATCATAAACTTTTCAAGTAAGACAGACAGTCTGACAGAGACTATGTCAACAAGGTATTTCTCGTGGCTCACTTCTGTTACCAACTACTCTTCGATTTGCAAATCAAGATTTTCTGAGTGTCTGCGTAAAATGGTCGGATACACTCTGCCTTTGGTTAAAAACACAGACTTTGACGGTCGCCTACCATCTCTTACAGTCGAATCCTCTCTGACCTCTCATACGAGAGATATCCCATTTCTACTCAAAATTCTTCGATTAAATTTCCACTCTGTGTAACAAGAACTTCAAAAAGATGGCTGCTACCTTTACATGGAATTTGTCATTGATTTTGTACGTGAGGGTGCACCAGTGATTTATTTATTACATTTGAGTTTGACCGGGTTATCCTTCTACTTATTTCTTTTTCCTGAAACAAATCTTATCGAAGCAATACAATATACCTCCAGACATAATGTAAAACGTATATACCCGTGTATCGTGTGACATTCAGAGACCTACATTTTTGTCTTATATTACAAACGAGGTCAAGCTTTAGCCAGTTATTTAAGCAAACATTGTTTGTATCTCACGTATGCTGCTATTGCTAAATATTAGACTAAAGTTTATGCCCCAGAGAATCGCATGATTCATGAATATATACGGTAGATAAGTGTATACTATTTTCGGCAAACATCACAGTATTGTCTAACATGCGGAAAATAAGACCGGCGTTTATTGGGGGGGCGTCTGTAAACCTTTTAAAATGTTATATAGTACGAATTTATGGTAATTGCCTCCTCACTTTATTCGCTTTGTCGTTTGTGGGAGGCTGTTGTATATGCTGACTGCATCTCTGCAGAGGGGCAAAATCCCTCAAACAAGTGGCCCTGGGTATGATACTAAACTGCATCTGATGTTAAGGCCTCAGTTCCGGAGCTTTGGGGAATGTAGAGTACCTCTTTATTGTCATTACTCCCAGGTCCACTCAGACCTGGATTTATTGTACATGTCAGGGTTCGATCTATGGGTCAAATAGTATTGTTCAATTATTTACTGTCAGTCATTTGAAACTATACTCCTGTACGCAATAAAATATGCATAGGCCTGAAAAACTTTTCTAAAAGACGGTTGTAGACAACATAAATATAGGGGCGTCTGTAGCACAACGGTTACCGTCAAAGGAAATGAACTCAGTGATCAGAGTTCAAATTCTAGTCGCGGCTGATTTTGTTTCTATTCGGATCCTAGTGAAATGCATGAATCTACCTCTCCCACCCGAAACTATGGGTAAACAACTGAGCAGAATTGGCCCTTTAGTCTTGCAACGGCAACCATTCTAGGAGAAAGAAAACTCTGAATTCAAAACCAGCTGTTCAATGCTTAAAATATTGATTTTATGTTGCATCCAGGTAAATGCAAATCGTTGGAAATGGAGTCGGTGACTAGAGTTCAAATCTTAGTCATGCCTGTATGCATTTGTTTTATTGCCTCTTGTTTGTTGTTTATTTCCTGGCATCTGAGGCGCCCCCATTAGGAGGAATGCCGACGGGGCCGAAGGTATTTTTGGATTTTGCCGGGCGTGTGTGAGCTGCGACTCTGCGTCCGGACCCACTTTAAAAAGGCCTATTGCCGTACTTGTCCGGTGGTGGGACGAAGAGCAAATAAAGTATGCATTTCACTTTGCTATAATGCCCTTGGGAAAAGCATGAGCTCATCTCTTCTCATTCAACTATGAGTAAATGTTAGGGTAGACATGGGTCTTTAGCCTTGGTGAAGCAACTGGTCAAGGAGAATGAGAGCTTCCAATTCAAGCCACCTGTACTTCGCTTTAAAAAGTGACTTTCTGAAGTATTCAACCCGTAGTTTAGGGCTTGCTCAAATAAATACATAACTACAACCTCTTGTGGAATTTGGCTCAACCTAAAATACACTGATACACACACACTGAAAAATGCCTCATGACAAAAACAGCTGCATACAATTAATAGGCACCTGCTGTCAATTTCGAAACCAGTAAATTTTCCGAATGCTGATTTCCAAGGCAGATACTCCCGAATTAAAAGACTGATGCAGTACAATCTTCCAAGTCCTTTTTCTTCTCGCTTGGACGTGTTAAAAATACTTGCATTAATACATACAAATATGCAGAGCACTATTCATTGATAATGAGTTCAATCCGCACTGAGCGTTCAATAAAGATAGTCTTGAGCTGAAGTGGGCTTAATTCAGATGTAATGGACGAGAAAATATTTCAAACAAAATATGTCGGTGACAAGAATTAAACCTGGTCTTCATAAATCTGTTTAAGTATCCAAAACTTTATATTTTCGATTGGGTGCATTAGTGGACATAGAACATGTCAAGATTTTAGGAGTTTAGAGATTATTTTATTTGAAACCAGAAAATTCTTGATATTGATGGGCTCCTGTTGTAATATAGGGTTATCATGATGTTGACGCTTTTATTTAGGAAAAGGATGAATAATTCTAATTAGCATATCTAATTAGCATATCTAATTAACATAACTCGAATTTACCAAAAACCGATGTTCACTACTAATACCGATCTTGCTATTTATTTTTCAATTGCAAATGGGAATGAAAATTGCCTTATCCTCTAAGTTAAATCATGTTAAGTGGATTATTTGATTAAAAATCTAGCTATGATGTACTGTTTTTCTGGATTACGATTAGACACACACACACACACACACACACACACACACACACACATATATATATATATATATATATATATATTAAAAAATAATGATAATTCTACTGATATACAAATCGACCCATGAACTCTAGCTCCTAATATAGCGACACTTCATTATAATATCAATACTTCTATTTAAAGCAGTTTAATCACAAATTGAACATTGCATCAGGTAATTCGATCCCAGAGTTGAAAAATATGTAATTAAGTGTTAAATACAAAGAAAGAAAAAAAGAAAGAAAGTCAAGTAAAAAATTCGAAGAAAGAAAGAAAAAAAGAAAGAAAGAAAGAAAGAAAGAAATGTAACGCCATGACACTAAAGAGATGTTTGTTATACTAATTTACCTCAAAGACATTTTTACCGCGACGGTTCTAACGGGCCTTTGAGTGTAGCGGTCGGACTTCGTGGTAACCTTTACCGTGATTAAAAGAAGAACTGACAAACACACCAAACACAGTCTTGATTCGCTAATACAAACCTTTATTCGCTTCTACCCCTCTTAGTAGTCGTCGAAAGAGAGAAACAGCGTATTAAAATTAGTTGACCACTATAGCTTGACAGAGAAGAATAAAACGTCGTGAAGAGAGCAAACACAGACCTTGATATTATCTTTCTCGCTTTCGGTTGTAGATCTCGTACGTGCTTGTTCATTGATTCCGTCTTCATAGCTTCGCGTTTAGGCTCCGACTGAACTCTCATTTTTCTTTTTTTTAGTTTTGTATATCACGTTTACTCCACGGCTCTTCCCCTTGAGCTTTTTTCAGCCAATAAGAATCCGTCACCAATTTGCTGCTGATACTTTTCTATTTTTAACCCGGGCTTCCGCTGCTATCCCGGCCTTGACTTGTGGGAATCCTCCACCGTTCAGCTTTCCATTCATTTCTCCCTTATAGCCTTTCTCTCTGTCTCTGGGACAGCCTCGAACTTCTTTTTCATGTATGTCACTCTTTTCCACTGATCCGTCGTCGACCAGTAAATCTAGCTTGGAAACAACTCACTATTAAAACAATCAAACAGAGTTCCTCATTACTTTACAGAAAGAAAGAAAGAAAGAAAGAAGTTAAGGGAAAATACAAAGAAAGAAGGAAAGAAAGAACATTAAAAGGAAAATATAAAGAAAGAAAATTAAAAAGAAAATACAAAAAAGAAAGAAAGAAAGAAAATTCAAAGGAAAATACAAAGAAATAAAGAAACTTACAAAGAAACTTGAGGTAATTTTGTTTAATGGCATATCAATTCTAGAGGATAATCTAATGCCAAAATTATCCAGAGGGAATCCGATTCCCTATGTTTGCAACAAAGATACACTACCAGCATACTCGAGTCGGGAGTTTCAGGCCTTCAGTAGACAATATTGCTATACAGTGTTCAAAGTCTTATTGTTTCAATGCAATTAACCCTCAACCACCGGGGATGTCTTTGTGGTGTAATTATTAAAACGATGGACTGCGGAATCGAAGTAAGCGAGTTCGCACTCCATTCGCGCTATTACGTTCACTTTCGGGCAAATACCCTTGGGAAAGCTATGAACCTCCTTATCTTCCCAGCGATGGGTTAAATAGTACCACTACTGTTCTTCCAGGAGAATTGCTTTGGCATTAAATAACCTACAAAGTTTGATATGCCATTAAAAAAAGAAACCAAACCAAACCAACCCTCAACCGCTGCCTTCTCGCATCTCTATGCTAAAAAAGTTTGGTGTTTTCCATAAGTGAAGATCGAAGAATACAGTCGAAACTAAATATATTAGTGCTAGAGCTTGACATAATCAGCTATTTGTTCGGAACGAGCTTCTCCGATTCCCGATCTAGCTCAGTAAGGTCTAAAGTAGAGTGTTGCAAGCCGGGTGAAGGACTGCTCAGCTACTAGAATCCCGTCCTAAATCATTACAATTCACCATCCGAGGCTAACAGGTCGCCCAAAATGACTTACTTTGATAGTTTCTGTGATGAGAAGAAAACGGCCGTCTCACCGCTGTTTTGCAGGGTGCCGCTTTCAGAATTTATTTAAAAAAGCACGTAGCATCCTTGCATTGTTACGCGTCAAGCTTTTCATCAAAGCGTTTCGTTAGAGTTCAACAACTGAAACCAAACAACTTTGAATTCCCATTTTATGTTATCAGGGAGACTAGATTTTCATATGGTTCATAACCTGACAATATTAGTCAATGCTTTACTTATGGGTATGTTGACATCACTTTCCTTAGATGAAATATTACAATCGAGGTACATAAACTGGTTGACTAATTTCAGAGGCCTGTCATTTAATGTCAAAATATCACCATTGTGATTAAGTTACATAAATTCTGTTTTATCTGAGTTCACGTAGAGACCATTGCCTCTTGCTGCCTATTTAAGGTTATCCAGCAGGGATTTGACTCGATCATTTGTATTTGCAAGAAGCGCTAGATCGTGTGTGTAGTCAGCATCAGTAATAGCTTCTCTCAGTTAATCGCCTTTTCGAGACTAGTTCTCCATTAAACCAATGTTTCTTTGACTTCAAACCTCGAAATTTCACCGACTGAAATCCCGCAAATCTCTTGTCAACATCTTAACGATCTTGGGATTCATTTTAAATGAATTTTCTTGAGTTTTCCTGTTGCTGACAAAGAAGTGGGTTTCTTTGAGTTGTTGTCATTATGACTTCGTTATGACTTCATTGTTTGCCTTGTGATGCATTTAATCACGAGTTGGACATTGCATCTGGCAATCCGATAGCAACGTTGGTAGAAGGTTACTTTAATTACACGGTACACAGTGAGATAGTGTTCAATTTACAGTGATGACGGCTCTTTGAACTGACACGGACATAAGTTACAAAATGTCGGAAAAGATGTAGATATAATAGAAATAATGAAAGTGAAGAAAGCAACAGAAGAAAAGAATGTAGTTAAGTGGAAAGAAAGAAAGAAAGAAAGAAAGTGAGTGCAAGGGAAATAGAAAGAAAGAAAGAAAGAAAGAAAGAAAGAAGGAAAAGTTAAAACGAAAATAGAAAGAGAAAAAGAAAGAAAGAAAATTGTAAATACAAATGAAGAAAGAAACAAAGAAAGTCGTTAAAGAATAAAGTATAAAAAATATAACTTAAATCTATATAAACAAATATTTGTTTTAGAAATAAAGTCTTTAAAAATTTTGAAAAAATAAAAGAAAACACCAACCCTAACCTGATTGATTGAAATTGGTTTTACCATTTTTAAATAACTAAGAAACACACAGCCAATCTCCTTGGAATAATTTCAGATATAAAGAAGATATGTTCCATACCGATTATTATCTATTCATAAATAAAAGACAGCGAACATTACCGGAAAATGCGATCATTCCGGCGAAAGAAAACCACAAATTAGAGTTTAAGAAAATCGATAAGTTTTTGGTTTTTCGTTGGTTTCATTGGTTTTTATGGCATATCAATCATTGTAGATTATTTAACGCAAAATCCTCTTTATACATATATTTTGACGTGATTTGTAAACACATTTTGTTGATAACATTTTTCAACCAGCCTGAGCTCATTTTTTACACCCAGTTAAATGGTTAAGCTCTCCTGTCTTACACGAATAATTATATTTACTATTACTCATTTGTTTGTACTTATTTCAATGGATATACATATATGATTTGAGAGTGAATAATTTCTTGGTAATTTCATTTTTAAACGAGTTAGAACTCATTTGTTTGCACAGTAGTTATCCTATCGTTTATGCAGTTCATCATCATAATGTCGTGCTGGTAGCACGGATATCCCTGACCCTCTCTCGCCACTTTTCCCTATCGTTCATCTTCTCAGGCAGGTCTTCTGGACAACATCCCGTATCCTCACATAGTTGCTGAATGTATGTTCGTGCTGGTCGTCCTGCTTTTGCACGGCCATGTGTGGGGGTCCATAAGAGTACATCACTTATGAGTTCGTCCCTGCTTCTCCAGCAGTGT
This sequence comes from Sepioteuthis lessoniana, assembly GCA_963585895.1. Taxonomy (NCBI): domain Eukaryota; kingdom Metazoa; phylum Mollusca; class Cephalopoda; order Myopsida; family Loliginidae; genus Sepioteuthis; species Sepioteuthis lessoniana. The sequence continues at coordinate 68,639,482 of OY757905.1, read as the reverse complement.
CCTGCATGTCTGGTTCGTCTAACTTGAATAGTTTCCGTGATAGGAGGCAGGTGGCCGTAGAGTTGGTGTCTTGTGGGGTGTTGCCGCCAGGAGTTAAATGATTTTAATTATTTCTATCAAACACAAATAATTCTGTTCAATATTAATCATTTGTTTGCTGACAATGAAATGCTTACAAGTACTGCTATTTCATACGAATTATTCTATCTAACACTATTCATTCATTTGCACACTTTTGAAGGGTTCCTAGTATTGCTATGTATCACCAACAAATCAATTAAACATCAATAATTTGTTTACACACGATTAAATGATCAAACAGTTCTATTTATAGCAATTCAATTTAGCATAATTCATTTGTGTCCTCCCAGTTTAAATGTCAAACAGTTCTATTTGACCTGATAGGGTCAAATAGAACTGTTCAACAAAACTATTAAATAGAACTCCAAGCTCCATGCCGGATCAGAGTGGACCTACGAGCGGTGTTACTCCACATTCCCCCAACCCCGGGATTACTGGAGCCTCACCATCATATAGTTTAGTGTCATATCCAGAACACCAATAAGTAGGGGATCTTACTTCACTGCAGAGGTGTAGTCGGTGTATTCTACAGCCCGAGTCGACTGAGGTGAAAAGGTTTTGGGGTTTTATAGTTCGTGTCTCTCTAGCAATCATGAAAATCTTCAAATCTTACCTTAGCCCATATCTTGTTAAAAAGCCCTACTTTCAAATGCTTTAAGGGATTTTTTTTGCAGAGTGCAGTGAAAGGTTTTAAAGTTCTACGCTAGAGAATCTCTTCGTTCTGAATTAAGTGATTTTTTTTCTATTCATGGAGGTCTGGGTTTTGGTCACCAGAAGAAATGAATGGAAACTCATTATATGAACTTTTGCTTGATATTTTGATTATCTTGAAACAATCATTTTAATCCAAATTATATATATATATATATATATATATACAGACAATAATAATAATAATAATAATTATAATAGTGCCCGTGGTGTAATGGTTATCGTCGTAGGAATTGGACACGGCGACACGAGTTCAAATCCTGAACGAGACTGATTGCATTTCACATAGCACTAATACCCTTGGGAAAGGTATGAATCCAATTATTCTCCCTCCAGCTATGGGTAAATAGTAGATTCTTATTCCTTTAGTAGAACAGACTGGGTTCTTCAGCCTTGGTGAGGCAACTAGTTAAGGAGAAGGTAAACTCTGAATTCAAACTCCGCTTAAAAATTGACCTTGTGTCATATCCTGTCCGAGCGGAGGGGTTGGTAAATATAATAGTAATAATAATAATAATAATAGTGATGATGCCATTAAACTATATTCTAAGAAGGTGAAATGGAGGCTATAGATTTATGATTTAGGAAGAAAAGTTAAACCACCTAATATATATGGATGATATGAAGATTTTTGCCAAAAATAAAAAGGAATTGGAAAGCTTCGTACAAACAGCATCTTCAGCCAATACAAAGAAATGGAATTTGGAACTGAGAAATGCGTAAGAATTATAAATAAATGAAAAAAAAAGAAAAAATAGAGGAATTGAACGACCCCATCAGGAAAAAATCAGAACGCTCGGAGAGAAAGAAAGCTATAAATAATTGGAAATATTAGAAGCAGTCAGTTTCAAGCAAAGAAAAATTAAGGAAAAAGTCACAGAGAAGTATTTCAGGATAAGAAAACTATCAGAAAATAAACTCTGCAGAAAGAACTTAAAGGAATAAGAATCTAGGCTGTCTCTCTGATAAGATTTTTCAGAATCCTTCTTAAAGTGAACAAGAGAGGAGTTTTAAAATATGTACCAAAGGATGAACAAAAATTGATGATGATGCACAAGGAATTACACACAAGAGATGATGTAGATATGTGACATGACATGCGGTTAAATACTTAATCAATTTGTAAAACTTAAAATTTATGAAATATATCTATATCTCAAAAACAAAAAGAACCTTAAAGTAAGTATCTTTTTGTTCCAGGCTTAAATTGACCTAAAAAGCTGGTTGATTGTTCCTAATCGTCAGTTAAGTGCGAGATAAATTGTTTTTTTGATTTTAAAGGTCAGCGAATTTATTTAATTTTTTGGTTGTCATCTAACTTCATCGATCATAATGATGAAACGGGTCATTTCGTAAAACATATTTTATAGTCCTTATCTTAACGGTCAATGTCAAAAGGGAGATTTAATTTTGCTCTACCCTAAGTAAAGGTGAACAGGGCATGACTCATCCAATCTGGTGAGCTTGAGAATTTTTAGTTCAACCCCATTGCTCTAAACCTTTTCTCATTGGTCAAAGCATCTAAAAAGGGTTTACTCTATAACTGTTAGATATAATCCTGAACTAGAATTGGCTGACCAATGGGAATATGACTCCTAATTGTCTCTTATTGGGCAACCAATCCAAACACTTTTTAGTATAAATTTTGATCTATAAAAATAGGATGATAAAACGAATCATCATAGGGGATGAGGAAATAGACCAAGAAGAAACTCAAGACTGCCAAAGAAGCATCCTTTAAATTCTAGCCCCGAGGCACTCCGAACAACTTTCAGATTTTTAACAAAAATTCAAAATCCCAGATTTTAGAGATATTAGTCTCATTCTAACCGCACCTCATTGTCACTCTTCCTCTCTCGATATTCTTTCTTCTTCTATTTGTTTGGAAAACAAACATTGTTTGCTTGCTATTTATTGTCTTACAAACGTGTTTCAATAAAAAAAACATCTTAGTTATTTGTTAACAACGGGTTTTCTCTATTCTTTCAGCTGCTAGACAATCTAGCCACTCATATTACCCGACCGTCAGAAGAAGATCCGGCAGAATTGTGCCAACCCCCTTCGTAGATATTTCAAACACAGCGTGGGCACGGAAGGACTTGACAAACCAAAGAGTCTGAAGCAGATAGGGTAGTCACGAACACAACAGCCACAACAAGTACTGTGATTAGTAGTCATACCACAGTGGGCTCTGTGACTAGCATAGGACCACAGATAGACTATAATTTTGAAAGAAAGGAATTCATAGGTTTGAGGATTGCCTAGATGTAATATCCTAGGGACTGAAAGAGCAAAGAGAGATTTATTATAGGATCCAACGGCAACAAGGACAATCAACACGAAAACAAACAGAAAAACAGGAATTTTAAAACCGAGAACACAAAAATGGGAAGAAAAACACCTATATGGATACTTCAAAAGACAAAGGAAGGTAATTACACCCAAGATGGCCTAGACAGGAAATCTAAAACGAGAAACCGAATCTCAATTAATAGCATCACTAAATAACGAAAAAGTTAAAATAGTTAACACGTATGAGAATTAGAAGTTTCGGATATGTACAAAGAGATTAAGCCGTCAATCGTATTAGTGAATGCGGCAATCTGGTATTGAAGGATTACAAGGGCAGGTACGACTGGATAATTAAAGGGATCCACAAGGAATTGTAAAAACGACGAAAATTTGACCAGTGACAAATATCATATACATCAAATAGAATCTATGATAGTGAGACACAAAATATTCTCTATGAACTTATATAAAAACGAGTCACTCAAAATCTCACTTAGTTTTATTCAATAGAGAGAAAAGAATTTAATCATTTGGATAGATTGCCGTTTCAACAGATTACAGAGTTAATGTAAAGGAAAGCAAAAAAAAAAAAAAAAAAAAAGAAGCCAGAATTCAAATGTTGAGGTACAGTCTCACTCTTGTAAATAATCTTCCTGTAAATTTAATTATTACCTCACATCTCGTGGTTTATCTTATTATTACTACTTCTTGTGTTCCCTAACCAGAACACAACAGAAATCGAGAAATGTTTTTGTGCCCACCTTGAATCAAATTATTAAGCTTTTTATTTAGATGTGACCCAAAGGCGAATGGATAGGGCAGCCTATAAGACTCGAACTCACACGTGAAGACTTGCTAGGCAATCTTGCTAACCATTGCATTACCCTGTATATAAGTTTGATCTCTTTAAGCTTAACAGCCCAGTTAGGAAATAGAGATATATTCTCAGGAAAAAGTATATACAATAGAGAGACTATTAGTTGACAAGAACATAGGATTAGTGAATATAGAATAAAGATATAGTCCAACGATAGTATTGGCTTCCGTTATTACGGTAGCAAGTAAGGTGATCTGGTGCGATCTCCTGTCTCCAAAGGGCTCTTATACTATTCCTATAAGAAGCTGCTCTTCACCTTCTAGTCTCCCCTGGTATTAGTAGCTACTGCTATATATAGCGGATGGACTAGTTCATTGTGTGGAAAAAGGTGGGTGATACCCAACATTTTACAACAGATCATCGGCATACTATCGTTAGCCTTTAGCTGAGTAATAACCAATATTTTCTTGCTAAACTAGATGAGAGAAGAACTATATATCACGCCTTGCACGACAGAGATAAGGTATATCGTCGTAGTATAGCAGAATAGGAAATGTCATCTGTGCAGGAAGCTGAGATGTTCAATGAGGTGTTAGCTCAGAAGAGTATGAAAATAGGCACGAATGGATAGGAAAAGAAATGCGTTGGAAACAATACAAATGGCTAGGATTTGAGAGTACCGAGTAATGTGAAAAACAAATCTTTTTCAGAAAACAGAAAAGGTGAGAATCTAGGAGACTTTAAAATTCAAACAGGTAATCCAACCAGCTCCAGGGGATTGGATCAAGGCAATCAGTTGACCACAGATATAAACTGAAATGCTTAACTTTGGGAAATAAAAAAAAGTGTAATATGATAATTAAAATTGTATCCATCATTGTTGGAGATCCTGGACCAATTTCTAAAAGCCATAAAAAAAAGGACTTTCAGAATTGGAAATCCACTCAGATGCTCGCTGTATTAAAATAGCACAAATAATTCGGAATACAGTGAGCAGTTGATGTCACTTGATTTCCAGCAAAGTATTATGATTGATAAATATATCAATAAGAATTTAAGAAAAATTGGCTCAGAAGTGAAAAAAACAGAAGAAAACAAAACGGAAAATAAATGAAAGAAAAGAAGGAAAGAAAGATATGAAAAAGGGATAGAATGAAGAAAAAGTAGAAGGACAGAACCGAAGAAGTTTAGAGATTATAAGTAAGAAAGAAAGAAAGATAATACTAAAAAAAACTGATATGTAAAAGAAAGAAAGAAAGAAAGAAAGAAAGAAAGAAAGAAAGAGGAATAATTGTGAAAAAAGACTGATACGTATTAGAAAGAAAGAAAGAAAGAAAGAAGACACAGAATGACAAGATGGAAAAATTAGAGAGAAGCAAGTAGATCCATGATTTTATATCAAAGTGCCGACCAAGTCCTCCAATATCGTTTGAAATTAAATTGGATAAATTGCCAATTAAGGTGCATCATTTGATACTAAAAAAATGAAGAGGAAAAATGCAATGCAGTGTTTGGATAGATATTTAAACCGCCCTCAAGTCCCTTTCTAAATTTTTTTTATTTCATGCTTCTAATCATTTTTATGCCCCTGTCATCTGAACGACTCCTTTTTTTTATCTTTCAACCGTTTCTCTTTTACCACCATTTTACTAATCCTTTCTTCTCCTTTTCCTTCTTTCCTGGGTTTCTCTTCGCTTTTTTAGCATCTCCTTTTACTCTTCCTCATTCAACTCCATCATTTCTCCCACTTTCTGACTTAAACTCGTTTTCGTGTTTCTCTTTGCAGGTCTTTCTTTCTTTCTCTCTTTCTTACCCTGTTCTCTAGCTCCTACTTATCTTCTGTTCCTCCTCTTTTTTCTCCGCTCTCTCTCTCTCTCTCTCTCTCTCGTTCACCCTCCTCCTCCTTCTCACTAATTCTTATAATTCCTCTCCTGTTTCTTTATTGATTTATCCTCGGTCTATGTTCTCTATATCTACAAGATAGTTTTTTTTTCTACCATTTCCTCGTCAGTCTCTCTTTTCCCCGTTATTCCTCCTCCTCCTCCTTCTTCTTCGTCTTCTTCTTCTTCTTCTTCTTGAGCTCCATCTTCCTAGTTCCTATCAAACTAATTCTCATGCAGTCCCCATCCGTCTTCACTGTCGTAACAACTTTTTATTTATTTCTTTATTCTCTCTCTTTTCCCCCTCTCTCTCTCTCTCTCTCTCAATTTCTCTCTCTATCTATCTATTGATCTCTCTCTTTTTCTCTCTCTCTCTCTTTCCCTCATTCACTCTCCCGTCGTTCTTAATTAACTCTTTTTTCTTTCTCTCTCTTTGTCTCTCTCTTTTCTATCTTCTTTCTCTTTTCCATCTTCTTTCTCTTTCTCCCTATCTCTGTCTTTATTCTTTCTTTGATAACGTAAATTTAATACGCAATCCTCTGTGATGCAAATTGAAAATGAGAGCGATTTGATTTATATTAAATGAAAAATATGCACTTAATAACTTTCACGGCTATCCATTTCTTCGCTCGCCGCGGCAATATTCATACTTTCTGTTACACTTTAAGAAGGAATTCGGTTAGGTATTAAACTAGTATAAACTTCTCCACTTTACCTAAGACGGTAATTATATGAGTCAGCCTGCCGTAGACAATCTTTTAACTCGACACAAGTAAAGTGCAATTTGGCACGTGTGAATAGCCGTGTCTATTTCTTTGTTTAACTAGATGTTCAGTCGTATTTTCGCTTATCCCTTTTCCCAGTTGGTCGTGTGAATTAATCGTCTCATTCAGAATAAAGACCTTATTAGCAGTAAGAGACTTATCAGGACGATACACTGCCCTAACGCGTAAATGAGACTCAGAGGTTAGCCGTATCCGCGGTTTTGGTTCTTATGGTTTCAATTAACAGCAGTAATTGTTTTAAAACATAAGAGAGGTTGTGATAACGTTTCTAGTGAGCCAGAGAGATGTTCAATGCTTCATTTAAGTAAAAAAAAAAAAAATGGTATTGTAATGCTGCTAGGATCTAACATCAGAACAATTCTATCCGTCAAATCGTATCGTTTTTAAAAATCTTATTACTGCATCAAGTAATGTCCTTCCGTAGCACAAAAACTGTTGTGTTTTTTTTTTTGTTCTGATTTCATCCAAACGTTCAGAAAATGTTAGAGACAATCCTCGAAAAGATTTGAACTATATTGAAAGTGATTTTAGAATGAGTGTCAGTCCTACTCCAATGTCTAACCTTCCTATACGCAACTGCACCTCTGTAGAAGGGTAAGATACCCACCTCCCCAATGAGTCCACGTAAGTGGCAACCCGTAATGCTTCCGGGCGATATCCTGGTGGCTGAAAAGTCCGAGTCACGTTAACCGCAGTGATCACTTGACCAACAATAGTCCACTTTGGCCCTTACTAGGCAAGACGAGTGGTCAAAGAGGCCAGTCTTGTCAAGTCCTAGAACTTACATGATTGTCCTGACCATATTCATCAGTTTGCTCTTGTAGCAAGCAAGTAGCCAACGTTTTTTTTTTTATCTTAAAGGTGCTAGAAGGCAGTGGCTGAGATAACTATATACACTGGGATAACTATATATAAAACCTTATCAACAGTGTGCAAACAAATGATTGATATCAAATAAAATTATAAGTGTTAATTAGCTATACTTGAAACCATTTAACTGTATGTAAAGACTTCATTCATGTTAAATAGAATTATTAGTGTTAGCTTGGAATACTTGAAACCATTTAGCTGAATGCAAACAAATAAGCTCTAACAACTCGTTTAAAAATAAAGTTACCTACAAACGACTTGTTTATAAATTTCCGTATCGCAGCGCTTACCCCCGTCTATAGGTAATCGTTACGATTGTTTTCTTTAAATTTACTATAAAATCCGTTGATGAATGTTCAGACTTACAGAATAAAGCAGTTACCAGTTCAATTAGTAACTGAAAGAGAATTTTGCTGGATCTGAATGTTATATATATATATATATATATATATATATATATATATATATATATCGGAGATACTTAATTAGAATCCTTCACTCCTTCTTAAAGAAAAGCGTCAGTATAATCCCGAACCCTTGTTACAACTGTGATCAAACCGCCCCACTGGTCGACTAGAGTATACACACACACACACACATATATATTTATATATATGTGTGTGTGTGTGTGTGTGTGTGTGTGTGTGTGTGTGTATCATAGAGAGAGAGAGTTGTAGTTGATTTCAAAATGGAGACAACCATTCTTTTGAGGACTTGAATTTTAACTATTTTGAATAAAAAGATACTTTTTATTCACATACACATGTAATAACATTGTAAGGGTCTTTGAGGTGAGTGAATTTAACGCTTGGTCACGTGATTTAAAAAATTAGTCGTTAATCGCACGTAAACTACATGAGTTCTCTAAAACTTTGTCGCCATTTTGGAAAGTGTAGACTGGAAAGGAAAAAATTGCATAAATTCTTCTTTTAAACGTTCGTCGGATTTATACGCATAATGAATATCAATAACATTCGTCGATAGAAAGCAAAAAGGCCTGACCCTACACAAAACAACAGTGACACGAATTTTTAAGGTTGCGTCTTTTATGAAAATCTCTCTCTCTCTCTCTCTCTCTCTCTCTCTCTCTCTCTCTCTCTCTCTCTCTCTCTCTGCCCTGTCGGTGAAGCTTAGATCATACCGACAATATCTTCTGTAGATGTGTAAGCTTCTCCTAAAAGGGTACACTGGCTATAACACTAAACTGCTTCCGGTGGTGAGGCTCCAGTTCTAGGCCTCAAGGGAATGTGGAGTACCCCTTTATTGCTATTACTCCCAAGCCCACCTTATTCAGAGTGGTTGATCCTGTTAGGCTCCCATCTTTGTGTTAAACGAATACGTTTGAAAATTATTTGTATTAGATAAGAATACTTGATACCATATAACCGCGTGCTAATTATCTATATTAAGAATTGTTATGTAAAGCAATCATCTTCATCATTATCTTGTCGTGCTGCGAGCACGGATTTTCCAAACTCTTTCTTGCCATTCGTCTCTAACGTCCATCGCTTCCGGCAAGTTTTCTAGACTACATCCTGTGCCCGTACAGAACAGTTGTTGAGAAGTTTTAGCTGATCGTCTAACACTTGCTTGGACGTGTGAAGGGGTCTATAGGAGAACGTCATTTATGAGTTCGTCCTTACTTCTCCAGCAGTGTCCCGCATGTCTTGTTCGTCAAATTTGGATAGTTTTTGAGATGGAAGGTAGGTGGCCGTACAGCTGCTGTTTTGTGGAATGTTGCTTCCAGGATTTCTTCAATATAACACGTAAAGCAATAGTTGATTACTAATGATCATTATTATAAATTGTTATTAGTTACTTGAAGTTATACACTCGCTTGAAAAGGATTGATGTTAGATAGGAATATTTGAAATCATATAACTGTGTACAAACAAATGATTATTATTGAACGGCAATAGTTACTTTTAACTATATAATTATCTATAATCTATTAGTATTAGATAAAAATACTTAAGACTATAAAACCTAGTGCAAATTATTTGTATTAGATAAGATTGCTGGATATCATGTATCCGTCCAATTTTTCAAAATGCAGTTGAACGTTGAATATGATGTTAGGATTATAATCGAATATTTATAAGTAAAGTTGGCGACTGTAGTCGAGGGTGACCCGAAGTCCCCCTTTTCAATAGCTACTACACCAAGGTGTAGGGTAGGGCGCTACTCCTTTCCCAGGATTGCTTCAAATTACCCTTGATCCGTACCTTATAATGCTGAGTGTTCAGTAAAGAGGCATCAAGTACCATTTTTGGAGTCTTTGGCTTGACTCAACCTGGGATTGAATCCAGGTCTCCCGGACCATTGGCAAACACTCTAACCATCATGCCAATGTCCGGTCGAATATTTATAAATTAATCGAATTTTGGCATTAAATGAAGTAAAAGAAGTTGTTATGGCGTTAAATAAATTAAATAAAACCATCCATCCTCATGTTTAATTGTTAATACTAAACAAGATTCCATGTACGACATGACGAGCCCAAACATGTTAGATACTGTTAAACCTAAACAAACTGATTTTTGTTTCATTTGACCTCAGTACGCTGACCCCAAACTTTAAATATGGATATTTGGGGTTTGAATTCATCAGCAGTTTTCCGACTCAATCAAGTTCATGTAAGTCGATCTTTTCGAGAACTCTGCTGTAGTCGTCGTTGTTTTATCAATTGCGAATTTCTCACACCAACGTTAACTGGTGGGCTTTCATAAAAGTCAGATTGATAGCAAGTTTCCTCAGGCCTCCAGGACTTTTCTCAGTATTTTGACCGTTCTGTATTTTGAATAGTCTTGATTCTTCCTTCGATTTCCAAATGTTCTAATCCCTTTTCCATTTTTTGGGGAATAGTTCCAATCGCACCAACTTCAATTAGTGTCATCCTCACTCGCATTGCTTTGTTTTGCTTTTTTTATTTGTTTGTTTTTTGTCTTTTTTTTTTTTTGTCTTTTTTTTGTTAGTTCTCTGGCAAGGTGCAACTATTTGTTTATCGTGTGTGTGTGACACCATATGTCCTCAGGTCTCCAGGACTCTTCTTAGTATTCTGGCCGATCTCAACAAAGTTGTAGTTTGGATGGTCTTCACTCTTCCTCTTATTTCGAAGTCCCACAGTCCCTGTACCAGTCCTTTGGTAACTGTATAAAGTGTACCATTTACTGTATCACTGCCACCTTCATGTTCCACAGCCTTTTCAGTTTTCTAGCAAGGTCTAGGTACTGATCTCTCTTTTCCCTTTCCTTCAGTTTTACCCTGTGGTCACCCGGAATGGCAAAGTCCACAATACGGTTGGTTCTCTTTTCTTTGTTGTCTATATCTAGGTCTGGTTGTCTAGCCGAGATTGGATCATTATTATTATTATTGTTTGTTTGTTTGTTTGTTTGTTATGTCTTCTAATGTGTCTGAGATTTTCACATATCAACTTTTAAAAATGAAAACAACAAATTTTGTACAGAACGCATACCCCATTAATACAATAACATTTTTAAAGATCAAATTCTGTTTACTAATTCATCCTATAGTCCCCCAAAATGCTATATTAGATTCTGTTCTTTTAGTTGTCTGACTTGATTCAAAATTTCCAGTTCCAGGAGAAATTGTAAAAAAATGCCTACCATGATTAGAAATTCCATTAATTATTTTGAAAGTTTCATTTAAATCACCTGCCACTCTTATTTCAATTAATGTAAGTTGGCGACCTTAATCGAGAGTGACCCGAAGGCAAACTTTTCAATAGCTACTACCCCGACGTGTAGTGGAGACTGCTACTCCATTCCCTGGATTGATCCACTTTACCCTTGATCCTTAACTTATAATGCTGAGTGTTAAGAAAGGTAGCATCAAGTACCATTTTTTGAGTCTTTGGTATGACTCAGCCTGGGATCGAACACCACTCTTCCGGGCTATTGACGAAGTTAATCCTAATTTCTCTAATCTTTGCCTTGGACAGTAATCCTTTACTCTTTTCATTGTTTTTGTCACTCTGGTTTCTATAATCTCCAATTTTAATATTACACTCCACTTTTCATGTCTCAACACTAAGTACGATACTCTATATGATGTCTTTTATTATTTTATGCATTTTGTTGCCATAGAAACATTCTGGGTTTCCTCGTCTTTCATCTCATTAGCAATATCTGTGGCTGATTTTCCTGAATCTTCATAAACCAATCTCCTTATAAAACGAATAGTGCTTGTTTCTATCGTCGACCTGATCAGCTAAGTGCATCTCCAACACTTTCGTCTTTTTTTTTTTCATTTTGCCCAATTTTGGCAATAGAGTTCTTCCTTAATTTTAAACTTTTAGATAGTAGTTGTAGATGTTTTTCTATTTAAGGAAAAAAAACAAACAAATACATTACATAGAATCAGATGATAATTCTCCCTCAGGTGGAGCTATTTCCATCCCGTCAAACTGATAGTACTAGTTCTCATCAGTTGAATTGCTATGAACCGATTTAGTTTTGAAATTAGTTCTCATATAGTTACCGTATGAGAAACTTGAGGCCTCTGGCCATACAAAACATAGTAAACAACAAATAATAAATTTCTTAAATTTGGTTTCTTTGTTTAATGACATGTTAACGTTTGTGGGTTATTTAATGTCACGGATATAATTGTAGAAGAACGGCAGTGGTACTATTTATCCTAATTATGAGTTGTGGGGGGGGGGTCAGACCGTTCAGACTTACAACATTGAGTACTCTACATTTAAAATTCTGATTAGAAAAAACAACGGTTTAAAAATATATTTTGTGTACATTTTTGTCTGTGGGTCCATATTTTTAGATTGCGGCGTATCATACTTTTGGTTTGGTTTGGTTGTTTGATTTGATTTACATCTTTAACGGCATATAAACTCCTGGTGGGTTATTCATGCCAAAATTTGATTAATTTATAACTATTTGATAATAATCGTAACTTTATTTTCAACGTCCCATTGTAATCATTTTAAATCACATTTTTATTTGACTTTAATAATAATAATTTGTTTGCATACAGTTATACGATATCAAATATGTCTGTCTAATTCTTATAATCTAAACACAGTTTTATGGTTTAAAATAACTATTCCTACTTAATAATAATCATCTGTTTTCACGTAGTTAGAGGGTTTCAAGTAACAAATAATAATAGTCTTTAGTAAACAATTATAACTTCAAATAAGCATTCATAATAAAAAGAAACTATTTGCATACTATTATATAGTATCGGTCTTGATTCTTTTCTTTAATGGCATACTAACCTTTGAGTGTTATCTAATGCCAAAGCCATCCTTGTAGAACGACATTAGTAGAGCTATTTAACCTATGGCAGGAGGGTAAGAAGGTTCATAGAGAGTGAACAAAATATCGCGACTGGAATTTGAACTCGCTTACAACGTGTTCGCAGTCAAGTACATTAGACACTACACAACGGTGACTCCTTCATATGGAATCAATTATTCATATATAGTATTCATAATTTTCTTACAAATCTGCTGGACCCACTGATCGTTAGTTCTCTAACAGACGCTAACTATCCGATTCAGAGTGTTCCAAGGAGTAAAGAAGAATTTTTTACACTCTCCAGGATTCCAGAACTGAATCTCATCACAGGATACAGATTAGTGTGATTCTCAGAGCACTCCTTTGAGGGGAGTCTTAATCCTCCCAGGGGAATTCTGTCCAACCGATTCGGCTTGATTAACAGTTTCAGTACAGTAGTTTTTATTAATGTGTAATACCTGATAAAAATTGTTTTGATTTTGTAATGTTTTATTAGAACTAATAAAATCTTGCTGTTTAAATTAAAAGAAAATCAACATTCTATTAAAAAGCTCTTAGCGGTTGTAGTGATTGATGCATATATTAAATATATTATATTATAGTATTTACACAGTATATTAGTATATATTGATATTCTCTACAAAATGCTTGTCAAAAGTTCGTAAACACCAGTGATTTTGTGAAAAAATACTCACTGAAAGCTGGTTTTTAAACTGTTTTTTTAATGTCAATTTAATTTTAGTTTTCTCGTTTTTAAACATATGTCTATAGTTTGGTCGCATTTCTCAAAATTTAGTAACTTAAAAACAAGCAAGTGAATGCACCAATTTGCACAGAAGGAGTATAAGACTAGACACGACTGGGTGGGCAAGGTGATATACTGGGAGATGTACAAGAAATTTAAATTTAACCATACGAACAAATGGTATATGCACAACCCAGTAGCTGTCCTAGAGAATGTCACGCACAAAATCCTTTTGGACTTGGACATACAAACGGATCACGTAATCTCGACCAGAAGACCAGGCCTTGTAGTAATCAACAACAAAAAAACTGAACTTGCAAAAATGTGGACTTTGCTGTGTCGGCTGACCACAGGATAAAAACTGAAAGAAAGTGAAAAGAAGTATAAGTACCTGGACCTTGCTTGGGAGTTGAAAAAAACTATGAAGGTAACGATTATACCAATCGTGATTGGTGAATTCGGTACAGTAACTAAAGAACTATTAAAGGGACTGGAGGACTTGGAAGTTGGAGGACGAGGTGAGAACATCCAAACTACAGCATTGTTGAGAACGGCCAGAATACTGAGAAGAGTCCTGGAGACTTGAGTAGACTTGCTGTCACTCAAACTCCAGTGAAAGACCATCAGCTAATGCTGATGTAAAAAAAACTCTAACGGAGTAAATAATAATAAGGTATTGCATCACAGATGACGTTGACAGAATATATGTGTCAAGAAGAAAGGGAGGAAGAGGACTTGCCAGCATTGAAGACTGCGTCGACTCATCGATACAACGACTTGAAGACTATATAGAAAGCGCGGAGGAAGACTGATTACAGCCACCAGAAACAATACTGATAACACGAGGACCAGCGGAACGACAATAACCAGAAAACAAACGTTGGAAGAAAAACAACTCTATGGACGTTTTAAGCGACTTACAAGCGATATCTCACTTGGACGTGGATAAGAAAAGGAAACCTTCAGAGAAAAAGTAAATCTCTTCAGATAACAGAATAAACAACGCCATAAGACTAGCCATATCAAAACGAGAATAGAAAAGATGCAACAAAACAGCAGATGTAGGTTAGTTGGTGAAAGAGACTAAACGATCAATCACATAATAAGTGAATGCAGAAAATTAACACTAAAAGACTGGGTGGTAAGGTGATCCACTGGGAATTGTGCAAGAAGTTGAAGTTTTACCATACGAACAAATGGTGTATGCACAACACTGAATCTGTCCTGGATACGCACAAACTCCCATGGGATTTAGACATACAAACGGATCACTAAATCTCGGCCAGACGACCAGACATTATAATAATCAACAAAAAAAAAGGACTAGCAAAATTGTGGACTTTACTGTCCCAGCTGACCATAAAGTAAAATTGAAAGAAAATGAAAAGAAGGACAATTACCTTGACCTTGCTAAGGAATTGAAAACTATGAAACATGAAAGTGACGTTACAGTCACCAAAGGATTATTACAGGAACTGAAAGACTTGGAAATAAGAGGAAGTGTTGAGACCATCCAAACTACTACATTTTTGAGAAAAGCCAGAACACTGAAAAAAGTCCTGGAGACTTGAAGAGACTTGCTGTCAATCAAACTACAGTGAAAGACCATCAGCAAACGAATAATAATAATACACTTGGATCTTGCCAGAGAACTGAAAAAGTTGCAGGATATGAGGTTGATGGTAATAACAATAACAGTTGGTGCATTAGGAACCGTCCCCAAGACTCGGAAAAGACACTGGAGGGATTGAAAATCAGAGAAAAAATCGAGACCATACAGACAACAGCATTTTCTAGAATACTCAGAACAGTCCTGGAGACTTAAGAGACTTCCTGCCCCTCTGACTCCAGGGAAAGAACACCAACTAAATCTGGCATAGAAAAACTGACAAAGAGTGAAAAAACATTATCTCTGACTCAAATCATGCCATGTTCATAAAGACGAGAGAGAGACGGAGATAGAGACAGAGAGATGAATCTCTGACAAAGTCGAAAAATAAAACCGTCTCAAATCATGCTATCGCCACGAAGCCGAGAGACGGACAGACCGAGACAGAGACAGAGAGAAGTTATGAAAACTTTTCAAAGTTTTCAAGTTAGGCGTCTCGAGCGTCCAAGTCGAAGACTCAGCTGTTTAACATTGAGTCCCCCTGGGTAAAATCCCATCCTCTTCTCATGAAACAACCCCATAATGCCACAGATGACTATAGGAGGTGAGATTAGATTAGGAAAGATCAGTTTCCGATTTAATCTGGCAGCAGTTCTAAAATAAAGGAAGTATATTTTATGACTTCCGGTCCTGGTGTATGTTAAACAATATTAACAATTACACCATTCAAGCAACAACAGACTCATACCAACAGATACATAAGTCGAAGAAGATAAATACCACAAACACCACTGGAGATACGTTTAAGATTCTCAAAACTACACAACGCTCTCTCTCTCTCTCTCTATATATATATATATATATATATGGAGTTAGATAGATAGATAGATAGATAGATAGATTTTCTTACCTATATTATCTTCAGTACAAGAATTGATGGTCTGAGAGTCGAGTATGCTAGAAACTGACAGTCATCATGTGCCGTTTATACTGTGTCTACGATATCCTTACTTAGATCTATATATGCTCTCACTTGCAATATTGAGCACTCAGTATATATAAGTATAACAAACTACACCATTAACACACACACACACACACACACACACACACACACATATATATATATATATATATATATATATATATATATATATATGTAAAGAATTACTATGCATCTTTCTGATACCAGTTCCATAGCACAACATCTAAAAAAAAATTTAATACCCGACAACGGAATTTCGGAAAATTCTTACCGAAAGCACAATAATATTAGAACAATAAAATAACAAGCAAAAGCTACAGATATTTGAGGCACTACATATCAGAAATACACAACCCAAACTTGATAGAATCAATTTTGATTCCAGTGCTAATGTACTTAAATGTCTTTAGCTACTGATACTATTTATAGGAACAAATTTTAAAAAGTAAACACTACACAATACACTAGTATGAACGCTCATTCTTACAAATTAGTAATGTACATTCAAAAGTTACATCACTTTTGTAATATATCCTCTCCTGATGATGGTCCAAGGTTAGGCAGAAAGTACTTGAAAAATAACCAATTATGGAAGGTTTATCAACAATTCCTGCCGAATATAATTAGATCTATATGGCAACTCGAACGGATAAACAAAAATATACAGACAAAAATGTCTATAATGTTTAATCAAATATATATATATATATATATATATATATATATATAATGATAAAATACTTTGCAATATCTATAAATAAAGACTTCTTATCAGTGATATATATATAGGATAGCGTAGACATGGTCCACAGCGCTTGTTAATTTTCAGTTTCCTGCCTATGCAATCATCATTGCTTCCAAAATCACATCGGCGAGAAGCTGATAGTCACCAATCGTCTTAGAATCCATGTTTAAGCCATTACATATATATATATATATATATATATATATATATATATATATATATATATATATATATATATATATTCGTATGGGCACTTTTATGGATAGTACACACTTGAAACTCTAGTCACCTTCGAAGTAATCTCCTCCAGCTGCAATGCACTTGTTGTACGGTTCCAAGAACTTCTGGAAGGCTCCATGGAACTCCTCTTGTGTGAGCGTGTCAATGACCTTCGTAACAGCCTCTTACATCTTCTCAATTGAGTCATAATGACAGCCTCTGAGCTTAGGGAATAACCAAACGTCACAGGGAGCAAAATCTGGACGGTAGGGAGGCTAAGGAACTGTCTTGATGCCCATCCTGGTCAAATAGTCTGTGACAAGGATGGAGTTGTGGACTGGTGCATTGTCCTGGTGGAAATGCCACTGACCCGATTTGAAAAGTGCTGGCCTCTTCCAATGGAATCTCTTCCTGAACTCCCTTAAAACCTCAACATAGTAACCCTAACCCTAAGCCTTTGGCCAATCAACTCTGGTCTATTGACTTCCTTACTCCTCCCACACCTCTCATCATCCCTCTCAGACTCCGTACCTTCCTTGACTCTCTTATGCCACGCAAAAACTAATGCTCGATTCATGCAAGATGTTCCAAAAGCAGTCTGAACCATTCCATACGTTTCTGTGGCATTTTTTCCCAAGTTTACAACAAAATTTTATTGCGTATCGTTCTTTTAAAGTGTCCTCACGTCCAGATTGCATTTTTGAAATTTACCAGCTTTGACAATCAGGCTCTATTAGGGTGTATTCTAATTCCTGCTGTAGCTGTTCATTTGAACCTGAAATCATAAAAATTGGCCTCCCAGAAGTTTTTGGAATGGTACAATAAGTGCATTGCAGCCGGAGGAGATTACTTCGAAGGGGACTCGAGTTTCATGTGTGTACTATCAATAAAGGTGCCCATACGAAAAAAGTCTGGAAACTTATTTAATAAGCCTTGTATATGGGGGTGACTAATACTGCAGAATTTTGAGCTAAACATCTTGAAGTCAACTATAATTTGACTTGTACGCCGCAATTTACAGTATAAGATATGTACATATTTTTAAACTGCTACTTATCCCCATTTTTTTGGTTAAAGAGTTTCCATGTTGTAGAATTCGGTAATAAATAATACCAAATAATATCTGTTTTAAATGTAAGTAAAAAAGTAAAGTTGGTGACCTTAGTCGAATATGACCCGAAGGCCCCCTTTTCAATAGCTACCAAACCGTGGTGTAGGGGAAGGTGCCACCATTCCGAGGATAGCTCCACTTTACCCTTGATCTGTGCCTTATAGTGCTGAGTGTTAAGCAAGGCGGCATCAAGTACCATTTTTTTAATCTTTGGTATGATACAACCTGAGATTGAACCCCGGTCTCCCGGACCATTGGCGAATTCCATTAAAAATAATCCAGTTTTAGTATTTTTAGTTTAGAAAAAATTATTCTAAAAATCGTTGGATATACTTAATTATGAGCGTTACTGTATTTACAAAGCTTAGTCTGGCACCAGGTCACATATTCAAGGGTGCTACATAACACGGGTACAAAAAAAAAGTTGCTAGCGAAATGCCTGTGAAATTTATGACATAAAATTGTTTTTCTTCGCAGAAAAAAGTGACAGAAATTTTTTTTTAATATTTTCCTAACAATCTGTTTAAAATCACCGAACTTTTTGGTAGAATCTCGTGTAACTGTAACTGTAGAACCAGTGACTTTTTATGCGTCACATAGGAAACATACATTGATTAAAATAGTTACTCCATAAGAAATATAACGTATATAGCAATAGATTTTATTCAAAATACCTACCTGGACTGTAGCCAAATGTAATATGAACCAGTGCAATCGTAAGGCTTTTTTTTCTCATTAACTTATCATATTTTAACTTTTCTTCAAGTTTAGTTGAATATTAATTCTCATAATCAAGAGAGAAAAATAGAGCCCAAATGAAAAAAAAAACTTTATTCTACAATATATATATATATATATATATATATATATATATATATATATATAAAGTTAGCTGTTCACGTTCACACATATGACGCAAAATTATGTCGTTAAAATAACTACCCTATTTACCCACCCCTCCGCTCAGGCAGGATATGACACAAGGTCAGTTTTTAAGCTGAATTTAACAGGTTTGAATTTAGAGTTTTCCTTCTGAAGGCTAAAGAAACTAGTCTGTCCTACTATTTACATATAGCTGGTGGGAGAATAATTGGATTCATACCTTTCCCAAGGGTATTAGTGCAATGTGAAATGCCATCAGTCTCGTTCAGGATTTGAACTCGTGTCATCGTGTCCATTTCCTATGACGATAACCATTACACCACGGGCATCTTCCTTTAAAATAATTACCGTTCACATTTTTTTGTCACTTTGTATGTATCTCATATCTTAGCCAACTTTTACTGGCTCTTGTTTAATGAGTATAACTAATTTGCATAGTCAGTTTTACATTTTTATTATTCATTTCCCATCTGGTATTTTACAGCCTTTATAAATAAGCGATTTTCTTTAAATAGCTTCTTTTCTTTTAAATCTAAATCGCGTTTTTCAAATAGATAAAATTTCTATCTTGAAATTTGTAATTTACGGCTTCGGTCAATAAAGATTAGTGAGCAACTTGTAGTCAATATTCAATTAAGTTACAATTTTTCTTTTAAATTAAAAATCTAAAATAAATTTGCATTCTTTTAAAGTTTATTAATTGGTAATAAATATTAGGTCAAATAAATCTATTTTAAAACTATTTGTATTAGATAGGAATACTTCATACCATATAACTGTTAATTGCTTGTATTAAGAATAGTTACAGCTCTGATTACTGACAAAGACTTAATATCATTAACCACTTGAAACCCTGTAACAGTGTGGAAATAAATGACTATTATCAAATAGAAATAGTTACTTAAAACAATATAATTATTGATATTAGATAAATATAGTTGAAACCATATAACTGTGTGCAAATACATTTTGTTCGATAGGAATTCTTAACGCCATATGACTGTGCAAAATATTTCTTGAAAACGTGTGCAAATTATTTGTGTTAGATAGGAGTATTTGATATCACAAAACCGTGTGCAAATTATTTGTGTTTGATAAAAGTACTTGATATCATATAACTGTGAGCAACAATATATATATATATAAAGAAACAATTACAGAAAAATTATAAGTATGAATATACAATAAACATGGTTTTTAGTATTTGATAGGAATTCTTTCGTGTGCATATCTTTTTATGAAAAATATGAATACTTAATATCACATAACTATATACAAAAAACTCTTCTGAAATATTTACACAACTGCACAAAAAATGTAAATATGAATATATAATGAACGCAATCCCGAATGTCGAGGCATAAAATAACACAAGACGGATTGAAACGCCGTAAAAAATTAATCAATCATCAAACTAACGCACTTTTGGAATTTGGAAGTTTTTTTTATTAATCACCCGAGATATATTTGTCCATATTTTCATCATTGTCGTTACCAAATTCTGTGGATTCAGCAGAATTTTACAGATTAACCCAGTTCATTTCTAAAATGTGGTTGCCCGTGGCGCAAGATCGTAGGAAATGTACTCGGTAACCTGAGATCAAATCCTAGACACTATTGCTTGCATTTTGCTGATGCTCTTGGGAAAAACATTGATTCACTTCGTCTTTCCTCCTCCAGTTAAGAGTAAATATTAGGGCAGAGTAGGCCATCTAACTTTATAAGTGAGACAAATGGTAAAAAAAAACGATAATTTAGAATTCAAAACCCCTACCAACATGTCGGTGCAACAAATTCTGGTCAAGGTTTTTGGCATAATCACTTGGGAAAAGCATAAATTTAACTATTCTCCCTCTACCAAACTGAACGTTTTAACCTTGGTTTGGCAACTGATTTTGAATTGAAGAAAAATCCTGAATTCAAATCAATTGTACTCAGCTTAAAAAATGGCTTTGTATCACATCCTGCCCATGGTGGAGGGCTTATGCAAATACAACTAACATGTCGGCGTGGCAAAGTAACTTTTTGGCAGGTAATGGATAGTTCCATGCAACTGGTGCCAAGTAACCCGGTACAGTCTGTCACGTGCTACTCGGAGAAGAGATGAGCGTCACCAAGTTATACTCTCATTGCTCTAAGAGACACCGTAAAAGGAATTCCTCAGCATGTATGACAACCAGATTATAGGAGTAAAAAATATTTAAATAAATATCTTTTTTTAGATACTTATGATTAGTATTAAGAGTCCAGTATCTGGGATTATTGCTGTTATTTAAACAACTAACTAAAAAACTGTGGGGTGCAACACATCTTACAGCAAAATGTTCTCGATGGAGATTTACAATACTAAATGTTAAAAGTTTATACACACCGACGTACATCCATCTCACTTACATCAAATCATGAGAGCCTGGGGATGTATAATGGTTAGCAAGCTAAACTAGTAAATTTTCACGAGAGAGTTCGATTCTCACTGGATGCCCCATATATACAGCCTTGCGCTACATCTGAGCAAAATACTTCGTAAAGTACTACTTACATCAAATCATGAACTGTCATATACATGATACAATTTGGCAGAGCCGAATATGACAATTTAGCGGACTACTTGAAAACTAAGAAGCTCTTTATAAACCCCTTTCCATATTCGAATCGATATCTTTATGACGTTTAATTAGGTCGTCACGTGATTTCACGTCATGTAGTCAGGCAATTAGCAACGTGTACGAAGTGCAGTTTATTCAGCGAAGAAGGTTACGGCAGTAAACTCCAGTGATATAGCGGTCATATCCAGTGAGATGTGTTTGATTTGGTTTCTTTATTTAATAGCATATCAACGTTCGAGGGTTATCTAAATGCCAAATCCATCCATGTAGAAGGATAGCAGTCGTATGGTACTATAGCTATGGATATAGGGGGGCTATACCTTTCTCAATGGTACTACTCCAAAAGTGAACGTAATAGTATGACTAGAGTTCAAACTCACTTACTACGATGTCGCAGGTGAGCACAGTAGCTATTACGTCATGAGGACTTCTCCCATGGCATATTTGAATAAAATTTCTATATATTGTGGCTTGACGATACGCCATGGTTATCTGGTATTGGCTTACTGAATTTATACACGAAACTTCATCGTCGTAGGAAATGGAAACGGGGATCCGAGTTCAAATACAGGATGAAGATTTTTGCGTTTCATTGTGCGCTAGTTTTAATGTAGCAACCACCTTTCCACCAACAGTGAATCTTGTGACAATCACTTTGACCAACAGCAAAGGGTCCATCACGAAGACTCACGCGGTAAGTGCGAGAAATGGTCACAAGATAGGAATTTTGAAAAGGATCATCAGTCTGTTAGTAACGGGCAGATAACAAGTATGGATATTAAATTTCGAAGATAGCGAAGCTTTACCTCACTAAGCCCACATTACAAGAGGGATACAATTATTGGAATAATGGGATTTTTCCTTCATCGACTCAGAAAATTACTAGTTTACGTCTCCATGCTTTGAAGGTTGGCTAGGTAGAAAGTTGAAATACATAAATAAAGTGAGTGGTATTTTTTACTGTCACCCTGTGTCTGGCTTTTTCCTCATGTGAACACGTTCTCGTCTGTCTGTCTCGTCTGTTTTTTTTTTCCGGTAGTTTCGTCGACATCCAGAAATGCGACATAATGCCCTTGGGTAAGTTGTGAATCCATCTCCCTGCCATCTGTTGGTAAATAGTTCGGGTCAGGCATAAAAAAAAAGGACCGAGTAAAACAGCTCTCTCAGCATCTGGATGCAGCAAAGTATCACAGCACAAAAAATGTTGGGGAATTCCCAATGGTGTAGTGGTTAACGTGCTGGATTGTAATATCGTTGTAAGCGAGTTCGTACTCCAGTCGTGCTTTACGTTCACTTTTTGATTAATACACTTGGGAAAGGCATGAACTCCTAGCTATTGGTTAAATAGCACTATTGTAGTTCTAGAATTTATATCATACATCTTCATTGATATATCAGGATGGGTCATCAGTGATGTTTCCTTTGGGTTCATGGGGGGTATCGGGTCTTGCAACATCAGACCCCCTCACACAAATGACCCAGTTGGCATTGATCTTACTCCAACTCCCATCCCGGCAGCTAACCTGTGCATCCACACAAGAAAAAAAAATGACCACAGAAATTGTTTGATATATAATTTTCTAACAGCCAACCAGAGCTAAGCTCTTCTGATGACTTCAAAATCTTTCCTTTAAAATCGGGAGGCCATTTTACTCTTGCTTTTCGGTCGCAATGACGTCGTTATTCGGCTATTTGTTCACCCCGGCATGTATTTCTTCCTTTTTCTTTCTTTTCCCCCTTTTTTTCTTTTTCCTTTTTTTCAAACTTACAAAAGAAAAAAAGAAAAAATCCTGTACATAAATATAAAATTGCGATTAAAACAACAAACTCCTAAATAAAATTGACATACGTTTAGTTTTTGTTTTAAAACTTATTTTCATCAAACACTGTACATAAATATACAATTACGAACTAAAACAGACGCCGCGCATTACTATACGTTAAAGTTTCCTTATCGAACGGTTTACGAAAGAAAAAAATAACACATATACACACACCTGAGTAGAAGAATGAGATCTGCATTAAATAACGCTTAAAGGTTGATATGCCATTAAACAAAGAAACCAAAGCAAACCAAGACAAATATATTTGCTATATTAGTGGCCAGTGATGAAAATGTAAATGGCTATTTCTAAAAAGGTTTCATTTAAAACACTTTTTATATTTTGATGCTTTCATTTGTAAAAAAAGATTTAGAGAAAAGAAATCATTGTTTTAGATGATATTATATATTTGTTTAATTACTTAATATTACTTTTAATCTGAGAGAAGTATCCAAATCTAATGTATTGAAAATAGAAATGGTGATTGTTTTTCGCCTTGAAAATTTTACTGAATTCATTTTAGAATTCATCTTGTCTTACCTCCCATCTCACAAACCATCCAAGTAAGACGAACAAGCAGGGCACTGCTGAAGAAGTTAGGACAAACAAAGAAACATTGTTTTATGGACTACTACACATGGACACACCAGTGTGGGCCCACTCGTAAAAACGTACTTTCATTTGCTGTATGGATAGTGAATGCTGTCTAGAAGACCTACCAGGAGCGATCAATTATAGGGATGGATGGCGAGAGTAAATCAGAGAACTATGTGATTTGAATTTTTTAAAATTTATTTATTTATTACATAGGAGGTGCCCTTACACCTCCTAATGCCCTCGGGACCGGTATGAATCCATTTATTCTTCCGACAGTTATGGGTAAATAGTTGTACAGACTGAGTCGTTCATTCATGGTGAGATAACCAGTTCAGGAGAAGGAAAACTCTGAATTGAAACCTGTTAAACTCCGCTTAAAAATTGATCTTGTCTCAAATCCTGCCCGTGTGGTTATCGTCGTAGAAAATGGGCGCAGTGAAACGAGTTCAAATCCTGGACGAGGCTGAGTGCATTTCACATAGCATTAATACTCTTGGGAAAGGTATGACTCCAATTATTCTCCCTCCAGCTATAGGTAAATAGTAGGACAGATAGGGTTCTTTAGCATTGGTGAGGCAACCACTCTTGGAGAAGGAAAACTTTGAATTGAAACTTGTTAAACTTGACCTTGTGTTATATATCCTGTCTGTGCGGATTGGGGGATGTAGATATATACATAGGATGGAATTGTCAATCGTCCTTAAATCTGTGTGTATAATCATTCATTCACACTTAGCTTTTAAAAAGCAAGTATCTAAGATGATGATCCTGGAATTAGATAGAGTTTTGAAGCTTTAAACGTATTTCTGACCTGTTTGTTTGTGATTAGCATCTTCTAAGCAATGTAATTAAAAAAAAAAAAAAAACGAACAAAAAACACTAAAAGGGAGTTTTTATAAAATTCGTAAGATTTTCGTTATACAATAACCAAACATTTTTTTGCTTGAAAAAAAAACTGTGTTAAATTACACGCTTTATTTGTAAACTGAAATTAAACAATCTTTACAGACGTTTCAGAGCTGTTATAATTATTAAGTTTTGAACACGGTTCAGGTTGCTAATATCTATTGATTGATTTTAACGGCTTATCAACCCGTCTAGGATTATTTTAAGCCTCAAATTTAGAGAATAGTGTTTATTTACATTCATATTAACATTTCTGTGTTGTTATCTCTTAAGAAGTTGTGTTTATTGTTTTTGTTTGTTGGTTTGTTTTTGTTTACTATCGTTTGTTTGTTTATTTTTCACAAGGTTATGTGACATTAAGTATTCCTCTATCATACTACTAATAATAATATACACAGTTATATGGTTTTACGTAACTAATTGTAATAATCCTTAGTAAACAATTATAGCTTCAAATAACATTTCTTAATACAAATTATTTACTGTCTTATGTCAACTAATATTCCTATAAAATAAAAACAATTTGCACCCAGTTGTATGATCCCAACTATTATTATCTAATATTAATAATAATGTGGTTTCAAGTAATATTAGATTAATAGTCATTTGTTTGCCTACAGTTATCTAATTTCAGGTAACGGATTATAACATTCCTTAGAAAGCAATTATAACTTCAAGTAACTCTTCTTCATACAAAGGATTTACACTTATATGGTATTTGGTATTCTCTCTGATACTAATAATTTTCAAACAGTTCTATTTGACTTGAATGTGGAACTCTTACAAATACAACCACTCCGTGTCAGAGTAGACTTGGGAATCATGTCAATGAAGGGATACTCAATAATCCCCAGATATCCAGAACTGGAGCCTCACCATCAGATATAATTTAATGTCATACCCTGGAAACTCTTTTTTTAGGGGGTCTTACCCACAGTAGGGGATACAGTCACCGTATTCTAAACCCCACCGACAGAGTAAGATCACTTGAACTGGAGATTCTCAGGTTGTTTACAATACCTGCTGTTACTCAGTGGTCACCCATCTAACATCTGAATAGACCAATCGTTGCTTACTTTTCTGAGGCGTGACTTGACCGTAAGTCAGTATATTCGTTTAGTTGGAGTTTAAGTAAAGTTTGAAAGAAAATTTTCTGTTATTAAAATAAAAAAATTGAAAATAAAAAAAACATTATTTTTTTTTGTAAGTTAATGACGTACCAATTTTAATAAAACGCACGTGTTCTTTATAAATTAATCATAAATATTTTCAAGTATCATTAGTATCTAGAAGATTTTACACTCACCAAATTGCTGAGGGGTGTATAAACTTAATAAAATAACCAGAAGTGAAAACTTGGCCCACACAGAAGATTTGCTTCAGGCAATATGCAGAGGTTAGAATTTTATTCAAAGACGCCTCCCAAAATGTATGAATTCATAATAGATTATTTCAGCCAGATATTCTGATTCTTCAAATTTGACCAAATTAATTCACCTTTGATCATTACCCAGTTTAAAAATCCGGAGGCAATGAACGTGTCACCTTAATAAATTCCTTATAAGCACATGATTATTAACTAAGATGAAGATTTCCATTTGAATGTTTTAAGAGAATGAATCTGTGAATTATATGAGTATCTGTGCGCTTACTACAGGGCTCAAAAGTTTCACATTTACATAAGTTTAAATGACAGACTTACGGAGAGCTAAGAGTGCTTCTAATTCTATTTCGTACTAATTTGAAATATCCGGTACTTGACGGGGTGCGCCGAAAACTATTCATAAAGAGGTCCAGAAATTCACACAGAAGCTTTAAAATTACTTGCACGAATTATACAAATATTTTAGTAAACAACACTTTAGATACTAAAATAGAAAACACACTTCCGGCACCCAACATTGCTATATTGGTGGGGCTTAGAGTACGCTGACTATATACCCAGCAGAAGGATAAGACCCCTTAACAAAAAAGGGTGTCCTGGGTATTATACAAAACTATATCTAAAACTTCATTTATCTATGGGGTCTTCTTCCATCAACAACCGGGAAACAGTCTGATAGTCCATATAAATGCGAATATGTATTTAGTACTTGCTACATACTCCCATATCCTGTTGTGCTCGAAAGTGCTTAAACATCGAATACGTATATTTTATAACGCTTGAATCAGTTCTGTTAGAATCCCTAAAAGTATTTGTGTCCTGGATATGACACTAAATTGCATCTGATTGTGGGGCTCCAGTTCTGAAGATCTGGGAAGAGAGGAATACGTCTTCATTGCAATTACTCCCAAGCCGATATGATAGTATGATGCTATCTATGGGTAAAATAGTTCAGTTAGAAAAGTATTAGTATTAGAGAGAATACTAGATAACACATAACTTCAAATTCTTTGTATTAAGAATAGTTACTTAGGCGACATTTCCATTCTAGAGGGAACCTTTCTGAAACCGGTAGACAAATTCACCTACCTAGGAAGCAGTGTCTCATCAACCGAAAAAGATATCGACACGCAGCTAACGAAGGCATGGACAGCTATCAATAAGCTATCGATCATATGGAAATCAGACCTGACCGATAAAATGAAACGTAGTTTCTTCCAGGCAGCGGTCGTGTCATGTCGATACTGCTGTATGGATGCACTTCTTGGACGCTAACAAAACGCCTGGAGAAGAAGCTAGACGGTAATTACACAAGAATGTTGCGAGCAAAATTGAATAAGTCCTGGCAGCAACACCCCACAAAGCACCAACTATACGGCCACCTGCCTCCCATCACGAAAACTATACAAGTTAGACGAACCAGACATATAGGACACTGCTGGAGAAATAGGGACGAGCTCATAAACGATGTACTCTTATGGACCCCCACATATGGCCGAGCAAAAGCAGGACGACCAGCATGAACATACATACAGCAGCTATGTGAGGATACGGGATGTAGCCCTGAAGACCTGCCAGAGGCGATGAACGATAGGAAGCAGTGGCGAGAGAGGGTCAGGGATATCTGTGCAAGCGGCACGACATGATGATGATGATGATGATGATGATGATGACTTAAAGCTATAATAGTTTACAATGGATTGTTTTTATTAGTTATTTGAATATGACTGTGTGCAAACAAATGACAATAATTAGATAGAAATATTACTTGAAACCATATGATTGTCAATATTAAATAGTAATAGTTGAATCTATGTGCAAATTATTTTTATTCGATTGGAATACTTAATGCCATATGCAAATATTTCTATTAAGAATATTTACTCGAAGCTATAATTGTTCACTAAGTATCATTAGATACTTGAAAACATATATCAGTGGGCAAATTATTTGTATTTGATGGGAATACTTAGTATTACAACTGTGTGCAAAAAGAAACCTTTAAAAAAATAATCGTACAATGATTGTTTATATAAATTAATGTGATTCCCTAACCTTTAGGCATAAACTAACCCTAGAGAGATTGATATGCCATTAAAATCAATCAATCAATCAATCAATCTAACAACAAACACTTAGAATGCTGACACTGAGTAACGATTTATTCATATCCAGTTAATTAACCTTATTATAACAATAAAAAAATAGGAAAGAAAAATTGGGGTGTACCATGTGTTTCCTAAAATGTTTACATTTCGATGGGAGTTCCTATATGATATTATTAAAGTCTCCAACTGTTCGGCATCCCAGTCAACAAATTATTGAAAACTTCTCCAGGTGTTCTCCGAAATATTAGTTCTCTTTTTCTAATAAATAACAATTTAATAGAAATATTAACATATTTTAATCACCTATGGGAGAATCCAGGGATGTGTTGACAGTGATGGTGAACATGTTGAGACTATTTGAAGGTACTCCCATAAGCGTGTTAACATTTTATTAATAGCTCTGTGTTATTTCTGCAAAACGAGGAGAAATCACATTACCACAAATAAGTATTCAAAACCAACTGACCATATTTGGGTAAAATCTACTTGTTATCATAGAGAAATATATGATCTAGTCGCGAAGCAAACCACAAACAATGAGTAATTATTAATATTCTAGAATTCTTACTGATTTATTGATTAATTTTAACAGCATGTCAATCCATCTAGGGTTATTTTATGCCTAAATGCTAGGGAATCACATTCATTGTATGATCATATTAACATTTTTGCGTTATTGTTTCATTAAGGTTTTTCGCCCAATTATATGATATCAATTATCTTATATAACACAAGTAATTTCCATGAAGTTTTATGATTGTCTCATTTATAAAGAAAAGCAAGCAACTTTCGAGGGTGTTTAATCAAATTAATTTTTTTTTATTAAAAAATCTAAAATTTACTTCCGGAAATGTTTATTCTTAAGAACTGTTTGTAAAAAAGGATCATCAAATTTATTCAATTCGATTTGTTTGATTGAGAATTTATTTATTCATATGATTGATTTAATGATTGATTGATTGATTTTAACAACATATGAACACGTCTCCGTTTAGTTTATGCCTAGACATTAGGGAATTGTGTTCATTGTACGTTCATATTTACAATTTTAGTCTTGTTTCCTAAGAGCTTTTTATTTAATACGGTTCCTAAGAATACGAATAATTTTCCACAGATCTGTTTGGCCCATAGATTATATATCTATTTAGAACCAGAGTGGACCTAGGAGTAATGGCAATAAAGGAGTACTTTACACTCCCCACATCTCCCGAACTAGAGCTTTGATATCAGATACAGTTTAGTATTAAATCCAGGACACCCTTTTTATGAGAGACCAGGAGAATTACCCTCAGCAGGGTATACAGCCAACATATTCTAATCCCCGACTTGATAGAATTCTGCAGCAGACTCTAATTAATCATTTAATTATATATATATATATATATATATATATATATATATATATATATATATATATATATATATGCGTGTGTGTGTGTGTGTGTGTGTGGAAGGAGGGTTGTTTTGTTTTTTTGTGAATCCATTTTTTGCTAGGAAATATTCAATGGCATATTAAAAACACTCGGCAACAACCCAAAAAAGTGACTGGACTCTGAGAAATGAAAACAAATCTTAATTGCAAAACATGCGTCATATTAAGATGCGCTATATTCAAAGAAATAAAAAAAACTATTTGAAAAAAATTTTTTGAAACATTACTACACAGATTATAAACAACAAGATCTTCACGGTGATGGTTGACCATATTTGTATTAAGAGTTGAAGTTTCTTATCTGTGACTAGTCACGGTCCATGATGATATCCATGCTTCTACTAAATAAGAAGTGAAAGATTCTAATTAGCATTTCATATTTATCTTCGTTATATCAGGAATTCGGATGATAAATAAATGACGTTCAGCACGAATGCTGATCCCATAAAATCATCCTTCAGTAACAAAAGGGAGTGTAAGTTACTTAATTCTCTAAGCGCATTTTAAGTGTATTGCTCTAATGAAAATCCTGCTACTATGTTCCACGACTGATAAGTTATGATTACAAACATACAGAATCGCCAACAAATAAGTGAATCCAAAAATGTTCATTTTCTTCGAAACCAAAGATATTAAGATTCTTCTTAGGATTATCTATTATTAAACTCTACAGTACTGACATTTTTCTACAAACAATACGTGGCCCAGTTGCTGGGGACTGTAGAATACACCGACTGCACCTCTGCAGTGGGGTAAGACCCCTTCAACAAGTGTCCTGGATATTACACTAAGCAATCTGATGGTGAGGCTCCTGTAATGCTGGAGCTTTGGAAAATGCAGAGTACCCCTTCATTACCATTGCTCCCAGGTATACTCTGACCCGGAGTGGTAGCCCCTGATAGGGTCATATCTATGGGTCATATATAAATCTAAACTGTTTCACATTTATCTGAGTGTAAACAAACTTATACTAAACTGAATTGTTTGAAATACTTGTGATAGAACTGTTTTTAACTGTATGTAAACAAATGACTGATGTTTATTCGAATTGTGAGCGTTATATAGCAATACTTGGAATCATTTAACTTTGTTCACATGCTAAACTGGACTGATTGAAATAGAACTGTTTGATTGTTTAAACAAACTGTGCTAAATTGAATTGTTTGAAATAGAACTGTTATTACATTTAACCATGCGTAAACAAAAACTGTACTAATGCTAAACTGAATTGTTTGAAATTAAGTGAAACTATTTAATTGTGTGCGAAAAAATGTGCTCAGTTTTGTCTAAAAATGTTATCTACAAAATTGTTTTAAAAATCATATATTTATTATATGTATAAAAAGTATGTGGCATTAAATGAACCACAATAGTTGATATGCTATAAAACTAAACTAAACCAAAACTAACCAAACAATATGAATAAAAATGAATTCACCATATATCTATGTGATACCAGGCCAATTTAAGGCTAAGACAGGGAAGATTCCTAACTCTTCGCCGTGTTTCAAAAACCTGTTTAATATCTTCGTCCATCATATTGATAAATAAAGAGGCTATTTTTCCAAAACTGTGCCTGTGTCAATACTACTTTGTAGATGTACCATAAGGACGCTAACGAAAAGCATGGGAGGGGGAAGCTTGACGAGAACTACATAAGAATGCTACGTGTTATTTACAACAAATCCTGGAAGCAACGACCCACAAAACAGCAGTTAAACAGCCACTTACCACTTATCTCACAAACCTTCCAAGTAAGACGAACAAGACATGAGATGTACTGCTGTAGAAGCAAGGATGAACTCATTAGGAACGTTCTCTTATGAACTCCGGCACATAAAAGGGCCAGTGTTAGCCGACTAGCAAAAACTTATGCATCACCAGTGTGAGGACATTGGATGCAGTCTATAAGATCTACAAGGAGTGATGGATAATAGACAGATGGTGAGAGAGTGTTAGGGAGGCCTGTGCTGTCGGTGAGACTTGATGATATATATATATATATATATATATATATATATATATATATATATATATTATACACTCATATTTATGTGTGTGTGTGTGTGTGTGTGTGTGTGTGTCTATGATAGAGAGAAAGAGAAGGAGGTGCCCGAGGTGTAATGGTTATCGTCGTAGGAAATGGACGCGGCGACACGAGTTCAAATTCTGGACTAGACTGATTGC
>OY757905.1:68582428-68604928 GCA_963585895.1 Sepioteuthis lessoniana | reverse complement strand
CACATGTATATATATTCCGCTGGACTGCGGAATCGTTGTACGCGAGTTGGAACTCCAGTCGAAATATTACGTTCACTTTCGGACAAATACCCTTGGGAAAGGTATGAACCTCCTTATCCTATGGGTTAAATAATGCTACTACTGTCCTTCTAAAAGGGTGGATTTTGCATTAAAAACCCGAGAAGGTTGATATGCCCTTAAATAACAAACAAACAGTTTATTTGTAGATAATGTACCCAACTCCAAAGTGATATCCTGCCTGGCTTGAGAATCGGAATTATAGTTAATCCTTTCTTTTAAATGGACTTGAACGCTTGTCACTGTGACTAGTCAGGTAAAAACAACTATTTATATGTACGAACGTCGTTTAATAGATTTGGTGAAATATTGCCTAAGGAGTTGGCAATTGGAAGCAGTGTTTACAGTGGCAACTTCTTCATGGAAATCAATAGTAATGTGTCATTTATGTCCCAGAAGACAGTCAGCATGACCTTTTTTACTGACTCCTTGACTTGGAACCTGTTCTTTACGGAAGAGTCAGATTTTTTTCCATTCCATGGACAATCTTTTCGGCTCAAGCTCGTCATGGCAAACCCATATTTTGCCCTTTTGTAAGTATTTGTTTTACTAAAAGCTGCTTCTTCGTACACATCAAACGTTTTCCCGAAATTTTCACATGGCTTACACTTCTCAGCAGACCGGCTCATTGGACAAGTGGGTCGAACGTTCGCCAGTGGTCCGGAAGAGCTGGGTTCATTCCCGGGTCGCGTCATACCAAAGACTTTTAAAAATGGTACTTGATACCTCCTTGCTTAACACTCAGCATTATAAGGTACGTATCAAGGGTAAAGTGGAGCAATCCCGGGAAAGGAGTAGCGCCCTCCTCTACACCTGAGTGTTGAAAAGGGAGCCTTCGAGTCACCATCGACTACGGTCGCTAACTTTATTTACTTACACTTCTCAATCACCATAAATTTGATGATAGATCACAGTCAAAAACTGGAGCATGCCATTTTGAATAGGCTAAGAATAGATATTTTTGTGAGATTAGAATAATTTTATGCACAGATTACATTTATGAAAAACGTTTCTGAAAAAAAATTTCATCGCTTTTTTTTTAAATTCTCCTTATTTATAGAATAGTTGGAGAGTTGTTGAGTTTTAGGATTGTATTTTAAATATATTCTTATAATTTATTGCACAGTCCAGTTGGCTCAGTCGGCTGGGGTTGTAAAATACACCCACTGCGTCTCTGCAGAGCAGAAAGACTCTCCTAACCAGTGTCCTGGATATGACACTAAGCAATCTGATGATGAGGTTTCAGTAATGCTGAAGCTTTGGGGAATGCGAATGACCCCTTTATTGTCATCGCTCCCAGAACCACTCTGTAGTAGCACCTGATAGGGTCCTATGTATGGATCAAATAGAACTAAACTGTGTGCTAAACTGGATTGCTTAAAAGAAAACTGCTTTGACATTTAAACTGGGTACTTATGCTAAACTGAATTGTTTGAAATGGAACTGTTTTTTGATATTGACACTTTGTACTTATGCTAAACCGAGTTGTTTGATATAGAAATTTTTGAATGTATAAATATGGATTTGGCATTAAGAACCTACAATGTTTGATGTACTATAAAACCAAACTAAACCAAACTAAGCATAGCCCTGTTTTCTTTAGGAAGTGTACAATTATGAAAAGAAAAGTTTTATTAGGTTTCTTGCCTTAAAGTATATTTTCCTGAAAGGGCAAAATTTTTGCATTCCCGAAAGATTATGCTTTACTGTGATTATTATGCTATCTTTTAACTGTTCCTCCTGCTTTAGTATAAAGTCTGCAATGTATGACCGATGTGTTGTCGGGTTAAGACTACCACATTTTTTTGGTTTCTGGGTTGTGGTACCCATTCCCCTGAATAGGCTTTATTTGAAAAAGTTTATTTTGTGAATTGCTATTCCCAGTGATATAGTCACCCAACATAACTTTTGTATAGGTGTACGGGATTTTATCACTAATAACCATTCATGAGGTTGATTTGCATGCTGATCCCATCTATCTTCTTCTTTAATTCCGATATGACTCGAGATCAAACAATATCTTATCGATGAACCTCGTATATATATAAGTATGTAAATTGGCTGACTGTAGTCGCGGGCGACGTGAAGGCTTTCTTTTTAGTAAATGCTACACTGAAGTGGAGAGGAGGACACGTTTCATTTCCCTAGATTTCTCCATTCTCCATTGAACCGTACCTTATAATGCTGAGTATTAAGCAAGGAGGCATCAAGTACCATTTTTTGAGTCTTTGGAATGGCTTGACGTGGGACTGAACCCAGGTCTCCCGGTCCATTGGCGAACACTCTAACCATTATGGCAATGAGGTGCTTACGTTTATATATATACATATATATATATTAGTTTTTCCGAAACACCCTATATATATATATATATATATATATGTGTGTGTGTGTGTGTGTGTGTGTGTGTGTGTGTGTGTGTGTGTGTGTGTGTGTGTCTTGTAATTTATCAATTGTTTTTCTTGTTCTGTTTTTTGTTTTTTCTTGGAGAAGAGGATATTGTGTACCTGGGTTCGAATCATCATCTAGTTATATATTGTCTCAAATGTCGATTCATACCCTCGTTTTATTTGCGTGTTGTATGGATTCATTCATCTGCTCAAGACCGAATTGGTGATTTCCCTTGTCATTAGGATACAACTTTTATAAAATTTCCAGACTTTTTTTTCTCAGAAAATATAACCATCAATTTTCCACTCTATCCAATCAGCACGAAGTCACGAAAATTTTATAAAATGCTATTCGTCAGTGATAGACCCTAATTCCTGAAGACTTTACATGCCAGGTGGCGTCGAACCCAGCTGAATGTAATTAGACTTGATGTAATAGTAGCCGATGCCTTGCGTATTGGAGAGTAATGAATTAATGAGATGGGAGATCATGAGACCAGGAAGGGGTGTGGTGAATTTAAGGGCATGTAAGAGGAGAATAGAGGGAAGGGAGCAGGAGTGAGCAAGACAACGAAAATGTACATTGATAAAGAAGAGAAAATTGTTATATATATATATATATATAAATTTTGTCCTGTATATATATATATATATATATATATATATATACCTGTAACCGTAAACTCTAATCTATGATAAGCTAGAGTGATTCCTTTACACTCTGTACTGTGCATTGATACACTGCCTTTAAATACAGGTGATTAATGTTGGGAACTGCCGGGTGACGTAACAGTTACCAATCCGGAAACGGATTCAGTTCGAACTACGGCTTATTTTACTTCTCCCTTCTAATCACAAAAAAAGGAAAGAAAAAGCTACAATAGCTTACGGAAAGTATTATTTTACTTCTTGCGAGTTTCTCATACCAGCGTTAACTAATAGTATTTTACTGGAGTCTGAGTGACAGCAAGTTTCCTCGGGTTTCCAGGACCCTTCTCAGTATTCTAATCGATCTCCAAAATGTTATAGTTTGGAATGTCTCGATTCGACAACGGATTTCCAACTCTTCCAGTCTCCTTTATAAGACTTTGTGGACTGTTACAAGTGCGCCAATTACAACTGGTATCACCGACACTCTCATTTTCCACAGCTTTCTTATTTCTCAGGCAAGGTTCAAGTACTTGTCTCTCTTTTTGCTTTCTTTGGTTTTCAATCTGTGGTCTGCCGAGACAGTAAAATCTACGATACGGCAACTTCTCTTTTTTTTCTTTCTTTTTTTTTTTTTTTTTTGGTAATTATCACTACTTTTGATCTTCTGTTTGTATCTCCAAATTCCAGAGAATTTTATGCGTCTCATTCTCCATGATTGTTTTTAGTTTGTGCATATACCATTTGGTTGTGAGGTCAAATTTCAGTTTCTTGCATAATTCTCAGTGACTCACTTTTCTTACCCAGTCATGTCTAGTCTTATACTTCCTTTCCACTAGATACCTACTTTAGCTTATTATAGTTTCGTCTCTCATCTTATAATCTACGCTTGCTATTCTGTTACGTATTATTATTATTACTTTTCCTGGCGAGTTTATTGCTCTTGTCATTATTTACTCCTTTAGAGTTTTTCACATCAGTGTTAGCTGATGGTTTTTCACTGGAGTCTGAGTGACAGCAAGTCTCCTCAAGTCTCCAGGACTCTTCTCAGTATTCTGGCCGTTCTCAGTAATGCAGTCATTTGGATAGTCTCCACTCGTCCACCAACTTCCAAGTCCTCCAAGCCCTTAAATAATCCTTTAGTTACTGTGCCAAAAGCACCAATCACAATTGGTACAATCGTCACTTTCATGTTCCACAGCTATTTCAATTCTCTAGCAAGGGTGAGGTACTTACCTTTCTTTTATTATTATTATTATTATTAGAATCTTCTTTTTTTATTTATATTATTCTTATTGCATCTAAGGTCCAACAACATGAAAGCGCGTACCCGACACGATTGGCGTAACGGTTATCGCCTTAGAAAATAGACGTGGTGATCTGCATTCAAATTCTGGACCTAATTGTGATCGTTTTACTTTGCGCTAATGTCAAGGTTCTTCCCCACCCCATATTTGTTGGTAAATAATAGGGCAGATTGAGCTCTTTAGCTCCAGTTCGGCAAATAGTTTAGAAGGAAACCTCTGAATTCAAAATAACTTTACTCCGCTGAAAAACTGACCTTGTGTCACAGAGAAGTCGGCTAAATACATGTCTTGAATCGACGATCGTATTGTTGCCAGACAAGCTGAGGATTGTAAATGATCGATTTCGGGCAAATTTCCTTCTGAAACTTTTGCGCTTGAAACCTCTAGTGTCCAGGACCTTCGAGCAGTATCTCGATTACGTCAGATTGGGTCTAACACCTCTGGCCATAAGAACAATCTTATATTCATTTGGTATTAATGCTCTTGAAAAAGGCATAAACCCGCTTCTCCATTCTTTTTATCCGTTGACCAATAATTGCTGCAATAGCTAACGGAGAATATTATTTGACCTTTTTGGAGTTTTTCACACCAGCTAATGGTATTTCCCTGGATTCTGAGTGACGGCAAATCTCCTAAGGTCTCCAGGACTTTTCTCAGTATTCTGGCTGACC
Organism: Sepioteuthis lessoniana; assembly: GCA_963585895.1. Classification (NCBI taxonomy): domain Eukaryota; kingdom Metazoa; phylum Mollusca; class Cephalopoda; order Myopsida; family Loliginidae; genus Sepioteuthis; species Sepioteuthis lessoniana. The sequence goes on along the minus strand of OY757905.1, from coordinate 68,599,834 downwards.
TAAACAGGGCTGTGGTTTGGATTGTTTGGATTCGTCTACCGATTTCCAACTCTTCCAGCCCTACTTTTTAAGCCTTCGGGGACAGTTCCAAACAAGCCAATTACAACTGTTATCACCGTCGTTGTCATGTTCTTCGGCTTTTTATTTGTCTAGCAAGGTCCAAGTACTTGTCTCTCTTTTTGATTTCTTTGAGTTTCACTCTGGGATCAGCTGGGACGGCAAAGTCCACTCTACGGTAAGTTCTCGTTTTCCTTTTGGTTAATTATCACTAGGTCGGATCTTCTGGCCTGGATTAGGTGATCTGTTTGTTTCTTAAAATTCCAGATAATTTTGTGTATCATATTCTCCAGGACGGATTCTGCATTGTGCATATACCATTTACTTGTATAAACCAATTTCAATTTCTTGCAAAAATCCCACTGGATCACTTTTCCCACAAGGTATATTTAGTCTTATATCTTAGGTCATATACCAAAAAGTGAGACACTTGTGTTTGAACACCGATCGCCAGTAAACGGAAATGGCAAACCTCTAGACAGTATAAATAGTAGGTACCGTACTGTTAGAGTAGGTGAACATCAGTCGAAAGAGAAATACTTCAGTCATAACTTGTGGTTTGGTTTCTTTATTTAATGGCATATCAACTCTTTTTAGGTTATTTAATGCCAAAGCCATTCTCCTAGAAGAACAGTAGTGGTACTATTTAACCCATAGCTGGGAGGATAAGGGGGTTCATACCTTTCCCAAGGGTATTTGCCCAAAAGTGAACGTAATAGCGCGACTGGAGTACGAACTCGCGTACTACGATTCCGCAGTCCATCGATTTAACCATTACACCACGAAGACACCACCTGGTGCACTTGTTTCAAAGCAATTTATCTGTTTTTATTCTAAACAAGACCGTTGTGTTACAGATAGTAACAATTTTTCGATGTCTAAATTTCTGAGACAAAACTTGATGATTTTTATCATTAAGGCTTTTCGGATGACTTTGACATAACCCATGAAGGTTGACATGTCTTTAAACAACGAAGCTGAAACAAACCACACTTATATGATATCAGGTATTTTTATCTAATACAAATAATTTTCATATTTTGTTTTAAGGCATATCAACTCTCGGAAGTTATTTAATATCAAATCCTCTTTATACATATGATTTGTAAACGCATGTTTTGTAGGTAACATTTTTACACGAGCTAGAGCTCATTTATTTGCTAACAGTTAAATGGTTATGCATATCATTTATAAGCCAATAGTTTTTAGGTAATCTTATTTTCAAATGAGTCAGAGCTAATTTGTTTGTACACAAACATTATTATTGTCTGCACACAGTTAAATAGTTCAAAGTATTCAAATAAAAATAGTTCTATTTTGTATTAATCATTTGTTTACACGCACTTAAATGGTTTTAAATATTGCTACCTAACATCAATATTTTTGTTTGCACACAGTTAAATGGTTTCATGCACAGCTATGCAACACTAAGAATTCTATTTAGGCATGCAGTTAAGAATTTCAAGTAAGGCTAATCAACACTAATAATTCTTGTCAACATTATTCATTAAATTCTTCCAATGATTGCTGTTGTGTAAACAAATGGCTGATGTTTAATTGAATTGTTAGTGATACCACTAATAATTCAATTAAACATCAGCCATTTGTTTACACAACGTTTAAAGGTCAAACAAGTCTATTTCTACCAATTCGATTAAAAATTAGTCGTTTGTTTGCTAGCAGTTTAAATGTTAAACAATATTATTTGATCCAGAGATAGGATCTTATCAGGTAGTACTACTCTGAGTCAGAGTGGACCTAGGAGTAATAGCAATGAAATGGGTACTCTGAGAGCTCCAGGGCTGGAACCACCACATCAGATGATTTAATGTCATATGCAGGACATTCGTTAGGATTGGTCTTATCTCTCAGCAGTTGGTGTATATTACTGCGTCAGACGATTCGGCTTCGATGTTTTCAAGTATTTCTATTTAATACTAATAATTACATGGTTTCAAGTAACTCGCCTTATTCAATAATCATCAATTGTTCTCACAGTTATATAGTTTTAATAACAAATAATAATAATCCTTAGTAAATGATTTTAGCTTCAAGTAACTGTCTTTAATACAAGCAATTTACATACAGTTATATGATATAAAGTATCCTTATCGAATACTAATTATTTTCAAACAATTAGTTGGCGTATTCTACGCCATGCCAGCAAGGCTGAATAAAATGATTGATGAAATGGAACCATACATTTTTGTTGTGATTTCATCTACTTTGCAGTAGGCAAAAAAGGAAGAAAATAAGCAATGAGGAGATGAAAAAAAAAGGAAAAAGAGGAGAGAAAAAAGAAGAAACGAGAAGAATGTGAATGAAAAGAAAAACAGTACGAAAATATGAAGAAGGAGCAACAAAAGAGAGAAAAATGGAAATAGGAGGAATAAAAGAAGAAAAAAACAAGTAACAGAAAAGAAGTTACTAATAATATGAAATAGAAGAAAAAAAATTTAAATGAAAGAAGAAACACACGTTTGATACAAAAGCATATATATATATATATACATATACATCATCATCATGTCACGCTATCAGCACGGATATCCCTGAACCTCCCTCGCCACCCTCCCTCTCGTCCATTGCCTCCGACAGGTTCTCAGGGCTACATCCCGTATCGGCACAGAGCTGCCAAACATAGGTTCGAACTGGTCGTCCCGACTTTAAACGTCCATGTAAAGGGGTCCACAAGAGTACATCTCTTATGAGCTCGTCCCTACTTCTCCAGCAGTGTTTCGCATGTCTGGTTGGTCTAATTTTGATAGTTTTAGAGATGGGTGGTTGGTGGCCTTACAACTGCTGCATTGTGGGTGCTTTCTCTAGGACTAGTTCAATATTGCTCGCAGCATTCCTGTGTAGTTGCCGTCAAACTTTTTCTCCATACGTTTAGTTAGCGTCCATGTAGTGGATCCATATAGCAGTATATATATATATATATATATATACTGTCAGCGTCCGAAAACAATGAGTGTGGATCATTAACGTATAGAACATATGAGGAATTTCATATAAATCCATGGGAGGTCCAGATGTATGCCTATTGTTATATATTCCCTATACAGGTTTATATATTAAAACTCACATATAGAGCGTATACAATGCAATTAGAAGAAAACTTAAACCTGTTTAAATTGTCATTATAAATTCATTTCTGCGAAGAATATATTTATACTCTTCGTCTCAACGGATAACTTCACATTTTTAATTTAAGGTTGAATGCACACACACTCACACACACACACACACACATACACACACACACACATATATATATATATATATATATATATATATATTTATTATTGATGCAATTCGTTATATTCAAAAATAAAAAGTAGTCTATATCGACGATAAATTATGTTAATCTAAATTAGAACATAGCAAACATAGTTAACGGTGCTATGGCTGAAGCTATTTGCGTTTCGTTTTACGCTGATGCCATTGAGGCATTAACATATATATATATATTTCCGTTTAAAAATTGACTTGAAGTCTCACCCTTCTCATTATGTTGCATACATATATATACTGGATACATACCGACGCAATGATAACAGACGCATGACAAAGGACAGACGCACGAAGAAAGGACGCAAGAAGACTTCTTTAGAAAAATATTCACCTCTCACTTTATTGCAAGGGTTTGAAAGGTTAGCATGTGAGAGGATGATGGAGACTGAACATAAACTTCATATTTTGACCCCACTATTATGACCGTCACGTTGTGTCTTTCTTGTTCTCTTGATGTTGGGGTCCACTCCATTGGGGCTTTCCGAGGGCCTCCTCGGTCGGGTGTGGCCTTCCCTACCACATCTGGTCTCTACTGTCTGGAAGTCTACTGGCAACTGCATCGGGGGTTTCCGAAGTCCCCCTCGGTCGGGTGTGGCCTTCCCTACCACATCTCGTCTCTAACCCTCTGGGAGTCTGCTGGCAACTGCCTTTGCACCCCAAACTCAACTGAGTTAAATAATAACTCAACGCCCACACGATCGCCAACTGGGTCTTCGAAATCGGATGTTTAATCGTCATCAAGCGGAAATAACTGTCATGCAGTTCAGAGGTTACTCTCTTCCGGTGCATGACTGTAGTGGCACAATGAGACCTTCACCTTGTCCCATATCATAAGCCTTAATCCGCCCACGCGATCTCTTTCGATTACTGGCCGTTGGAATGTGTCACTTCCTTCCGGTGTATTACCTTGGAATAGTATTTTTGGGCCGGGTCGAAGGTCAAAATATAACAATTAGAGTAAAACAAATTCATTAAATCAGCGATAAAATTAGGAATCGTTGTGAAGCAGACTGAGAATCGTAAACTGTCGCTTTCGGGGAGATTTTTAAGGAGCCTCGAACAGTGTCCTGACTCCATCAGATTGGTTCTAAGATCTCTGGTCGTAAGAAAAAAATATGGAAGGTTAAATGACTGTTTCAGAGTGTTTCCTTACTATTTTTCTAGCCAACGCAATTTCCATTCTTTCGTACGGGATAGTGGATCGATTTAGTTTAGTTTTTTTATTTCAATGGTACATCAGCTTTTATGGGTTATTTAATGCCAAAGCTATCCTTTTAGAAAGACAGAAGCGGTACTATTTAACCTAGAGTTCAATGGGATGAGAGGGTTCATAGCTTTTTCAATTGTATTTTCCCGAAAATGAACATAATAGCGCGACTGGAGTTCGAACATTTTTACTACAATGATGCAGTCCAGCGTGTGAGCCGTTACGTGACGCAGAATCCCCTCAGTTTGTGGATCAGGAACGTTTTTTTTTTAATTCCTCATTATTTGCTAATAAACTCTCTATAGTAAAAAATAAAGTACTTTATTATAAATCATAATTATAATTAAACATTTTGCACAATAATACGTGGCCGTCAAAGGTTTCCATATGCAGTTGAGATTGATAGAGACTTATAAAAAAACAATGCAGTCTTCTTTTTTTAAATTTCGAAATTTAAATGAAAATGTTTGCCTAGGAAAGTAACATATCATAAATCGATGATGTCATGAGATCTAGACAGCCGTCAAGACAAAGTCCAGTGTAGTCAGAGCCGATTTGACAAAAGATATGACGCCAATATAGGCATCTTTTGACTATCAGGTTGTGACGATTTTCCGGATTGTACATGTGCAGCCCCTTCCATACTCATGACACCTAGTTTTGCCCGACATTTTCTTGTTTCCTAAAGTGACAATTTATCACAAAAATTAGAAGTTGGAGGAATTAGAGTACTTTGTCAAAAATATAACAGCGAACACCCACACCGTATCAAGAAAGAAGTTTCAGATTTGAAAATCACCCAGAATGCTAATTTCTGTCTTGGTAAATACAGCTTCGATCTTCATAGTTTTTGAACGCACCTGTATATGAGTTTGAATAAAAAGAACTATATATGCAACGCTTCTGAGTATTAAACTGACTTCTCACTAAGTCAGAATGCGATCATGGCCATGTTAACCGAGAGTCAACATTGTATATACCGCTTCCTTTATTTATGGAAGGTCTTAACGACCAAATATTGTTTTCCTGGGTTATTATTTACACGAGGTTTATATAATTGCGCGTGTGCATGTATGTTTGACAGTAAGAGAGAGAGGGGGGCGAGAGAGAGAGAGAAAGAAAGGGAGAAAGAGAGAAACAGAGTGGGAGAGAGAAAGATTAATCGCAGTAAGAGAGCCAATATTCGGGAGAAAAATATTTTAGACTTTCAATACAAACTCAGCGAACATATTTTTTATGAAAGGCCTTAATGACCACACATTGTTTTCCTAAGTATTGGATCCTACGTGGATTTTGATTTTACACACGAATTATTTACACAGTGTTTATATGTGTGCAGGTGGGTTTCAGAGACAGACAGACAGACAGAGACAGAGACAGAGAGAGAGAGGGAGGGAGAGAAAGAGATAGATAGATAGACAGAGAGTGTGTGTGTGTGTAAGCGAGAGTGTCAATGTTCGGGATAATAAAATTTCATGAGGTAAAGCTTTCTGTCCAAAATAAATTAAATGAAATCAGCAAGTATAGATTTTAGTTGTCTAAATTTCTGAGACGAAGCTTGACGATTTTTATCATTAAAGATTTTCGGACTATTGTCTTCATCTTTATTGTTATTTCTACAACGTTTCGGTCGATATGTCCTCCTGTTCAGGTGTTTGTCGACCTCAGAAGCCTTCACGGAACTTCGAACTATGTCCTTTATTGAATCCACGGGGGTCGCCTGTTCTGATTCCGTTAGCCATAATCGGGTACAAGTGTTAAGTATTCCTGTATTGTTACTCACCTGCAGTCAGGATTGAACCAGCAACCTCCAGATGATAGTCTCCTTTGAAGCTTAGGGAACCAACGCCTATAACCGTTACGCTATGTGTCCTGTTGGTGCAGCAATACAGGAATGCTTAACACTTGTACCCAGTTATGGCTAACGGAATCAGAACAGGTGACCCCCGTGGATTCAATAAAGGACGTAGTCTGAAGTTAAGTGAAGGTTCCCGAGTTCGACAAACACCTGAAGAAGGTCGGAGGACATATCGGCCGAAAATTTAAGGAACTAACAATAAAAATGAAGACAATAGTCCGAAAATCCTTAATGATAAAAAGTATAGATTTTTCTGACGATTTAACACTCCCTCCCGGTGCTTCTAAGAAAACAAAAATGTGGTAATGAATCTCTCAAAGACAAAAGGATGCAACGTACACCCAATGATAACACGAAATATCAACTAAGATGGTTGTTTGTTTTGGTTTACAGCGTATCAACCCTTTTCGGGTCATTTAACGCCGAATTAAATTTCAAACAATTCACTTTAGTATAAATATAGTTTTTGTTTTCACACAGTTAAATATCAAAACAGTTCTGTTTCAAACAATTCAGTTAAGCATAAGTACACAGTTTAGTTCTATTTAAAACTGTTCTATTTAAAACAGTTCTATCAAAAACATTTCAATTTAGTATAAGTATGCAGTTTAATTGTCAAAACAGTTCTATTTCAAACGATTCAGTTTAGCATAAGTACGCAGTTTAAATGTCAAAGCAGTCCTATTTCAAGCAATTCAGTTTAGCAAAAGTTCTGTTTAGTTCTATTTTAGCCATAGATAAAACCCTATCAGGTCCTACCGAGAAGTGATGAATATGAAGAGGTATTCAGCATTCCCTAAAGCTCCAGCATTACTGGAATATTACCATCAGATTTTTTAGTGTCATATCAAGGACACTCGTTAGGGGGCGTCTTACCCCTCTGCAGAGAAGCAGTCGGTATATTCAACAGCCCCAGCCAATTCAACTGAGATTATACACTAAGGCTCATAAAAACAAATGTAAAGATACTAATCCGAAAAAAAAAAATTGCAGAATTACAAGAAAGACTTTGAAAGATATTTGGAAGGATGAATCGACGGATAAAGAAAAGAAAGTCAAGAAGCAAGAAAGATAAAATAAAAAATAAAAAACAGACAGTTGAAATTCAACCAAAAGTTATTCTTGGTCTCTCACAAGATAAAGGTAGATGTTCAGCAAATAAGGTTGTCAGTGTGTCAATCAAAGATCAACTTTAGGGATCAGCTTGATTGAGGGTTTTGAAACAAATGAGCTGAGATATTGAGCAGTGAAAAAAGAATGAATAGAAGAAGCGAGTGAGACGGTGTGAGACAGGATTTACATTCTGGGCATTCACAGAAAGAAAGAAGAAAAAACTTTAAGAGGGACGAAACGAGAGCTGATAAAGAATCAGTCGAGTATAAATGGACAAAAAAGTAAATAACGATGGAAGGAAAAGGGAGAGGGCCGAATATCTAAAAAATATTTTAAAGAAAGAAAGAAAGAAAGAAAGGTTAAACAAAAAAAGAAACACGTTTAGAAAAAGGAAAATATTAAGAAAAAAGAGAGAAATACGAAAAGATTTTTTAAGAATGAAAGAAAAATATCTTTTAGAATTAAAAATAAGAAAGAAAGAAAGAAAGAAAGAAAGAAAGACATTTTAAACACGAAGCAAAAAGGTCTTCACAAAGGAAATAAAAATATTTAGAAGAAAGAAAGAAAGAAAGAAAGAAAGAAAGAAAGAAAGAAAGAAAGAAAGAAAATTTTAATAAAGACATGTAGATTGAGAAAATAAGAATATTAGGAAAAGGCAAAAAAGAATGAAGAAAATGAAAAAGCCGAACGGAAGGAATAAAAACAGGAATAAAAACGAAAAAAAAAATGGAGGTAAAGAAAAAGAAAATCAATAAAACAAAAAAAGGAGGTAAAGAAACAAGTGAAAGAAGAAAATAAAAATTGAGACAAAGAACAAAAGAATGTGGAAGAAAGTGAAAAAAAAAAAAAGATCCAAATTTATAAAAGATAAGAGGAATGAAAAAAAGAAAGAAAATAATGAAGAAGGACCAGGAGAAAAAAACGATAGGAAGAACATTTATAAAGAAATAAAAGAATAAGTGTATTGAATTTAAGTGCAAGAAAAAAGAGAGATTGATAGATAGAGAGAAAGAGAGAGAGAGAACGATAGAATTATATTACCAGATAGCATAAAGACTGATGTCGCTGATTTCTCATATCACCAAAATACTGTAAAATTTACCCCACCTGGCAATTATTTGTTCACCCGACTGATGCCTGTAATATAGGCTGTAGAACTAGCCACCTCTGATTTTCCATGTCAGAAAGACTTATACAAACTCAAGCAGACTAATTCATTAGCCCTAGACGCGTGGCTGTTGATAAAAATCTACCGTCTTTTCCGACATTATCAAATGGATTGAAAGAAGAAAAAGAAAAAAGAAGCTATAATTTTGACATTTTTATGCACTACGTGTTGGCCTACCAAACATACTTTGTTTCATTTCCAATGCAATTTGTCCTGAGCAGATCCACAATTCCTTAGGCATATTATGCATATAATACCCTTACTCAGACAACGCTCAGAGGGGTAAAACATACCAAAAAGTGGAGTCCTACGTATAGCATGGAACTGCATCTGATAGTGAGGTTGTTGTTCAGAAAATTTGGGGAGTGAGGAGTACCTCAGCGTGGTCATTACTCCCTGCTCCACTCTGATCCCGTGTGTTAGGGTTTTATGTATGGGTCAAATCGATCTATTTAAAAATATTCGTATTCGATTAAACAGCGTGCAAGAAAAAATCTTTTTAAGAAACTGCACAAAAAATGTAAATATACATATACAATGAACTCTAGGCATAAAATAACCCCTGACGAGTTGACATACCGTTAAAATCAACCGATTCTGAGGTTGCCAGACCCTTAATAATGGCATAAGCCTACGTATTTTTTAGGGGAGATTTTATTTTCTTTCACTTTTTAATATACAGCTGGTACCTTATTTTGTCACTTTTAACGAAGAAAACAACAACGTAACTAAATTCGGAGCCTACTCGACCAGAAAGACCCAAAACAATAGGAAATACGTGTTCACGTATTGCTGCAGGCTAATATTTCGCTACTGCTCCCCGCTCCTTGTTTAATGAGTGTAAAAATGACTTGCACGTTGCAATTAAAAAATGATTAAATGAAAACCTTTTTGTTTAGTAGCTGGAGGAGCTACGACACACGAGAGCCCATGTTTGATTAATGATGTGGACTGCTATACTACTTAAACAGGGGATTTATATATATTGGAGAAAGCTTAAAAAAGACCAGTTTCATTTTTAGGAATAGTGCACCAGTGTGCTAAAAATTCCTCAAATTACACCCACCCTGTTAACAGGGCTAAGAATGCGCAATCCCCTCAAATAGGTATGACTCCACCATACAAAAATGCTGTCTTGTTAATCACGTGACTGCATCTTATTGTGAGGCTCTACTTCTCCATGGGGCTGTAGAATACACCGATTGAATTTCTGCAGGGGGGTAAGACCCTCCCCAACGAGTAACACTAAACAATCTAATGGTGACGTTCCAGTAATGCCGGAGCTCTGGGGAATGTGGAGTACCCCATCACTGCCATCGCTCCTATGTCCACTCTGGCCCGGAGTGGTACCACCTGATAGGATCCTATCGATGGGTCAAATAGAACAAAACCGTGTGGAATCCACGGGGGTCGCTTGTTCTTATTCCGTTAGCCATAACCGGGTACATCGCTTTAACCATTACACCACGAAGACACCCCACAGAAACAACACCCGAAAGAAATGAAGATATAGATTAATAAAAGCTATTCGCTAACGTCTAAGCATAAAATAACCCCAGACGAGTTGAGATGCCGTTAAAATCAATCAAAATCTATACTTCTCGGGTTTTGAATTTAGAGTCTTGAGATCAGTTTTCCCGATAAAGAAACTTGCAAAGAAGGCAGTGATGGATTTATAGCTTTTTTCAAGAACATTAGTGTACTGTCAAATAGCTTCGTCCAAGATTTGAACTCGGGATTGTCATGTTTATTTATCAACCCTGATAACCATTGCACCACCTATGCGTCCCAACTCCCTGTCAAATTAATAATCGAATTTCCGTTTCCTAGTATCATAGAAGCAATGATCCTACCCAGGTTTGTTTGATGTCAGGGCAGCTAGATGATAATTCTAGCGATAAGAATTTTTTTTTAATGATTAGGTAGTTTCTTTAAATAATTTTAAAAATAAATTAATGTGTACTTTCCAAGGGAGACAAATCAGATTATACGAAAATAGATGTAATGAGTTCGAGGTGGGACCAGAGAATGTGATCCACGTGACGTTGTCCCTTGTGTGTGTGTGTGTGTGTGTGTGTGTGTGTGTGTGTGTGTGTGTGTGTGTGTGTGTAAAAAGAAGTCTGCTTCAAGTGATCAATCAATCGACCCCCTTGCAATAGAGATTAATCTTCAAAAGCTCTCACTTCAAGTGGTGATCGATCAAGCTAAACGCTTTAAAGAAGATTAAAATGGATTGCTGAGGGATGAAGCAATTCTGATCAATTTGAAAATATACGTGTGGGAAGTTGAAAAGTTATCGGCCAAACCAAGAAGTAAATGAAACTTTTTGTAGTTTTTTTTTTTTTTTCAATTGTATTTCATTTATCTATTCATTTTGAAGACTCAGAGAAACTTAAGAAATGATCTGCCAAAAATACCGAACTGCTGCATGAATATTTTAACGAACAGCTACGTTTCATAGTTTTTGATTATCCTTTTCTTAGTTGGACCGAGAACTTTTCGGCACTCATTATGAATGATTTGGGGGGGGGTATTTTTTCATATCTTCTGAAACGATAAAAAATGTGAATATGAACGTAAATTAAGCGTGATTCCTTATGCTCTAGGCATAAACTAATCCAAAACGGTTTGACATGCCGGTAAAATGAATCAACCGTATAACTACAAGGATATAGGTCGTGAATTTGTGAAGGTGTACACAGTAAATTTGATTTGTACCAGTTTTTATTGTAAAGAAATGTTAAACATGAGCATATTTTATATATGATAGTTTTTTAGAAATAATTGGACTTCTTCAACGTAGGGATACTATACTCTGATCCCAGTCAGATAAGTATTATTGTGTATATTGGAGTAATATCTACCTTTGATTATATACAGAACCAACGTAGCTTATTTCATTTATTTAGTGCATGAAAAGCACCGATACTCCACTCTTACAAGGATAGATTTTTGATAACTAAATTTGTGAACTTAGTTCAACAACAAAGCAAAGGCTTTCAACTAGGACAATCGATCGACAAGGTTTAGAATACGCTGACTGTATCCCCTGTAAAAGAGTAAAAGAGTCCCTATCCCCCAAAAAGGGATGTCCTGGGTAAGAAACGTTCTAAAGATATGAGAAGTGTGTAGTGTACATCCATTGCCAATATTCCCTGGTCCACTCTTTACTGGAACCGTAGTACTTGTCAGGGTCCCATTTGTAGAGGAAGAAGATCTCTTTAAAAATTATTCGCACTTGATAAATACATGAGGAGAGAAAATCTTCTGAAACGACAAAAGATGTGAATATGAACGTAAATTAAACGTGGTTTCTCATGCTCTTGGCATAAACTAATCCAAAACGGTTTGACATGCCGGTAAAATCAATCAACCGTATAACTACAAGGATATCGGTCGTGAATTTGTGAATGTGTACACAGTAAACTTTATTTGTACCAGTTAGTGTATCTGAACACATATCTACAATGCTATACATTCGGCAAGGATATGTTTAACTAAAAAGATAGAAAAGAGGTCTGAAGGATGAGAGGTTCTATCCTGAGTGTTGGGATGGTTGGATTTGTTATAGAAAAAATTGGTTTCAGAACAGCATGGTAAGACAAGTATTTTGAGCTGGTAAAAATATCTATCTATCTATCTATCTATCTATCTATCTATCTATCTATGAATGAGAGGAGTCCCCCGTAGTGTGTGTCTAAAGTGCGGGACTGCCGTCTCGAAGTAAGCAAGATCGAGATCCAGTCACGCTATTACGTTCACTCTCGGATTAATACCCTTGGAAAAGGTATTAATTCCTTTATTGTCCCAGCTATGGGTTAAACAGTATCACAGCTGTTCTACAAGGGTGACTTTGGCATTAAATAACCCACAAAGGTTGATATCCTATAAAAAAAAAACAGTCATAACTGTCAAAGTCTGTTTCTATCTATCTTGTGCATTGGCTTTTTCTGTTTGTTTTTCAGCCAGTATCACTGCATTATGCCAAATATAAGACTGTAGTATTTTTACTTGTCAAAATCTACTTCATTACATTACAAAAAAATTAAATAATCCTTTATACAGGAGGAGTGCTGAAAAGTTCGTGGCTCAACCAAGAGAGTGTTCTTTCTAAAAAAAAAACAAAAAAAAAACATGATTGGAAAGGTAAAAAAAACAACTTTAAGCAATGTGCGAAATGTACTGAACTTCGGGTTAGTGTATATGTAGAATATAGAGAAATTTTCAGCACTTCGTCGTACACTTTCTCTTCAGCTAATGAGTTATATTTAAGATGGCCAAAATGTTGGCAGATTTCTTTCATAACTCACTGTATGATTTGCTGGATATTTGATTTCACTTTTCGTTATCGAATCAAGCAGCGTACGTCTCTCACATGATTATTTTTTAAATACAAAACAGTTATTTAATCTTCAATCCGTTTATGAAAGTTGGGCATCAAGTTTCCTAAAACTGTAAAAATGCCTTTTTCTATGGGAAATATGTATATATAAAAAAAAATAAATAGATAAGAATATAATAGACTTATTTTGCACCATGGAAATACTTTTTCTGATGATTTACATAGCGCAATATACGGATTGGGAGCTGAAACTCGTTTAAAAAAATTTAGATAAAACTTTGCAAACTGTTAGTGCTTAATGATCAAATTTCCCCAATGATAAAAAGATTTTTAGTTTGATAGCACAAATAATAGGTCGGAGATTTTTTTAAATTCTTCTTTTGTTTCATTTTGTAACTCATTGGCTGAAAAAAAGAAAGCATTTTCAGCATCTTTGAGTATGATATAAGGATGTATCAAAAGTATTTACTATTTTGATCAATTGTATTTTTATGCTTATATAATGCTTTATATAGAGCATCTTTCATTGATCCTAGATCTTCTGTAAGATTTTGAAACTTATTTACACACGATTTCACCCGATTATTGTAGCTTATATAAAAGGTCTTGAATCTTATATAATACTTTACACAAAATATCTACTGTTTATTCTAGGACTTCTGAAAAGTTTTGATGCTTATATAATAATTTATACGTGGTATCTGTCGACGATCCAAGCTCTTGTAGATGTTTTTAAAGCTTATGTTATGCTTTCCACAAAATAATTTCTATTGAACCTAGTTTTTCTGAAAAGCTTTGGTGCTTATAAAATTCTATACGCCCGGAATTTTACGATGTTTCTAGATCTAAAAGGTTTCAAATCTGCAATTGTACTTTACAAGAGATATCTCCATTTAATCCAAGCTAGATCTTCTAAAAAGTTTTGAATCTTACATTCAACTTTACACAAGATATCTCCCAGTGATCCTAGATCTTCTAAAAGGTTTCAAATCTGATATTGTACTTTACACAAGATATCTCCATTTAATCCAAGCTAGATCTTCTAAAAAGTTCTGAATCTTACATTCTACTTTCCACAAGATATCTCCCAGTGATCCTAGATCTTCTAACAGGTTTTGAATCTTACCTTCTACTTTATACAAGATATCTTACGGTATCTTTTGTTGATGCTAACTTTTCTGAAAATTTAAAAAATTTAAAAAATTTAAATTTTAAATTGCTTTACGCAACATATTTCTCGATTACCCAAACTCTTCTGAAAGGTTGTCAAGCTTTTATAGTGCTTTATAAATGGTATCCTATGTTGATTCTAGCTCTCCTGAAAGATTTTGACACGGTATTTTGATACTAGCTCTTCTGAAAGTTCTTAAAGTCTATATTGTACTTAGCACGATATATATCTCTATGATCCTTGATCTGAAAGGTTTTGAATTTTGCATAGTGCCTCATAAAGGTATCTTCTGTTGATCTTTGATCTTCTGAATGGTCATAATACTTACATACTGCTTTACGCAATATATCTCCCGATGATCCAAGCTCTTCTTAAAGTTTTTGAAGCTTATATACAAAGAAAAAACGTTATATTTTCCTGTTTTTAACGTATTCATTTCAGTGTAAGACATTCACTTGAATATCAAATGTAACTATTCATTTTGGAACACATGAAAAGATTTAGCAAAGATGTTAGTTTAGCAATTAAAACAGGGGCCGAATTCAAATCATCATCAAAACTAACTGGTAACTCTAGCGTTCCACCTTTTCAAAAACAACTAAGAGAATAAAGGTCAAAGGTTCACCTTAAGAACCGGTTGCTGCTGTTGCTAATGTTGAATTCTTCCTTCAAACTATTACCCTGTAATCAACATATGGATTTATCTTCTTTTGAGGTGAAAAGTAATGAAATATTTTCCAGTGATTGAGAATAGACATAAATTCTCAAGAGAAGAACCCTCTGCGACACGGTAAATAAAACAGAGAAATGAATTGCTGTCACTTCTAGCGGCAATGTTTATTGGTTGTCGTCTGATATTGTTGTCTCTAACAATCGACAAATATCTACTCATGCATGTTTCAATGTCATCTACTCTTTTACTAGCGGTTGATTTTACTTGTAGTGATTTATCAGTATTATTATTAAATTTGATGCCTGAGGCTACGCCATTTTTAATTCTGTCTTTTGCCTTCATCTGGGTTTAAAAAAAGCTGATTCATTTAAGTAAGGGTGGTAACGACAATCGGTCTAAAGCCATTTGACTGTTTCCATATCATATTCAGACCGGAAAATGAAAGCTATTTAGAAACTCCATATCAACTAAAAATAAAATAAAATAAATAAATAAATAAATAAAAGAAGACAGTTTTAATGTTTTGTGTAAATTCTTTTGGAGAGAGGGATGCTATGTGTGTACTCTGAGTGATCAATTGACTGATTGATTTTAACGGCATGTCAACCCGTCTAGGGTGGTTTTATGTTCAGATGTTAGAAAATTGTGTTTATTGTACGTACATATTGATATTATTTAGTTGTTTTTTATGTGGGTTTTTTTGGGGGGGATGCAGTTCTAACGATTATGAATAATTTTTAACAGATCTGTTTGATTCATAGATAGGAACAAAACAAGTCAAAATAGACTTAAAAGTAACGGCAATGAAAAGGTACGCCACACTTCCCAGATATCCAGAAGTGGAGCCTCAATTTAGCGTCATACAGAGGAAAGCTTTTTTGAGAGAGTGGGGATCTTACCCTGAGCGAGTTCTGCTTTCTTTTTAATTTCATAAAAATTTATGAAGGGTTCCCGGGCTAACATATTGAATTACGTCATTGTAAGTGAGTTCGAACTCTAGTGGGGTAAATACGTTCACTTTCGCATTAATACCCATAGGAAAGGTGGACGCCCCCCCACCACCACCACAGTTATTAATTGAATAGTACAACAGCTGCTCTTCTACAAGGATGGCTTTGGCATTGAATAACCCAGAGATGTTGATTTGCCACAAGACCAAGAAACCAACCAATAGAAATTATTTTGAAAATATTATATTTTCCAAGTTTGGTTTGGTTTGATTTGATGGCATATCAACCATTGTAGGTTATTTAATGCCAAATCCTCTTTATAAATATACATTAGATATACATGGTTTGTGAACATTTTGTTGACAACATTATTCATTCATTTACACACAATTAAATAGTTCCAACTATTGCTATGTAACACTAACAATTTAATTTAGACAGACAGTTAAATTGTTCCAACTATTGCTATGTAACACTAAAATTTAATTTCGACACACAGTTAAATAGTTCCAACTATTGCTATGTAACACTAACAATTTAATTTAGACAGACAGTTAAATTGTTCCAACTATTGCTATGTAACACTAAAATTTAATTTCGACACACAGTTAAATAGTTCCAACTATTGCTATGTAACACTAACAATTTAATTTTGACACACAGTTAAATAGTTCCAACTATTGCTATGTAACACTAACAATTTAATTTTGACACACAGTTAAATAGTTCCAACTATTGCTATGTAACACTAAAATTTAATTTCGACACACAGTTAAATTGTTCCAACTATTGCTATGTCACACTAACAATTTAATTTCGACACACAGTTAAATAGTTCCAACTATTGCTATGTAACACTAATAATTTCATTTGAATACACAGTTAAGTAATTCCAACTATTACTATGTAACACTAATAATTTAATTTTGACACACAGTTAAATAGTTCCAACTACTGCTATGTAACACTAATAATTTCATTTGAATACACAGTTAAGTAATTCCAACTATTACTATGTAACACTAATTATTTAATTTAGACACACAGTTAAAGAGTTTCAAGGATTACTATTTAACACAAATAATTCTGTTCAACATGACTTATTCGTTTGTACACATTTGAATTGTTCCAAGTATTGCTATGTATCACTAACAATTCAGTTAGTCATTTGTTTACACTCAGTTAAATGGTCAAAGATTTCTAACTATTCATTTTAACATGAATCTGTTTTTTGCCGTTTAAATGTCAAACAGTTATATTTAACCCTTTGACAGGACACTATCAGGTGCTACCACTCATGTCAGAGTGGACCTGGGAGTAATGACAATGAAGTGTTACTCCGCTATCCCCAAATCTCCAAGGCTGGACCCTCGCCACCAGATTGTTTAATGTCATATCCAGGGCACTGGTTGGGGCTGAGGAATCTTACCCCTCTGTATTCAACAGCCCAGCAAACTGGGTAATATTTTCCGATTTCGTAGAGCATTTTAAAAATGTTTTTTATGTGAAATATCAGAAGGTTGGTGGCATTGATATAAGAAAACAATTTTTATGTGCCGAAAAATCGGGTGAT
>OY757905.1:68559928-68577428 GCA_963585895.1 Sepioteuthis lessoniana | reverse complement strand
TTAAGAGTTTAGGTGTTGCTAAGTTGTTGCTGAATTTTATGTGTGACGCATATAAATTTTAAAAAATCTAGCAAATATATATATATATATATATATATATATATATATATATATATATATATATATATATATATATAGCATATTCAAAGGGTGCTGAGCCCTTTTTGAATTTTTACTGCTGTTCCGTGTTAGTTTTCAAACGACTGGAGCTGCTAGTTCTACCATATTATTTTATTTTACTCTCTTTCTCTTTCTCTTTCTCTCTCTCTCTCTCTCTCTCTCTCTCACACACACACACACACATATATATATATATATATATATATATATATATATATATGTCTGTAGGTATCCACATATGTATTTATATATATATTAATGTGAAATATGTATATATATATATATATATATATATATTCACGTTTGTAGGTGTCCATATATGTATTCATATATATATATATATATATATATATATATATATATATATATTTGAATACATATATGGATACCTATAGACATACATTTAAGCATATATTTATAAGTACGCACAAACCATCTCACGCGCATTCACATACTTATTTATGAATACATACGTGTATACCTATATACACATATTTGTATATATATATATATATATATATATATATATATATATATATATATATATATATATATGTGTGTGTGTGTGTGTGTGTGTGTGTAAATGGTGATCACTAAATTAACTGGCTAACATGGAGATATCAGCTCACTCAGGTTCGAAATTGAAATAGATCCATTGATAAGGAATGATGTAAAATATGTTGAAACAAATGTCTCTTGCATTTTGAATATTTAAGCCACTAATTATTGATGTACCCATATATATATATATATATGTGTGTGTGTGTGTGTGTGTGTTTATGAACGTATATACTCAATATATGTTTTAAGAAAATGTTTACATACACGCATACATGCACATATATACAATCAAAAATAATTAAATGAATAAATACTTCATCATATATATGTGTATATCAATAACCTAGTTTGATATATTAATGAATAATATCTACGATTTTATGAATAATATATATGATTTTTACCGATAATATCTACGGTTTTTATTAACAAAGAGTGATTAATAGCGCTGATTAATATGCAGATCTAAATTAAGATAACGGTGAGACAATGTTATCAACGTTTAGTAACTCAATTTTCACATGCAATTTATCAGACCACAGCCACAAATGCTTCCCTAACTTGTCAAATCTCTCCTTCTTAAGTAGAAAGATCAATACCACCATGGATGACCATCATACTAGAAACTCAAAGAGTTTAATATATATATATATATATATTAGAGTCATATAATTAATGCCATGGAAGTTTGTCTGCGACCTAAGGTTTTATGAAGTTTTACAAACAACAATCATCCGACAGATAACGAAAGGAAATGAAGGAATCGAAAATATCGAAATCTACAGTCAAAAACCTTTGGAATTGTGTACAAATCTTTATATGTCTTTGAAATCTAAAATATATTTATTTATTATTATTGTTTACTCCTTTAGAGTTTTTCACATCAGTATTAGCAGATGGTTTTTCACTGGAGTTTGAGTGACAGTAAAACTCCTCAAGTCTCTTGGACTCTTCTTAGTATTCTGGCCGTTTTCAGTAATGCTGTCATTTGGATAGTCTCTACCTATCCGCCAACTTCCAAGCCCGCCAGGCCTTTTAAGAGTCCTTTAGTTATTGTGCCAAAATCACCAATCACAATTGGTACAATCGTCACTTTCATGTTCCACAGCTTTTTCAATTCTCTAGCAAGGTCGAGGTACTTATCCTTCTTTTCACATTCTTTTAGTTTAATTCTGTGGTCAACCGGGACAGCAAAATCGACAATTTTGCAAATTCTCTATTTTTTGTTAATCATTATAAGGTCTGGTCTTCTGGCCAAGATTTGGTGATCCGTTTGTATGTCAACGTCCCATAGGAGTTTATGTGTGTGATTTTCTAGGACAGGTGCTGGGTTGTGCATTTACCATTTCTTGGTGTTGTCAAATTTAAATTTCTTGCACATTTCCCAGTGGATCACCTTGCCGAACTAGTCGTGTCCCGTCTTATACTCCTTCCGTGCTAATTTGCTGCATTCGCTTATTATGTGATTGATCATTTCGTATCTGTCACCGCATAGTCTACATTTGCTATTTTGTAGAGTCTTGTCTATTCTCGCTTTGATATGATTGGTTCTTATGATGTTGTCCTGCGCTACTATTAGGAGAGATTCCGTTTCTCTCATAAGGTTTCCTTTTCTTAGCCAGTTCCAGGTTTTGTCATGTGAGATGGTATTTATTAGTCGTTTAAAGCGGCCATAGAGTTGTTTTTTCCCATTTTTGTTTCCTAGCTAATTTCATTCTATCGTTTATCGTGTTGTCGGTATCGTTTCTGATGGATGAATAGCTCTATCTCAGATATTGAGCACTTTCCGGATTATATCGCACTTGGTTCACCACAAAGCCACAAAGTAAATTAGTGACAAACAACACTGTTACAATATATATATATATATATATATATATATATATATATATATATATTGTAACAGCGTTGTATATATATATATATATATATAGTTGAATGTTAAATGATCCCCATATCTTAAATGCAAGTTCTAACAACGCATTTCAAGCTTCGGATGATTTAAACGCAACTAGAAATAACTTGGTTAAAGAGTACTTTAATCGGTCATTTTAAATTCAGTAGTAAAAAAGTTCACATGAAAATGTAATCTATGATCCACAAATATAAAATGGAGAAACTGAAAGTGCATAATCAACTCGTAATTTTCTGAGAGCTTAGGAATAACAAAATCCTTACACAGTAGCTAAAAAATTAGAGTGTTTATGGCCAAGGTGTCATTATTGACCGCCATGTCCAGGACTGGTTCTCAAAGTTTCGTTCTGGCGATTCGTCATTGACAGATGACGCCAGACTAGGACACTCATCAGACCTCAAACAAGAGGCTTTAAGAGAATTGGTGGAATAAAATACGTACTCCAGAATTAGCACTTGACCTCAACGCATCCCAATCCAAAATCTGCCGCCACTGAAAAGAATAGGAAAAGTGAGCAAGCGAGGCGTTTTGGTTCCTCATATTCTTAGTGAAAGGAATAAAGACGATCACACATATCCATAGCGACAAGTCTTCATTCAAAGCTCAGAAATGACTCCTTTTTTAACAATATCATTAGGTAATAAAATATGTGTTTTTTTAATGATAATGTTCAATGCAGAAAGCAGTAGATTCACAAGGATTAATGTCTGCAGCCTATCCCAAAGGCAGGATCTTCATGAAAGAAAAGATATGCTGTGTGTCTGGTGGGATCAACGCAGGATTATTTATTTTGAATATTTGTTCCACAATCAGACAGTCAATACAGACTTATACTCTTAAAAGCTGTAACGTGTGCATGAAGTTCTACTATGAAAACGTCTTGCACTCGTCAATATGAGAAACTTTGTACTTCTACTTCATGACGGAAAGGCACATTCAGCAAGAAGCACACACGACAAAGATATTGGATTGAGGCTGATCTGTTCAACCCTATCCAACATATAGATCAAACCTTGTTCCAAGTGATTTGTATCGTTTTCGGTTTTCGCGAGAATATGCTTGTGTGGAAAAAAGGGTTCGAAACCAGCTGAACTTTTCTTGAAAGGAATCAACAAGCTACCTGAAAAATCACAAGAGATGAAACAAAATAATAGCGAATATACTATTGATTGAAATTAATTCATGCTAAGCTATTCATGAATAAATTATATTTAAGTAAAACGGATATTATCAATGACTCAACCCAATACATTGCCCAGTCAGCTGGGGCTGTAGAATACACCCACTGCACCTCTGAAGAGCGATAGAACCCCGCCCAATGAGTGTCCAGATATGACACTAAATGATCAGATGGTGAAGTTTCAGTAATGCTGGAGCTTTAGGGAATGCGGAGTACTCCTTCATTGCCATTGCTCCCAGATCCACTCTAGCCCGGAATGGTAGCACATGATAGGGCCCTATCAATGGGTTAAATAGTACTAAACTGCATACTTATGCTAAACTGAATTGTTTAAACTAGGACTGTTTGACTAAACTGAATAGCTTGAAAGAGAAATGGTTTTAACAATTAAATTGTGTATTCACATTTAAACTGCATACTTATGCTAAACCGAATTGTTTGAAATGGAACTGTTTTTTACATTGAAACTGTACTTACACTAAACTGAATTAGTATATATAGAACTATTTAACTGTGTGTAAACAAAATAATTGCTTATACTAAACCAAATTAGCTGAATTAGAACTGTTTGAATAAACTGAATAGTTTGAAATAGAAAATGTTTTTGACAATTAAATTGTGTACTCATACTAAACTGCATTGTCTGAAATGAACCCAATATATATAAACATATATATATATATATATATGTGTGTGTGTGTGTGTGTAGTCATCCATAGACAGACTGTTTCGTAGTATCACAACTCTTCAGTGTGGCTTGACACGTAGGATACTAAAAGCTGGGATCGAAACCCACCCAACTTTACGTTAGACATAGTATCATACCGCTCAGCCAACGGGCGACCAACGTCTGCTAGGGAATCATAAGACATTTTGTAGTAACTTTCGTTTGTTTACATTTTACCTTACCGGATACCTGAGAGCTAAATTCATTAGAAGAACTTTGCATTACGCGAGTGGCGGTCATTATTTACTTCACTGGAGTGCTCAACCCCTAGGAGGGAGAGCATATATATATATATATATATATATATATATATATATGTGTGTGTGTGTGTGTGTGAGTGTGTGTGTGTGTGTGCATATATATTTGAGTGTGTGAGCGCGTTCGCACACACGCGCGCGTGTGTGTTTAAAGCAAATGTTGGAGAATGTAAAGAGATTATTAAATCTGTTCATGTGTCAATTTACCAAGCCTTTCCTAGATCGGAAATTTCACCGACTTTTCTTAACACAGCACAAAGAAAGGAACTTATATATATATATATATATATATACATATATATATATATATATATATATATATATATATATATATATATATATATATATATTGCTGTTTTAAGAAAAAGTCTGTGAAATTACCGATGTTCGAAAGGTTTGGTATATATGTGTCTGTCTGTCTGTCTGTCTGTCTCTGTGTGTTAGGATATCATAGACATAGAGTAAGCTGCGCTTCCTGACTGGCAAAGACTGATAAAACAAAATCAACAAATACATGTAAATAAAATAGAAATCAATAAATGAATAAATAAGAATAAATAGATATGAATAAAATGATAAAAATATCTATAATAATAATTACAACTACAACTAAAATAATCATAAAATAATAAATGAAAATACTAGAAAATAACTGATGAAACAAAATAGAGTAAGCAAATCACAAATATGATATAGCCACTTTAATAATAACTCTGCAGTACAAACCTTCCTTCCAAAATGCCCCACGCACCAAGTCTAAGCTAAACACAGAAAACTCCTTTTACTCTCTCTCTCTCTCTCTCTCTCTCTCTCTCTCTCTCTCTCTCTCTCTGTATATATATGTTATATAATTGCGGAGGGATTTTTTTTATATTATCATTTTTCGTTTTGTATATCTTATCTTTTGGTTTAGTTAGGCTGAGAACCTTTCTGCTTAGTGCATGGTTTAATTAGGTGCACACATTGAGTGGTGGTGTTCACGCGCGAGGATGTGACAATCACAGATGTCACAATAAAAAACCCAGATAGGATACAGGACCAGGGACGTTAATGACGTCATGCCCGGAAGCAATGGGCTGAGGATTTTGGAATTTGAAAAAAACAGTTAGTTGAGATTCGACGCTAGAGGAAGGTAGACGATTTTCGGAGCTCGCCGAGGCGAGACCAGTTGGGCTCTACGGGATGCCCGCGCGTTGGTTGAGAGAGTGAGTTGAGAGTTGACGATGTAAGAACAGTCAGCATAGTAAGAAATTGTGTCTCTCTCTCCTCATGTCGAAAAACCTTAAACTCAAAAAGCTAATAAAAAAGGAAGTCGTCAAGTGTTTCGCGTATTCCCTATGTATATTTCACATATTCGTATCTTGGTCTTATCTTGAATATTTTGTTGGACCTATATATGCTACACATATATATATATATATATATATATATATATATATATATATAATTCATACCGGAAACACAATATTAGAACAACAAAATAACAAACCAAAATTACAAATTCTCGAGACGCACCGTATTAGAATGAAACAACCCCAACTCGATAGGATCAATTTCGAATCCAGTACAACTGGACTTAAATGTCTTTAGCTACTGTTGTTTCTAATAGAAACGAATAAAATGGTACAACACATTTGTATAAATAATAAACACTTACAACGTAGTAATGTACATGCAAAGGTCACATCGTTTTTGCAATATACACACCCCTGATGATGGCCTAAGATCGGTCAGAAAGTACTTGGGTAACCATTAGTTATGTGAGTTTCATCAACCAATTCCCGCCGGATACCATAAAATCCATGCGACAACTGGAAAGGACATATACAAAATATGTAGACAAAACATGTCTATATTGTTCAATGAAATATGCATTAATGAAGAAATATAGCCCCCCATATATATATATATATATATATATATATATATTCGGAAAATAGAATTGCCCCGCTCTAAAGAACGATAACAGTCTTAGCTTTGTACACTTTTAGAAGAATGACTGTGTATTGTTAATGTACATTCTATTTAGGATATTCTTATCGTATTGATCGTATTTAATCATTTACCGAAATGGTTTCAGTTTCTTTGTTTAATAGCCTATCAAATTTTTTTGGTTATTCAGAGCAAAATCCATCCTTGTAGAAGAGCATTAGTTGTGCTATTTAACCAATACGTGGGGAGATGAAGGGGTTCATACCTTTCCGCAGAGTATTAGTCTAGAAGTAAATGTAACAGCCTGACTGGAGTTCGAACTCACTTACAAGGATGTTTCAGTTTAGCATGTTTGCCACTACGCCACAGGAACTGCCCTCATTTATTATAATCCAGCTATATTACATGTTTGTTATATTTTATAATATATTATATTGTTCGTTCAATCTTGTATAAATTCAAACTTGTATTCAAAGTGTTTCAATTTTCTTTTCCCTCTCTTTTCTGATATTTCTTGTTTGGTGCATGACGTGACTATATGTAAGAAACAAGAGTTTGAGTCCATATACGAGTCGCAATATCACATGCAGTTTTTTTTTCAATTCTTTCCGCTGGGCACTGTACAGTTTTCCTATCTGAACCTCACTAATCAGGTTCAATTCATTTATTCAAATAAAAGTCTGGCTATTCAAATGGCTGTTTCATATTCAATATAATTATTTAACTGGAGGTGTAACGGAAAAAATAAGAATATCTATTTGAATAAATGATTTGAACATAAAACGTTCACATGAAAAATTATATTGAACATGGAACAGCTTTTATGGAATAGCAAGATAATTCACCTATCTAAGAAGCAGTGTCTCATCAACCGAAAAAGATATCGATACGCGGCTAACGAAGGCATGGACAGCTATCGATAAGCTATCGATTATATGGAAATCAGACCTAACCGATAAAATGAAGCGCAGTTTCTTCCAGGCAGCGGTCGTGTCGATACAGTTCTTTGGATGCACCACTTGAACGCTAACAAAACGGCTGGAGAAGAAGCTTGACGGCAATTACACAAGAATGTTGCGAGCAATATTGAATAAGTCCAGGCGGCAACACCCCACAAAGCACCAACTATACGGCCACCTGCTTCCCATCACGAAAACTATCCAAGTTAGACGAACCAGACATACAGGATACTGCTGCAGAAGCAGAGACGAGCTCATAAGTGATATACTCCTATGGACCCCCACATATGGCCAAGCAAAAGCAGGACGATCAGCTAGAACATACATACAGCAGCTCTGTGAGGATACGGGATTTAGCCCTGAAGACCTGCCAGAGGTGATGAACGATAGGGAAAAGTGGCGATAGAGGGTCAGGGATATCCGTGCTAGCAGCACAACATGATGTATATATATATATATATATATATGTCTCTCTTTGTCTGTTTGCCCAACACCTCCGACAGGATCAGATTACGACATAAGGTCAATTTTTACGTGGAGTAGTGGTGGTTTGGATTTCAGAGTTTATCCTCTCTTTATCTGGTTGCCATACCAAGACTAAATAGCCTAGTTTACCCGAATATTTACTCAGAGCTAAAGGAAGAAGAGATATATCTATGCCTTTTCAAAGGGCATAAGTGCAAAGGGAACCTTAACAGCTTCATCTCGGATTTGAAACCGTATCGACGTGTAAATTTCCTGTTACGATAACCGTTTACCTACGAGCGCTACCATTTACATATAAGAATGTGTTACTTTTGAAATATAGTGTCAATTTGGATTTTTCACAGTTTAAACATCACAAAAATGCATGATCGTGTATAAATTTGATAATACGTACAATCATATCTTTTAAAAAATTTTCTACAGTAACAAGTTTAACAAGAAAGAAATTAGATCAAATCAGAACAAGTTCTATCAAGTAAAATGATGGCTTAAATTGATCTGAAACTATGAAGTCTTTTAAACCACCGAATGCATTAAGCTGTGGAACATAAAGATTTTAATTTGTACAGCATTACGAGATAATGATATTGGCTTATGTGATCTTTTTTTTAGTCTTGACCTGAATGCCAATATCTTTTACTGATTGTTGACATGTTCTAAGAAAAATTGTCTAAAAAGTATTTTTATATTATTTATAGGTTTGGTTTGGTTTGGTTTCTTTCATTAATGGCATATCAACCTTTGTGGGTTATTTAATGGCAAAGCTATCCTTGTAGAAGATCAGCGGTCATACGATTTAACCCATAATTGAGGGGATAAGGGGTTTTGAACCTTTCCCTAATACAGTCCATAAGTGAACGTAATAGCGTTCGAACTCGTTTCCAACAATGCCATCGTCCAGTACGTTAGCCACTACACCCTCTTATAACAATAATCAGCCCAATGATAAATGAAAGACTGTTCACTAATAGATTAGAATTTCGCTTCTGTAAGAATGAGTGTGCAAAAAAAAAAAAGAAAAGAAATATTTTCTTACTGATCTATTTGACCCATGGATGGAACCCAAATAGAGTGAACCTGGGAGTACTGGAAATGAAGAGGTTCACTACTTTCCCTAGGGCTCTAGAATTGGAGCCTCATCATCAGATGCAATTTAGTGTCATACCCAGGAGACTCCAATGTGGAATGAGTCTTACCCCTCTACAGAGGATACAGTCAGTGTATTCTAAGCCCCACCGATAGGGCGTGAAAGAAAGAAAGAAAGAAAGAAAGAAAGAGGAAATGAAGTTGAGAAAGAAAGCACAGTGATACAGAGTAGGGAAAAACTGAAGCAAAAAAATTTATAGTAAGAGAGAGAAAAAGAAAAACGTAAAAGAATAAGAAAGAGAGAGGGGCACATAGAGGGAGAGAAAAAAGAAGGACAGTGAGAGGAAGAGAGAAAAAGAGAAAGGAAGGGCAAGACAAATGAAGAATGAGCCCGAGAGTAAGAAAGAAAAAGAAATATTGTGAAAGAGAGAGTGAGTGACGGAGAAGGAACAAGAGAGAAGTTGTAAAAAAGAACGACAGATAGAGAGAGAGAGATGAAGGGAGTGGGAAAAGAACAAGAGAGAGGGAAAAAGATGAAGAGAGTCAGAGAGAGAGAGAGAGAGAGAGAGAGAGATCGACAGAGAGAGAAATAGATCGAAAAAGAGAAAGGTTATATTAAGTTGTGTCGTTTATCAAGTTATTTAAATTTCTAAAAAAATTTGTAAAATAAACAAAGGAACACATTTACAAATATTAGATAATCACCCGTGAGATCACCAAAATTAATCAGCGTTGAGCCTAGTCGGTACTTATTTCGGTGATAACAAAGCACCTCCTGAAACCAACCTAAGGCCTATATGCCAAGTCAACCAAAGCTTGGCACCTCACTCCATAAAAAAAAACAGTATATTTAAATATATATATATACTGTAGATCGACTAATGCTTTGTGTAACTGTAACAGTGCAATTTCTCAATACTCAGTTGCAAGACTTGGTTGAACACTCTGGCGAAAGAAATTTACGGCTGCCACTTGCATAATGCAAAGCTCTTCGAATCAATTGAGCACTCTGGTATCCGGTAAGGCAAAAATGTGAACAAACGAAAGCTATTACATAATGCCTTATAATTCCCGAAATGACGTGGTTCGTTTGTTGGCTGAGCGGTATAATGCAAAGTTTAACGTAAAGTTGACGGGTTTCGATCCTAACTTCAAGCGTCCTACGTGTCTAGCCACACGGAAGAGTTGTGATACAACCAAACAGTCTGTCTGTGGATGATAATATATATAACCAACCCCTATGCACGAGCAGAATGCTACCCAAGTTCAATTTTAAGCAGAGTTTACAGGTTTTAATTCAGAGTTTTCTTTCTCCAAGACTGGTAGCCATACAAAGGCTAAAGGATCCTATAGCTGGAGAGAGAATAATGGAAGTCATAACGTTCCAAAAGGCTTTAGTGCCATGTTAGATGCTGAGATCTTCATCCAGGTTTTGAACTAGGTTCATTGCGTCCATTTTCTACAACGATAACCATTACCACGAACGCAGTGTGTACGTATATATATATATATATATATATATATATAATAAGTTAGTAAAGTTGGCGACCATTGTCGAGGGGATTCGAAAGCTCCCTTTTTGATAGTTACTACACCAAGGTGTAGTGCTGTGCTCTACTACTTTTTCTTGATTGCTCCACTTTACTCTTGATCCTTACCTTATAATGCTGAGTGTTAAGCAAGGAGGTACCAAGTACCATTTTTTATGTCTTTGCTATGACTCGACCTGGGATTGAACTCCGTCTCCCGGGCCATTGGAAAACATTCTCACTATATATATATATATATATATATATATATATGTATATATAGCCATAGGTATATATATATATATATATATAATGAGTGCAGAAGAAAACAATAGACATATGATACCAGGGTCAACAAATTTAGTTTGTTTAAGATATATTTTACGAATTATGTTCAGATTAGATATAGAAAATATTTTGAGTCATATCTTTTATTAGTTTATTTACTGCTATATAAAAAAATTACTGAATATCCTCTGAGTGTGCTAATTCTATATTTCTGCCAAAGATAGTGTAAGGACATAATCTCATCTTTAAATACAAACCTAACGACTGGTCTAAATTGTTTTTCCTATTAATGATAGTATATTGTACATGGAGGTGTTTTCGGTGTAATGATTACCGTCCGAATTCAAACCTGGACGAGGCTGTTTGCACTTCACATATTATTGAGATAGGTATGAATCCAAAATATTCACCCTCCAGCAATGAATAAATAGAAGTGTAGAATGGGATCTTTAACTTTGCTATGGTAATCCGTTTAGGAAAAAAGAAATCTCTGGATTCAAATCTGATTGGTTTGGTTTGCTTTTATGGCATATCAACCATTATAGGTTATTTAATACCAAGTCCTGTTTTTACATATATATTGAATACGTTATTTGCAAAAAATCTCGTAGAATACATTTTTAAATGAGCCTAAGCTCTTCTTGGCCCATAGTTAAATGGTTTCAAGTATTTCTATATAACAGTAACTATTTAACATCAGTCACTTGTTTACACACATTTAAATGGATGTATATATATATATATATATATATATATGTGTGTGTGTGTGTGTGTGTGTGTGTGTGTGTGTGTGATTTGTGAGTGAACAGTTTATTGGTAATTTCATTTTAAATAATTTAGAACTAATTTCTTCACACACTATCACCGCCATTGTTCCTACACAGTTAAATGGTTTCAGTTATTGCTATCTAACACTTATAATTCTATTCAACATTTGTTTGGATACAGTTAAATGGTTCCAAGCATTGTTGTGCATCACTAACGATTCAATTAAACATCAGTCATTTTTTTACACACAGATAAATGATCAAATAGTTCTATTTCAAGCAATTCAATTTATCATAAGTCATTTGTTTGGACTCACTTTAAATGTCAAAGATTTTTATTTGGCCCGTAGATAGGACCCTATCAGGTGGTACCACACCGGGATAGAGTGGAACTGGGAGCAATGGCAATGAAGGGGTACTAAGCATTCCCCAAACCTTCAGAATTACTGGAGCTTCACCATCAGATTGTTTAGTGTCATATCCAAGACACTCGTTGGAGGGGTCTTACCCCTCTGCAGAGACGCAGTCTGTATATTCTGCTGGAACAGATGACTCTGTTTGCAAAATTGACTTTGTGTCACATCCTGCTCGCGCGGAGAGCAAAGTAAATATCAAGTAGATTATGTGTGTAATTACAAAAAATTATAAGAATAATACAAATAAATTAAACTTGCGCCAAAATATGAATAATTTCCGGGTCTCTTTGGCGTTTTTTCGTTTTGTTTATTGTGTGTGTGTGTGTGTGTGTGTGTTTTGTTTTTTATTTGTTAATATATATATATATATATATATATATATATATATATATATATATATATATATATATATATATGCTGTTTTACTTTAGGTTGTTTTGTTTTCAGAGGATGCGTTATACTGCCGCTTTAAAGAGTAAGCCGTGCTGATTGTAAATGCATGTCTTCACCAAGCTTAACTCTCAACATGGCGTTAACTATCGTCCAGACAGACCACCATATTGTCTAAAAGAACTTATTATACCGAGATCAAATCTATACAGCACAGATGACGTTGAAATCAATTTAATCGATAGGAAATTTTATCATCTCATTTTTCTACTTTTACTCAACATCTGCAATCAAAATATCAGTCAATGCCGAAACCTGTGCATGTAAATCAATATAACAAAAAAATATAGATTCTCTGTGAGAATAGAATTATTCCCCCAAACCCCACTTGTGACAAAAGGTCTACTTAACGTTGAGACCCCAAAGAACGGAAGCCGTCAGTGTTGCCAATAATTGCAAAATTCCGTTGGAATTTTCCTTTTAGAGCGCTCCAGAGCTCAGCCAACAAATACAGCCCTTACCCCTTTAAAACGAAGGGGCAGGTATTCCTGTGTTGATATGAGCTGATTAATTTCCTATACCTCTGGACATAAAACCAAGTTCTGAATTTACTGTTGTCTACCTTCCTAGGTCGTTAAACATTACACAACGCCCTAAGAAATAAGCGAAGATTATATTTGGTATAAGACTCCAAATATGGGAACTTAGTGACGATTAGATTTACTTAATTGCAACTGATTGGCAGGGTTATTGTGTTAATCATTGAACCACAATGAGGTAACCTCTCAAAATGAATAAACAAGATACGTATATTTGAGAGACCTTGGGACTTGTTAAAATGTTTCTCTTTAACGTCACTGTCAATATTCAACTGTTAAAGATGTATTATCTATTTATCCCCCATATCTTACGCCACGAGCAGAGTTCATTTTCAATATAGTATATTCAACAATATATATAATCATATAATATATTATCTAATATATATTGCATAATATATATATATATATATATATATACGCCGACTACGCCGATGACATAGCGATACTGGCAAATACACCCTAACAAGCCGAAACACTACTGCATAGTTTGGAACGAGCAGCCACAGGCATAGGCCTCCATATCAATGCATACAAAACGGAATATATGTGCTATAATCAAATAGGTGACATCTCCATACTAGACGGTACCCCTCTTAAACTAGTAGACAAATTCACTTACCTCGGAAGCAGCGTCTCCTCAACCGAAAAGGACATCGACACGCGGCTAACGAAGGCATGGACAGCTATCAATAGACTATCGATCATATGGAAATCAGACCTAACCGATAAAATGAAACGCAGTTTCTTCCAGGCAGCTGTCGTATCGATACTGCTGTATGGATGCACTACATGGACGCTAACAAAACGGCTGGAGAAGCTAGACGACAATTACACAAGAATGCTGCGAGCAATATTGAACAAGTCTTGGCGGCAACACCCCACAAGACACCAACTATACTGCCACCTGCCTCCCATCACGAAAACTATACAAGTTAGACGAACCAGACATACGGGACACTGCTGGAGATGCAGGGACGAGCTCATAAGTGATGTACTCCTATGGACCCCCACATATGGCCGGGCAAAAGCAGGACGACCAGCACGAATGCAAAAGCAGGACGACCAGCAGCTATGTGAGGATACGGGATGTAGTCCTGAAAACTTGCCCGAGGCGATGAACGATTGGGAAAAGTGGCGAGAGAGGGTCAGGGATATCCGTGCTAGTGGTACGACAAGATGATATATATATATATATATATATATATATATATATATATATATATATGATAGATTCAACATGATATATTCAAATGGATATTTCATGTTTATTCTAATTAATCAGAGGAGTAACGGAATAAAAGAAGTCCATTTGAATAATTGAATTAAACATGAAAAGGCTATTATGGACTATTTTGCCCATGGTCCAGGAGACTTGGTTTCAATCCCAGGTCAAATCATACCAAAGACTCAAATAATGTTACTTGAAGCTTCCTTGCATGAGTACGGATCAAGGCTAAGTGGAGTATCCAGGGAAAGGAGTAGCGCCTTCCTGTACACCTCGGTATAGTACCTATTGAAAAGTGAGCCTTCAGGTCACCCTCGACTACGGACTGCCAACTTATATATATATATATATATGTGTGTGTGTGTGTGTGTGTGTGTGTGTGTATATTTACCCAGTCCCTTCCATCACGAGCAGGATGTGCCACAATTTCAATATTTAATCGGAGTACTGCTGGTTTGCGTTCAGAATTTTCCTTCTTCTTGACTGGTTATTTAACCAATACTATAAAGATCAGTCGATTTGAACAAATGAACTGAACATGAAACATTCATTTGAAAAATTATTTTGTAAATGAAACAACTGTTATAGACTATTAAATAAGTAAAGTTGGTGACCGTAGTCGAAGGTGACCCGAAGGCTTCTTTTTCAATAGCTACCATACCGAAGTGTAGGAGAGGGCGCTACTCCATTCCCTGGATTGTTCCACTTTACCTTTGATTACCCTAACTTTATAGTGCTGAGTGCTATGCAAGGTGACATCAAGTACCATTTGTTGTGTCTTTGGTATGACTCGTCCTGGGATTGAACCTCGGTCTCCCGGACCATTGGCGAACACTCTACTCATGAGTCCAATGGACTCTCTCTCTCTCTTTCTCTTTCTCTCCATCTCTCTCTCTATATATATATATATATATATATGTCGGAGTAGTGTAGGTTTAAATTCAGAGTTTTCTTTCTTCTAGACTGACTACCTTATTGAGACTAGAGAAAACAGTCTACCCTACTATTGCCGAAAGGAAAACAGATGAATTCATGCCTTTCCCAATGTCATTAAAGCGAAAGGAATACAAACTGCCTCGTCAATGATTTGAATTCGAGTCTCCGATTGCATGTCCACCGCTGATAACCGTGATGCTAAGATCGTATCCATATTATCGCTATGAACCATTCTAGCGAGCCTATAGGTATTATTATAGAATGACTTAAAATTTTAAATGATTATAATTATTTTCCAGAAATCTATCACTAATGACTCGAAGAAAGCCGATTTTCGGAGCTCGCCGTGGCGAAATCAGTTGGGGTCTACGAAATGTGCCGCGCGTTGGTTGAGTCAGTGTGTTGAGAGCTGACGATGTACGAACAGTCAGCATAGTAAGAAATTCTCTCTCTCTCTCTCTCTCTCTCTCTCTCTTTCTCCTCATGTCGAAAAACCTTAAACTCAAAAAGGTAATAAAAAGTTTTGTACCTGAACCAAAAAAGAGAGTTGTAAGTATTTCGAGTGTTTTCGGATTCCCTATGTCTATTTCACGTATTCATATATTGGTCGTATTTTGGACGTGGATATGCTACATAAGATTATTTGCCACCGGAAGCACGCTTTGTTGTCACGGTTACTTTACACATTGAGCTTTGAAAAGAAGATTAAATCAAAACTTCTAAATATTATATTGATTTTTTTTTCTCCGGAAAGTTGGAGTCCCCGTGGCGTACCGGACTGCGACATCATAGCAAGCGAGTTTGGGTTGCATTATAACACCCACTTTATGATTATTACTCTTAAGAAATGTATGACCTCTTTATTCCACAGTTACAGGTTAAATAGCTCAGCTACTGTTCTTCGTCATGGATGGCTTTGGCATTAAATTACCCAAGAAGGTTGAAATGCCATTAAACAAAGAAACCAGACCAAACCATTTTTCTCCGATCATTCGCCTCAATAGTTGTTATTCATTAAGCGAAGTTTAACAGGTTTGAATTCAGAGTTTTCCTTCTCCTAGACTAGTTGCCTCACCAAGGCTGAAGAACCTAGTCTGTCCTACTATTTACCCATAGCTGGAGGGAGAATAATTGGATTCATACCTTTCCCAAGGGTATTAGTGCTATGTGAAATGCAATCAGTCTCGTCCAGGATTTGAACTCGTGTCACCGTGTTCATTTCCGACGACGATAACAATTACACCACGGGCACCTCCGAAAGTGAACGTAATAGCGCGACTGGAGTATGAACTCGCGTACTACGATTCCGCACTCCATCGCTTTAACCATTACACCACGAGGACACCCCATAGTTTATCATAAGTACATAATTTAGTTCTATTTGACCCATAGATAGGACCCTATCAGGTGTTACCATTCCAGGTCAGAATGGACGAGGGAACGATGGCAATAAATGGGTCATCCGCATTCCCCAAATTGCGAACATTACTGGAGCCTCATCATCAGATTTTTTAGTGTCATATCCAAGACACTTGTTGCGGGAGTCATACCCCTCTGCAGAGAAGCAGTCGATGCATTCTACAGCTCCAGCCGACTGGACTAGAAAACGAATTACCTAATTTTATATTTTAAGGGAAGGACTTCATTTTAAAAATATAAGTCTAACAATTGGAAATATTTTTTTTATAAATTAGCAAAAACCCAGATAAACTGCAGCCACTGATGTGGAGTCATATGGAGTACAGAGTTGCCCCTTAAACATCATTACTTGCTGTGGTGCTAGTTGGTATCCCAGCTATGGCTGCAATGGCTGATACATGTCATGCACATGTCTCACATAAACAGCAAGAAGAGGGAAGTTTCTGTGGTGTAGTGGCAAACGTATTGGACTGGAACACGTTGAAAGTTTGTATTCAAGTTCCACAACTATGTTCACTTCCGGACAAATACTCTAGTATTTAAAAAAGTGTTATAAAATGGAACTATAAATCCCGTCCTAAACATTCCTGATAGACACGGTTATTTGAATAAATAAGATCATACTCGTTTTAAACCTTTCCATTTGTTAAGTATTAGATTATTTTTTAATTCCAATTACGAGACAACGGTGCGCTATAGTATTGA
>OY757905.1:68547428-68557428 GCA_963585895.1 Sepioteuthis lessoniana | reverse complement strand
ACTCTCTCCTAGATTAGATATATATGCTTTTTACTCTCTCCTAGATTAGATATATATGCTTTTTACTCTCTCTTAGATTAGATATATATGCTTTTTACACTCTCCTAAATTAGATATATATGCTTTTTACTCTCTCCTAGATTAGATATATATGCTTTTTACCCTCTCCTAGATTAGATATATATGCTTTTTATTCTCTCCTAAAATAGTTATATATGCTTTTTACACTATTCTAAATTAGATATATATGCTTTTTACTCTTTCCTAGATTAGATATATATGCTTTTTACACTCTCCTAAATTAGATATATATGCTTTTTACACTATTCTAAATTAGATATATATGCTTTTTACTCTCTCCTAGATTAGATATATATGCTTTTTACACTCTCCTAAATTAGATATATATGCTTTTTACTCTCTCCTAGATTAGATATATATGCTTTTTACACTCTCCTAAATTAGATATATATGCTTTTTACTCTCTCCTAGATTAGATATATATGCTTTTTACTCTCTCCTGGATTAGATACATATGCTTTTTACACTCTCCTAAATTAGATATATATGCTTTTTACTCTCTCCTAGATTAGATATATATGCTTTTTACACTCTCCTAGATTAGATATATATGCTTTTTACTCTCTCCTAGATTAGATATATATGCTTTTTACACTCTCCTGAATTAGATATATCTGCTTTTTACTCTCTCCTAGATTAGATATATATCCTTTTTACACTATTCTAAATTAGATATATATGCTTTTTACACTCTCCTAAATTAGATATATATATGCTTTTTACTCTCTCCTAGATTAGATATATATGCTTTTTACTCTCTCCTAAATTAGATATATATGCTTTTTACACTCTCCTAAATTAGATATATATGCTTTTTACTCTCTCCTAGATTAGATATATATGCTTTTTACTCTCTCCTAGATTAGATATATATGCTTTTTACACTCTCCTAAATTAGATATATATGCTTTTTACTCTCTCCTAGATTAGATATATATGCTTTTTACTCTTTCCTAGATTAGATATATATGCTTTTTACTCTCTCCTAGATTAGATATATATGCTTTTTACACTCTCCTAAATTAGATATATATGCTTTTTACTCTCTCCTAGATTAGATATATATGCTTTTTACTCTCTCCTAGATTAGATATATATGCTTTTTACACTCTCCTAAATTAGATATATATGCTTTTTACTCTCTCCTAGATTAGATATATATGCTTTTTACTCTCTCCTAGATTAGATATATATGCTTTTTACTCTCTCCTAGATTAGATATATATGCTTTTTACACTCTCCTAAATTAGATATATATGCTTTTTACTCTCTCCTAGATTAGATATATATGCTTTTTACTCTCTCCTAGATTAGATATATATGCTTTTTACTCTCTCCTAAAATAGTTATATATGCTTTTTACTCTCTCCTAGATTAGATATATATGCTTTTTACACTCTCCTAAATTAGTTATATATGCTTTTTACACTATTCTAAATTAGATATATATGCTTTTTACTCTCTCCTAGATTAGATATATATGCTTTTTACACTCTCCTAAATTAGATATATATGCTTTTTACTCTCTCCTAGATTAGATATATATGCTTTTTACACTATTCTAAATTAGATATATATGCTTTTTACTCTCTCCTAGATTAGATATATATGCTTTTTACACGCTCCTAAATTAGATATACATGCTTTTTACTCTCTCCTAGATTAGATATATATGCTTTTTACACTATTCTAAATTAGATATATATGCTTTTTACTCTCTCCTAGATTAGATATATATGTTTTTTACACTCTCCTAAATTAGATATATATGCTTTTTACTCTCTCCTAGATTAGATATATATGCTTTTTACTCTCTCCTAGATTAGATATATATGCTTTTTACTCTCTCCTAGATTAGATATATATGCTTTTTACTCTCTCCTAGATTAGATATATATGCTTTTTACACTCTCCTAAATTAGATATATATGCTTTTTACTCTCTCCTAGATTAGATATATATGCTTTTTACACTATTCTAAATTAGATATATATGCTTTTTACTCTCTCCTAGATTAGATATATATGCTTTTTACACTCTCCTAAATTAGATATATATGCTTTTTACTCTCTCCTAGATTAGATATATATGCTTTTTACTCTCTCCTAGATTAGATATATATGCTTTTTACTCTCTCCTAAAATAGTTATATATGCTTTTTACACTATTCTAAATTAGATATATATGCTTTTTACTCTCTCCGAGATTAGATATATATGCTTTTTACACTCTCATAAATTAGATATATATGCTTTTTACTCTCTCCTAGATTAGATATATATGCTTTTTACTCTCTCCTAGATTAGATATATATGCTTTTTACTCTCTCCTAAAATAGTTATATATGCTTTTTACACTATTCTAAATTAAATATATATGCTTTTTACTCTTTCCTAGATTAGATATATATGCTTTTTACACTCTCCTAAATTAGATATATATGCTTTTTACACTATTCTAAATTAGATATATATGCTTTTTACTCTCTCCTAGATTAGATATATATGCTTTTTACACTCTCCTAAATTAGATATATATGCTTTTTACTCTCTTCTAGATTAGATATATATGCTTTTTACACTATTCTAAATTAGATATATATGCTTTTTACTCTCTCCTAGATTAGATATACATGCTTTTTACACCCTCCTAAATTAGATATACATGCTTTTTACTCTCTCCTAGATTAGATATATATGCTTTTTACACTATTCTAAATTAGATATATATGCTTTTTACTCTCTCCTAGATTAGATATATATGTTTTTTACACTCTCCTAAATTAGATATATATGCTTTTTACTCTCTCCTAGATTAGATATATATGCTTTTTACTCTCTCCTAGATTAGATATATATGCTTTTTACTCTCTCCTAGATTAGATATATATGCTTTTTACTCTCTCCTAGATTAGATATATATGCTTTTTACACTCTCCTAAATTAGATATATATGCTTTTTACTCTCTCCTAGATTAGATATATATGCTTTTTACTCTCTCTTGGATTAGATACATATGCTTTTTACACTCTCCTAAATTAGATATATATGCTTTTTACTCTCTCCTAGATTAGATATATATGCTTTTTACACTATTCTAAATTAGATATATATGCTTTTTACTCTCTCCTAGATTAGATATATATGCTTTTTACACTCTCCTGAATTAGATATATCTGCTTTTTACTCTCTCCTAGATTAGATATATATCCTTTTTACACTATTCTAAATTAGATATATATGCTTTTTACTCTCTCCTAGATTAGATATATATGCTTTTTACACTCTCCTAAATTAGATATATATGCTTTTTACTCTCTCCTAGATTAGATATATATGCTTTTTCCTCTCTCCTAAATTAGATATATATGCTTTTTACACTCTCCTAAATTAGATATATATGCTTTTTCACTATTCTAAATTAGATATAAATGCTTTTTACTCTCTCCTAGATTAGATATATATGCTTTTTACACTCTCCTAAATTAGATATATATGCTTTTTACTCTCTCCTAGATTAGATATATATGCTTTTTACACTATTCTAAATTAGATATATATGCTTTTTACTCTCGCCTAGATTAGATATATATGCTTTTTACTCTCTCCTAGATTAGATATATATGCTTTTTACTCTCTCCTAGATTAGATATATATGCTTTTTACTCTCTCCTAGATAAGATATATATGCTTTTTACTCTCTCCTAGATTAGATATATATGCTTTTTACACTCTCCTAAATTAGATATATATGCTTTTTACTCTCTCCTAGATTAGATATATATGCTTTTTACTCTCTCCTAGATTAGATATATATGCTTTTTACTCTCTCCTAGATTAGATATATATGCTTTTTACACTCTCCTAAATTAGATATATATGCTTTTTACTCTCTCCTAAATTAGGTATATATGCTTTTTACTCTCTCCTAGATTAGATATATATGCTTTTTACTCTAACCTAGATTAGATATATATGCTTTTTACTCTCTCCTAGATTAGATATATATGCTTTTTACTCTCTCCTAGATTAGATATATATGCTTTTTACTCTCTCCTAGATTAGATATATATGGTTTTTACTCTCTCCTAAATTAGATATATATGCTTTTTACTCTCTCCTAGATTAGATATATATGCTTTTTACTCTCTCCTGGATTAGATACATATGCTTTTTACACTCTCCTAGATTAGATATATATGCTTTTTACTCTCTCCTAGATTAGATATATATGCTTTTTACTCTCTCCTAGATTAGATATATATGCTTTTTACACTCTTCTAAATTAGATATATATACTTTTTACACTCTCCTAAATTAGTTATATATGCTTTTTACTCTCTCCTAGATTAGATATATATGCTTTTTACTCTCTCCTAGATTAGATATATATGCTTTTTACTCTCTCCTAGATTAGATATATATGCTTTTTACACTATTCTAAATTAGATATATATGCTTTTTACTCTCTCCTAGATTAGATATATATGCTTTTTACACTCTTCTAAATTAGATATATATACTTTTTACACTCTCCTAAATTAGATATATATGCTTTTTACTCTCTCCTTGATTAGATATATGTATGCTTTATCACCGATATTGAACACTTTTTTTTTAAATATAGTAAACAAATTTATTGGTATTAATATATATGTATAAGTGTACGCATTCAAATTTTGATGCAATTTTAATTTTTCTATTTGATTACTCACATTGATCAAATTTTTTCGACTTTCCACCAAGTCATTTGATAGTCGGGGTTCACACATGGATTAAAAATCATACATAGCTGTCATAGAAATACTTGATATTCTCGGCTTTCCCCTACAGGAGTGCCTCAGGCACCAAGCAAATAACTTAGCCCTGTTCCCTTTGGACAAATGGGCAGAGGCTGCTTTGTAGGAAGGCCCCTGGGAACCAGGCGATTAGTTTTAAATCACCTGCCCTGTGCTATCACTTGGGGAGCTCTGGAAAACCAGTGGTGGAGCAAACACCTTTTCTTTTTTCTTTTTTTTTTTTTTAGCTCGAACCATTTATTAAAAGTAGATTTAACTATCGAAATTTTGTTCTTGATGTACATTTTAATTATTGCCTTTCACTATCAGCATCATTGCTGATACATTTTAAACTTCTTAGGATGCTACGAACATCCTATATATATATATATATATATATATATATATATATATATATATATATATGGGGGAGTGGCATTCCTCATCCTAGCAGAGAAGAATGGAATGTTGATATAGAGGACAACGAAAAAGTACAAAGATGGCGACACAAAATTTTGACAAGCCAACCGATTAGAAAACAAAGCCAAAATAAAAATATAAGATTGATCAGCCGATTGTAAAGAAAAGGGCTTTAAAGAGCTCTGCTACCGCTAACATGCTGGACTGTGATATCTTAATAAGCGAGTTCGAACTCTAGTCGTGCAATTACGTTCACTTACAGATTGATACCCTTGAGAAAGGTATGAACCTTTTTGTCTCTCCAGCTATTAGTTAAATAGCACAAATACTGTTCTTCTACAAGGATAATGATTTGGCATTGAATAACCTATGAAGGTTGATACGCCATTAAACCAAGAAACTAAGCCAAACCTAAAGATACCGAATTAAATCTCTGGATTATTTCAAAATTCTCGGAGTAGGACAATATTTCCGCCTAACAACCTATTACTTTAACAGAGACTTTAAATTTGCTACAATGGAGAAAAAAAAGTGAAAGAATTAATCATCATCACATTAATTCCCATCATTATCATCTTTATCATCATCATCAAGTCGTTCTGATCCTCTCTCATCATCCGTATGTATCGACTATCGCTCCTGTTATGTCTTCTAGACGGCATCAAATATCCGCATAGAGCTGATGTTTGTAAGTCTTTGCCAGTCAGCTAACACTGGCATGTCTATGTGTTGGAGTGCATAAAACAACATCGCTTATTAGAGACTCCTTTCTTCTCTAGAAGTGCCTTTGAAACCCTTACCTTAAATTGATTCAACAACAAATTAAGCCACCAAAAAATGTTACGTTCTAACCCACAAAAGACTTATGAAAACGTTTTTTTTAATTTGAAAATTCATCACCTTTCAGACTAAACTCCTGGCTTAACAACATCTTCCATAAAAATACATTGGAAACTATTTACAAAAACGAGCAAAATCGAATATTTAAATCGTTAAGTTTTAAAGATCAAGATTCATTCAGTCATAAAGCCAATCCTGTGGAATTCATAAGATTTTCAGTCTTGAAATACGAACATTCATTTATATATATATATATATATATATATATATATATATATAATTGTTCAAAATTAGTGTTTCAATTTACAAAAGAGTAAACATCAGGTAATATAACTGGATTACAGTAACTGATCACATATACAGATCAATACGGGGATAGGTTCCAAGATAAGGCATATATCAACAAATTAATATAAGTAAATTTTCTTGAAAAGTACGTTAAATACTTGGACACATCATCAGGTACCTTGGCAAGGAATAAATAGAGTCATCCTAATCTTTTTTTTATCTTATACAGTCCCAGTATTACACAATCTATCATTCAAACGATTTGTTGGAAGTGAGGATAGGGTAAATATCAGATTAACTTCGTCTTTCATGAGTTTGTTATATTCCTTCGAGAGATACTTTCTTACTTGGAAACCGATATAAATAAGACAAGAAAAAGAGATGGAAGGGCAGGATACTATTATTTTAACCGCCAAATACTGCTGTTTCTGTTAAAAGTATTGTTACGTAACAATTATTACTCAGTATAATTTAGATTAACATAATTTACTTTACCTTATAATGATCTTTTTTATCGTCCACTTCTTTAACAGAAAAAGG
Organism: Sepioteuthis lessoniana; assembly: GCA_963585895.1. Lineage (NCBI taxonomy): Eukaryota > Metazoa > Mollusca > Cephalopoda > Myopsida > Loliginidae > Sepioteuthis > Sepioteuthis lessoniana. The sequence continues at coordinate 68,550,481 of OY757905.1, read as the reverse complement.
AAAATTATTGTAGGTTTAAGGGGTTTGTATACTGTAATACTCACTGACACGAGCAATAAGGGAAACAAAGCCTGTTTTTATGCTGTGTACTGCTTGTTTGAATTCTCCAAAACTGGATAGTATACCAAGACTGAAGAGTCAGCTCTGCTAAATTATTCACCCTTACTTGGGAAAAAAGATGAGTTTATGCCTTTCTCAAGAGCACTAGCACCAAGTGAAACACATCAGCCTCATCCATGATTTAAACTCGGCTTGCCGATTCCGTTTCTTACGACGGTAACCGTTACTCCATATGTCCCTTGCTGTTTAAGAGTAGATTTACAAATATTCATGTAAACTCAAAAAGTCTAAGATCCAAATTACTATTGTTACTAATGTATTTGTCTTATTAATAATTGCTTCTTCTTTTTTCGTGGTGTCCTCGTGGTGTAATGGTTAAAGCGTTAGACTGCGGAATCGTAGTACGCAAGTTCGTACTCCAGTCGTGCTATTACGTTCACTTTCAGGCAAATACCCTTGGGAAAGGTATAAAACCCCTTATCCTCCTAGCTATGGGTTAAATAGTACCACTACTGTTCTTCTGAGAGAATGGCTTTGGCATTAAATAACCTAAAAAGAGTTGATATGCCATTAAACAAAGAAACCCATCAATTGCTTTTTTACTAAACTTTACATAGTCTGGTACAGAAACTTCAAGTTGCTTTCAGTACCTGCTGTTTCTGAATGGTGGTCACCGGTCTAAGTACTGAACAGACTCGTCGTTGCTTAACTTGGGAGGGGTCTAATGGGAAACGTATCTTTCATCTTGACTTGAACGTAATAAACAAGTGTTCATAAAAAAGTTCATAATATCAGCCTGCTGTGCTTTGTCAAAAATTCTGTAAATCACTCATAGATAGATAGATAGATAGATTTAAACAAACAGTAATAGAAACCGGAATTTCCTGAAATTGATAGAGTAATGTGTACAGAATAACATAACTTTATATCAAGTAAGCAATATATATATATATATATATATATATATATATATATATATATATATGTATATACAGAGAAAGAGAGAGAGAGAGAGAGAAAGAAAGAGGTGTAAAGAGGTGTAAACGGACTGATAAAATCCGGAAAAGACTGATACAAATAGAGTGATATAGATAGATTGATAGATAGATAGATAGATAGATTTAAATAAACAGCAAAAGTGACCGAAATTACCTGAAATAGAGAGAGCAATACGCAGAGAATAATCTATATCTATATCTATATATATATATATATATATATATATATATATATATATGCGCGTGCACGTGTGTGTGTAGCTAGCTTGCGATAGATAGATAGATAGATAGATAGATAGATAGATAGATAGATAGATAGATATAAACGGACTGATAGAGTCCATAAAAAACTGATATAGATAGAGTGAAATGCACAGAATGAGATAGATAGATAGATAGATAGATAGATAGATAGATAGATAAAAGAGAGAAAGAAAACAGATTTAGAGTCCAGTTACATAAGTTTCTATGTATAAAATATCCCTTGATGTGATTTTTATTTTATTATTGTTGTCATTACTTTCGGCTTTAGTATATCTCAGTCTGCGTCTTTACAAATAGATAGAGACAAAGAGAAAGAGGCAAGATGAGGTAAAAAGATAGCATACACTGAAGCATGTATATACAGAGTCATAATGAACAGGTATCAAAATGTGAAGCTTCTGTTACTGGATTCGTTTGCAAGGAAATTCCTTTCCTATGAGTTCAAAAGGCAGAAGAGATATGCGGTAAGCCAATAGTGTACATTCCCCACGATAAATCACTTTCAACTAACTGAATAGCTACTTCCTGTCAACAGTGCGCAGGTCTGTCATGAATCATTTTAAAGGGGCGTGGCAAATATGTTGAGTTATCTCCCTTGCTTTTTTGGTTTGAACTTCGATAAAATGTCTTGGCTGATCGTGCGCAAATAGCGAAGATAAAAAGGAATAAAAGTGGTAAGTAGCAATTTAGAGAAGAACGAGATAGAAAGAAAGAAAGAAAAAACGAGAAAGTAAGAAAGAAGACAAAGAACGAAATGGAAAGGAGGAAGACAGACAAACCAATAAATTGGCAAAAGAAAGAAAGAAAGAAAGAAAACATAGAAAAAGCAGACGGAGAGTTAAATCGAAAGGAGGGAGACAAGCTAAACCAAGGGATAAGCAAAAGAAAGAAAGAAAGAAAGAAAGAAAGAAATGCCAAAAGAGAATTTTCAAAAGAAAGAAGAAAGAAAAAAGAAAAGATTCAAAAAACGAAGGAAGAAACGACCAAGAACCTTTATGAAAAAAAAAATTAAAAATGGCATCATGAAAAAAAAATTAAAAATGGCATCATGTCCGAACGGTATTGAGGTGCGTTGGCATTTGGTTGTTATTAGGTAATTTTCAAATTTGTGCCACACCCACTATACTCAAACGCTGTGACGTCACCTTTCTAGCTTTGGCGATACAAAGAGACGCGGGAACTTGATATCTGCACGTAGACGAAGATTCAAAAACCAAGGCGTGGCCCATTAGATGCATCAGATTTCTGTCTCTGACGACGACGATGACGACACAGATGAGATTATTCAAAAGAGGTAGAAGGCTAAATGAAAAGAGTCATGACTCGATTTGGAAATCTTTTTCTTTTTTTTTTTTTTTTTCAGTTTTGTTTAAGTCTGTTTACGTTTGCAATAAATAAACACACTTACAAGTACACGGTATCAGACTCGCAAAATGGAGGTGTAAACGTATTTACCTTTCCCACCGTATAAGTGGATGACTTTCCGCGTATTCACGTATGTACGCACATATGTGTACATAACAGGGCGATTAAAACCATACATACATATATATATATATATATATAGTTCTCTCACTCGACCATAGATAGATAGATATATAGATAGATATGGACGAACGGAGAAAGAAAGAAAGAAAGATAAGAGACAGAAAACAAGGCACTCTAACACATTCATATATATATATATATATATATAGAAAGAGAGAGAAAGCGAGAGTGAGAGAGAGAAAA
>OY757905.1:68494928-68542428 GCA_963585895.1 Sepioteuthis lessoniana | reverse complement strand
GGGAGGATAAGGGGGTTCATACCTTTCCCGAGGGTATTTGCCCGAAAGTAAACGTAATAGCACGACAGGAGAACGAACTCGGCAGTCCATCACTTTAACCATTACACCACGAGGACCCCCTGTTTCTCAGATGGAAATTATATATATGCATACACACACACACACACACACACACACATATAAATATATATATATATATATATATATATATATATATATATATATATATATATATATAAACTCTGGTTTAAATGGACTGAATAGTACCTATATATATTGACATGAAATTATTGTTTATACAGGTTTGGTTAAAGACCACGAGACTTTGATCTTATTTATATTCTAATTCTGCTTCTTTCTAACTTATTACTACCTTATATCCATGAGGGTCCAATTGATAAGAACCTCATTAATAATAAAAACTAAATAATCATCGCACCTAAAGTCAACATAAAGAAACAATACGGCAATCTACCTTAATGTAATCCAGAGTGCATAGATGCTAGACCTATGAACAATTCTTTATCAATTGGTCCCTGGTGCAAAGAAACGAGCAAGAAAGCAGGCGAAAAAAAAAGAGGAAAATTTAATGGTATTTAACCACACTTGTACAAAACAACACACATATATATATATATATATATATATATATATATATATATATAGATAGATAGATAGATAGATAGATAGATAGATAGATAAAGAAAGAAAGAGAATGAGAAAGAAAGAGAGAAGTGGGTGAATGAATAAATCGTGCAAAAAAAATTGCTCAAATACTGGCCAGTAAAGCAGAATTAAACCGAAAATAAATTGGTTTCTCACCTCCTAATGTCAGTTATAAAGCTGACTTGAAAAGGCGAGAAAACAATTTATTCTAGCTTATATATATATATATATATATATATATATATATATATATATATATATATATATATATATATATATATATATATATGAAAATTGTGTATGAAAAGAGAGCTAAAAAGTTATAGATCTATTTATAATAGATCATGTTTATAAATTTTAATTAGAATCAAAATTTTAAATTAAAATTCTGCCTTACTTCTTTTATAACTCTGTGTTTCAAGTGTCTGGGGAATCATTAGATGGGAAAAAACTCCATTTGATATTTGTAACAGCATATGAAACTTAGAGTAACAGAAACTGAGACTCAGAAATTGTATTATATTATATAATCTAAATTTCTCTTTTCGTTTTTGCTTATGATAGACAGTTTCATAGGCATAATGTTTTGAAATAAGCTAAGAGGGTGCTGGTCTTTGACATTGTAGAAAGTGAATTCGTGCTCCAGTCACCCTATTACGTTTACTTTCGGACTAACACCGGTGGGAAATGTATGAACGCTTTCACATTTACCATCAATAGATTAAATAATACCACTGTTGATCTTCTTGGATTTGGCATTAAATAACCAACGAAGGTTGATATGCCATTAAACAAGGAAAACAAAACAAGTCAATCACATAAGCTCCCGTGAAAGATTATCAAAAAAGAATTTAAATCAGCAAATCTATTATAGCAGCTTATTTGAATATTGTAAGAACATGAGACTAACTGAATGGAACAAGACAAAAATATAATTTTGATTATCTAAATGTATTTTAGATTATTTTAATGTAATTTTGGTTATTTAAATTAACTTTAGATTATTTAAATGTTATTTAGATTATTTAAATATAATTTAGATTATTTCTTAAAATAACAGATCGATTTATATAAAAAAAAAAAGATTTTTTTTAAATTGGAAAAAAAAGTTAAAGAAAGGGCAATAGTTTAAATTACTTCGATCGGAAAAATAATTGTAACAGAAGATGTATGTTCAAATGAGATAATATTCTAAAATGAAAATTAATATATAAGTCTCGAAAGCCAGTGATCGTAAGTAAGATACTTGATAAATGTTTACCAAATGTAATCAGTTGTAATCGGTTTATATGTAAAAGCGAGAAAAAACTTGAAACAAGTAAGTCATTTTGATTTTTTCAGACATCTTTCCAAAATCTTTTATTTCTAATTTGTTTAAAATCTATTCAAGCTAAAACAAAAGAAATCGTTGATTATAACCATAAATTTTCACAGATTTATGATGACAACTTTCTTCCAAAAATCAAAATTGAAGAAGTTTATTCTTTACCGCTTTAGCTCAGTTGGCTGGAGTTGTACAATACACTGACTGCATCTTTGGTGAGGGGTAAGATCCCCACCCAACAAGTGCCCTGGATATGATACTAAAACAACTGATGACGCAGCTCCTGTCCTGGAGCTTTGGGAAATGTGCAGTACCCCTTCATTGCCTGGGGGTGTCCTCGTGGTGTAATAGTTAAGCGATGGACTGCGGAATCGTAGTACGCGACTTCGTACTCCAGTTGCACTATTATGTTCACTTTCGGGCAAATACCCTTGGGAAAGGTATGAACCCCCTTATCCTCCCAGCTATGGGTTAAATAGTACCACTACTGTTCTTCTAGGAGAATGGCTTTGGCATTAAATAACCTAAAAAAAAAAAAACTCTGAATTAAAACCTGTTAAACTCCGCTAAAAAATTGACCTTGTGTCATATCCTGCCCGTGCGGAGGGGTTGGGTAAATAAGATAACCTAAAAAGAGTTGATATGCCATTAAACAAAGAAACCAAACCAAACCCTTCATTGCCATTGCTCCCAGGCTCAATGAAACATGAAGTAGATGAATCCGTTGGGATCCTATCAATGGATCAATAAGAACTGTTTGAAATTTAAACTTAGAGCCAGCTAATGACTTATGTTGGACAGTTAGAAACAGAACTGTTTAACCATTTAACTGTGCGTAAACAAGTGACAGTCTAATTGAATTTTTAGTGATATATAGCATTACAAGGGCGCCTCGGGTAGCGTAATGGTTAGCAAGCTAGACCAGCAAACCTACACGGGTGAGTTCCAGTCTCATTTGGTGCCCCATTCATATGGCCTTGTGCCACATGTAAGCAAAAAAAAGCTTAGTAAATTACTATAGCAGCACAAATAAAATTATCAAAGTGAAATACTTGAAGCCATTTGCCAGTATGCAAAATAGAATTATTGATATTACATAGCAATACTTGAAAACCCCTCACTATGTGCAAACAAATGATTAATATTAAATAGAAATATTTGTTAGATTGCAATAATTAAAGCTATGTAACTGTATAGGAATAATAGAAATTCAGGTGTGTAAACATATTAGTTCTAACTCATCTAAGAACAAAATTACTACAAAGTATTTACTCGCAAATGATAGAAGTATAACCATTTAACTATGTTTGCCCAGTCGGCTGAGGCTGTAGAATACACTGACTGCACCTCTGCAGAGGAGTAAGACCCCCCACCACCACCAACGTGTGTCCTGGATATGACTCGAAACAATCTGATGGTGAGGTTCCAGTAATGCTGCAGCTTCGGGAAATGTGGAGCACCCCTTCATTGCCATATCTCCCAGGTCCGCTCTGGCCCGGAATGGTAGCACCTTATAGGGTCCTATCTAATGGACAAATTGAACTAAACTGGGTACTTATGCTAAACTGAATTGTTTGAAATGGAACTGTTTTTATATGCTAAACTGAATAGCTTGAAATAGAATTTTTTTTGTCATCGAAACTGTACTTAAGCTAAACTGGGTTGTTTGAAATTGAACAGTTTTGACATTTAACTGTGTGTAAACAAAAAATATACCTATACTAAACTGAATTATTTGAATTAGAACTGTTTGACTAAACTGAATAGCTTGAAATAGAAATGTCTTTGTCAATTAAACTGTCAACTTGTGCTAAACTGAAATGTTTGAAATAGATCTGTTTCTTTATATGAAAATAGATTTACCATTAAATAACCTACAAGTGTTGATATGCCATAATACCCAAACAAACAAACATTAGACCATAGACTCAAGATATTAGCACAAGCAAGAGTATTTCTTTGTAAATTGAAGAAAAAGTAATTTTTTATTATTTTTTGAAATCCTGAGTAACCATTTTATCAAAGCAAAATGGCCGAATCTAATTGTTGTGAATAAGGAAGTGCAATTTTCCCTGTGTAGGATTCTAAACTACATCTGGTTGCAAGGATTCAGGGCTGGAACTCTGGGGAAAATAGGGAGTCCCTTTATTGCTTTTACTCTCAGTTCTAGTTTGATCCAGATTATTTGTACGTTTAAGGATCCCATCTATGGATCAAGTAGGTCTGTTTAAAAAACATTAGTGTCATGAATAGAAATGCTTTCAACCATCTACCTATGTAAATAAATTATTATTATTATTATTATTATTATTCTTTTAGAGTTTTTCACATCACCGGTAGCTGAAGTGTGAGTGATAGCAAGTCTCCTCAAGTCTCCAAGACTCTTCTCAGTAATCTGGCCGTTCTCAATAATGCAGTCGTTTAGATGGTCTCCACTCGGTCGCCAACTTACAAGTCCTCCAGTCGCTTTAATAATCCTTTAGTTACTGTACCAAAAGCACCAATCACAATTGGTATAATTGTCACCTTCATGTTCCATAGTTTTTTCAATTCTCTAGTAAGGTCAAGGTATTTATCCTTCTTTTCACGTTCTTTCAGTTTTATTCTCTTCAGTTAAAACATAACAATAATTCACCAAAAGATTTTACAAGTCACCGAAAATCAAGCGTTTTTTTTTAAAGAGCAATTTGTACTAACCCAACGAACATTTCTGAAGAATTATTTAGTCTGTGTACACCTTTCGATATTTGCTATTTACTAAGTAAAAGTTGGGGGGGTTTCTTTAATATCTTTCCTAAGAATTACACGACACCTGATTCTAGAAGATTCCATTCGAAAATTCTGTTTTTGCGTTTGTTTGTTTTTGTTGTGGCCCCGGAAGGGGTCACTAATGAAAACGCAAACACGGATATTAGATAACAGATTATATTACACAAGAAAGATAGAGTTACATAGAAAAGATAAGAAGTCTCGTACTGTTCGGATAACACCAATATTGATCTGCCTTCTAACAGCTAAATCTCTCAGTACTAATAACGGTGAGAAGAGTCCATTATGGTGATATGGGTAGGGCTCCCATAACACCCCCTCCCCCAAGCCTTCGTAAAAGTGCTGTTAATATTTTTTTCTTTTTGGGTCGATCATCAACGGGTCTATGAATTTCCTTTTTTTCCCTGACTGACGTATTTCAAGTGTTGATTGGGGAGGATCTAAATCGAACATGTCGAAAATGGCGTCTATTGGCTCTTCTGTTTGTGGTACATCGTTGGAGTCGTTCAAACAGCGTCTCTGTGACTGGTTTTGGTGTCTCTTATGTGTGTATTTGGGTTCTTCTACGATGTACACCATATCACCAATTCTTTTTTTAATTATTCCACGTATCCAACAGGACGTGTTATTTTGATATTTTTTAAAGTAATTTTTTTCTCCCGGGTTGAACCTTTTTTAGGCGCTAATGTGGTCTTTCGTAGCTTATTTTGTTTCGGAAGTAGCTTATCGAAGACGGATCTTATCTTTCTAGCAAACTTCGTCTCGGCTGGTGAGACTGCGAGTGGTGTATTGAGATTGGGTGTGATTCTGTATACCTGCAGAAATTGCTGTAGTGCCTTGTCCGTCGGGGTACCTGATGCTTTTTTGAGTGCTCGCTTTAACGTGTCTACAAAACGTTCAGCCTGGCTGTTTGATCTTGGGTGATATTGCAGTGTGGTTATGTGCTTTATTTGGAAGATTTCGCAGAACTCCTTGAATTTGACTGATGTGAATTGCCTTCCGTTGTCGCTGACCACACAATCTACTACACCGAACCGCGCAAACAGTTTATGTAGGAACCCAATAGTTGTCTCCGTAGTAGGTCTTCTGCATCTGAGAACCTCAGTCATTATCTACTACAATCAGGTTGTAGAAATCTTCCAAGGGACCCGCAAAATCAACATGTATCCTTGACCAAGGTTGTTCTGCTTTTGTTCAAGGTTTGAAAGTAGTTGGGGGTGCTTTTGCCGCTAAGGCACAGCCTTTACATTTTTCGATTATATCCGTAATGTCGTTATCAATCTTCGGCCAATAAACATAGCTTCGCATGAGACTCTTCATTCTATTTATTCCCGGGTGTCCCGTGTGGAAATGTCTGTTTTGCAATTTCTTTAGTATTACGACCCTTTCACTATATAGGAGGACGTTGTCACATAATGAAAATACTTCTGGTATTTTTTCGTTTTTTACTGTGATTTTCTGTTTAATATTGGTAATAAAGTCGTCCTTCATTGCTTCGCTTTTTATCTCGAGTAGCGTAACTGGCAGTTCTTTGATGGTGTTGGCTATCTTGTTTTTAATTTCACAGTCTGTTCGTAAGGATACTATTATTGTGTCCTCGAAGGGTTCACTATACTTCAGTACCAACCTTGATCGTCCATCTGCGTGGCCAATCTGTTTTGACGGGAGGTATTCGATTTTAAAATTGTAGTTCAGTAAAATCGTTCCCCATCTTAGTAGCCTATTGGCAGTATAAATTAGTAGACCCTTTTTTGCTCCGAAAATGGTTATTAGGGGCTTGTGGTCTGTTTGTAGAGCAAAGAATCTGCCATGCAAGTATCGGTGAAATTTTGTCACTGCAAATATTATTCCCAAGGCCTCCTTTTCCATCTGGGAATAATGCTTTTCGGCCGGAAGAAGGGTTCTAGATACGTGGGCTATTGGCTTTTTTGTCCCATCGGGCATTCTATGTAGGATACACGCACCAACCCCATATGAGCTGGCATCGCTTGCGACAATAATCTCCAGTTTGGGGTCATAGTGCGTGAGAAAAAGATCAGATGTTAATGCTTTTTTAATTTGGTCAAATGCTGTTTGACATTCGGGCGTCCATCTCCACTTTTTATCTTTTTATAGTAGTTAGTTTAGCGGGGCGCAGAGATCGTGCAAATTTTTTATGAAACTTTGGTAGTAGTTTGCAAGTCCAAGGAAGCTCTGTAATGTAACATTATCAGGGGTGGGCATATCCTTGATAGCTGTAGCCCTTTCGGGGACGGGACGTCTCCCGTCTTTGTAATTGATATGTCCCAGATATTTGATTTTGTTGATACAGAAATCGCATTTTTCTTCCTTTACCTTGAACCCAAATTCCCTTATTTGTGCGAAAACCTTTTTTAGATGTTCTCTGTGTAGCTCCTTCGTCTTACTACTAGTTACAATATCCTCATGATAAGCGAAAGTGAAGTCAAAGCCGCCCAGCATGGTGTCCATCACCTGTTGGAAGATAGCCGGTACGATTTTTATTCCAAAAACTAGTCTGTCAGATTTTTACAGCCCTCTGTGTGTATTAATACAGAGTAGTTTAGAGCTATTTTCTTCGGCTGGAATCTGGAGGTAGACCTCGCTTAAGTAAATTTTTGAAAAGACTTTTCCTCCATTTAATTTATTAAAAACCTCTTCTGGGCTAGGGAGTGGCTAGTGGTAATCCTTGAGTGCAGCATTCAATCCCGTAGAAAAATCTGGGCAAACACGGATTTCCTTAGATTTTTTTTCCTATATGTACCGGTGGAACAGCCCATTCACTGAATTCCACTTTCGATAATATGCCCATATTCACTAATTGGTCTAACTCTTTATCTATTTCTTCGGTCGCAGCGATCGGTACGTTTCGCTTCTTTCTAAAAATGGGGCATGTATTTTCCTTCAGTTCAAATTTTGCCTTAATTTTAGTACATTTGCCAAGACCAGCCGAAAATACTTCGGGGAAACTACCTTTTAGTTCCATCTTAATTTATTCAGCTTTGGCCGTAATACATTCTACTTTTTGGCAAAACGTATTAATTGGTTGATCCCAGAGATTAAATTTCTGAAACCAGTCCGACCCAAACAAATTTTCTGTGTTCTTCACTACGAAGACTTTTAATTTTTTGGTAATAGCATTTAGTGATACTGGGATAATTACTTCACCTTCAAATTTTATTTTGTCTCCTGTTACCGTTCGCGCCGTCTTGCTTGTCATATTTATCATTGGCCTATTTAATTTTCTCCAAGTTTGTAAGTTTATTATTGATAGATCAGAGCCAGAGTCTAACTGAAATCTTACCGACTTATTTAGTAATTTGACTGTTATGTATTTAGGAACGACTTTGTCTGACTCGTCCTCGCTTTTTGTATGTCTGACTCTGTTTTTAATTATTTTTATTTTTCTACACTGTGAGCCCTAATGACCGAATTTATCGCAGTTTTGACATTTTTTGTACGATAGGAACAGTCCTTGGCCCAATGTACTTGTCCATAGCGGTAGCAAGCGCTGGGTGATTTTTTTTGGTTATCACTAGTCTCTCTGTATTGAAATTTTGGGTAATCATATTTTCTCTCTCTTTTACCGGAGTGTATGACTAGGATCTATGCTTGACTTTCCTTACGTAAGCAACACCAGACTCCTTCATATTTTTTTAATCTTTTCTGACATTCACTATCCTCTGACAGTCTTCGGTCAGTTTTTGAAGTGTGAGATTGGGTTCGTTCTCTAATTTCGACAAAATTCTGCATCTGATTTCCGCGTCTTTTGCCGACACGAGGCCTTGTGCGAATATCAAGCATTTGAAGTTATCTTCTGACAATTCACCTAGTTTAAAATTGTTGCAGTTTTTATTGACGACCGAGGCAAACCTAAAATAATCATTACTGTCCCTTTTTGTTAAGTTGAGACATTTCCATCTTTTGTGGAAAAGAGACGTTTTGGAGCTGAATAATTCTGACAGTAATTTAACTGTTTCTAAAAACCCAAGTTCGCAAGTTGTTTTTTTTTTTTGGTAAGATATAATCTACAAACTTGTGTTCCACAGTTCCTAGAATTTATAGAAGTAGCTGGACTTTTTTTGCATCAGTCCAATCGGCACAGTCGGTAATATAGGTATCTTCATATCTTCTGCAATATGCCTCAAAGGTCTTATCCTCATCTCATGCGCAGGAAAATGTTTCGAGTGCGTTCCACACTTCATTTTGAGTGAAAATAGTAGTACTATATGTGGGCTGGTTATTACTTAAGCTTTTAAAAAGTGCTTCTTGTTGTTTTTGCAATTCAAGGAAGAACCGTTGTTGTTTTATCTCGTTTTTTAAAGATTCTTTCTTCGTTTTCTTTCGGAAGTTGAAGGAGTTTTTTCCTCATTTTTTTTGTTGAGACTCCATTTGGAACTTCATCATTTGCGCAAAAATTTCTTTAAGGTCTTCCATTTTTTTTAGACTTTAAAAAAAATTCTGTTCAAAAAATCTTTTTTTTTCTCTGGAGAGGTGAAGTTTGTTGGGTTTTTTTTTCTTCAGTAAATAGCTCCAGAAATCAAGAATAATTACTGTGTGTGTGTGTTTTTTTTTATACAACACAAAACTGTAAGCGCCGAATTAATTTTTTCTCTCTGAAGTTGGGCGATGAAAGAAAAATATGAAAATCACTTTTTGATTACGTGACAATCTTACTTACAAATGTTGTTTTTTTAAATATCCGCTATCCGTCATTTGTACAATTTAATACCTAGTAGTTGTTTAACAAAAATCTTGTTCGGTTCGTTATATGCTGGATCTTTGTTGTAGATTCTTTAACAACTTGTCATTGGGTATCTCTTTGTTGTTGCGATGTATCTTCACCTGTATGTTGTGCGATTAACCCCTTTTGCTTGTTGGAGAGTCCCTTTTTTCGTTCGAGTTCATTGTCGCCAGTATGTTGAGACCCCGGAAAGGGTCACTAATGAAAACGCAAACACGGATATTAGATAACAGATTATATTACACAAGAAAGATAGAGTTACATAGAAAAGGTAAGAAGTCTCGTACTGTTCGGATAACACCGATATTGATCTACCTTCTAGCAGCGATATCTCACAGTTCTAATAACGGTGAGAAGAGTCCATTATGGTGGTATGGGTAAGGCTCCCACAACAGTTTTTTTTTGGGGGGGGGGTCTTTTTGGTTGGGAGTGCTTGCTTTTATACATTAAATGGAAATAAACGGGAGTGCTTGAAGAGTGGGAGGGGGCAGAATCTAAAGTCTATTCTCTATGCTGCTAAATTTTTGAGTTTGTTGCGGTAGATTTAAACAATTCTTCAGTTAGCTCGAGATAATTGCACCTGGTAAAAACATCTAGCTGATTAGTGACACTCTTCTGTTAAAATATGACAATAATTCAACAAAAGATTTTACAAGTCTCTGAAAATCAAGCATTTTTTTTAAAAGAGCAATTTGTACTAACCTTTTACCCAACAGGCGTTTGTTATTATTATTATTATTATTATTATTATTATTATTATTATTATTATTATTAAATAGGTATTGTTACTTGAAGATGTACTGTTGAATATAAATTATTAGTATTAGTTAGGAATACTTGTTAACATATAACGATGAGCAAAGAAATGATTAGTAGAGCTAAAAAGTTTGTTTAATAAATGATTCTATTTGAAGATTCTCGTAATAGTTGGATAGCCTCCTACTTCCTTATGCTTGTTAATAATCATCCAGAAATAACCGCTTGTTGTGTGTTCGGTGAAGGTTATAGTCAAACTCTATTTTGTTCATTGTAGACCCATACTGGAAATTTGGAGATCTCTCATGCTAGGAGGAAAAAACAACAATTTACATATCTGCACATCTTCCTTAATCGTATTTTTAACTACAACGTTTTCTTATAATTTATCCGTTGAACATCAATGTATGGTTCACAAAACAGTGAAAAATATGCATATTGTCATCTTTGCACATGCGTGCAGTTCAACGTCTGAAAACCTCGTGACTTATAGTTCAAACTACCTTCTCTGTGTCGTCTAAATAGGGGACTTTTTAATTAACAACAGCCTTGGAATTAAACTGACTCCTTGGGTCACTATCTTTCACTCATACTAAGTGACACTACGGTATCTCTGTACCCGTTTAGCGGTTAGACTTGTTTAAATTGCCTGCACTATATATCAATAATACATCTCACTAATCAATTTACAAATAAATTTCAGTATATAACCCATAAGGAGTTGACTCTACATTCCCAGATCTCCAGCACTTAAACTCCAGTTTAGTGACATACTCAGGAACATCCTTTATGGGTTAGGAGGGCGTAGCCTTCTTCTAATCCCCATCGACTTAGAGACAACGACTTACTATAAAATTTACGAATACATACATTTTCAACTCAACATGCATTTTAGTTGGGTTTGATTTGGTTTCTTTGTTTAATGGCATTTCAACTTTCATGTGTTTTTTAAAGCCAGTGTTATCCTTGTAGAAGATCAAAAGTGGCATTATCTAAACCATGATTGGGGAGATAAGAGGGTTCGTATATTTCTCTAGAGTATTTGATCGAAAAGTGAACGTCATAACGTGACTTGATATCGAACTATCTTACTACGATGTCACTGTCCAGCACGTTAGCCACTACGCCATGGAGACTTCTCCATCTGTTTTGGATGGGACATATAGAAAAGTCAATGATTATAAGTTTACAGATATATGACATACTACCCAGAAGTACTTAAAGATTGAAAGAACTATTTTCTTTCGTCGTGGAAACAAATACACGTGATACCCATCCCAAACATTTCACTTTCACTATCACTTCATATACAGTAGCAGTCATAAATAAGTACACACCAAACAATTTTCTATAAAAAGTTAATTTTTTTCTAAACCAAAGATAACAGGACTCTATTTTTTCAATTGGAAAGTTATACAATCAAAACAGATATTATTGCCAAAATTGAAACTCTGTAACGAAAAATTAGACAAAGTAACTGTCCGAAATTAATTACAGTCTTTACATTTATTAATGCATTTTTGTTACATAGTTTCCATGTAGTAGAAGTTGGTTATAAATAATGCCTAATAATATCCGTTTTCATTGCATAATGTCGTACTTGAAATGTTAAAAATCTGGTATCTTCGGTCTAGAAGAAACTTAATTTTTTCCAATGAATTGTTTTAGATGTACTTATTCATCGTTGATACTGTGTATGTATTGTTGTTTTACATAGTCTTGTGAATGTTTTTTATTATATTGTCCTATGTACACATTCATTGACTCATCTTGGGTATAATTTCTTTGATCTGTTTTACGTGAGTTATCTATAATCTAATTGTTGTATCGTTCGTTCAATAAAGGTATTCCACAGGTATAAGCCGAAGAGTTGGCAAGTCTATCAGAGAGCGATTAATGCTTTCTTCCCCTGAAGTAGTCAGACACCGTCCATTTATATCTTTACCGGTGTCATACTAAAAAGAGCCACTGAGTGTATAGTTCCGGTATAACACTAATTAGTGTGTGCACTGAATGTCGGAATGATAATGAAGAAAGTATTTTGATTGATTGATTGATTGCATGATTGATTTTAACGGTATGTTAAATCCTCTGTGGTTATTCTATGCATAAAAGTAAGGGAACTACGTAACAATACATTTATATCTTCATTCTTTGAGTAGTTACTTAAGGGTTTCTCCTTTCTTTTTGTCTTTCTTTTGTTTTTTTTTTTTTGTTTTTTTTTTTTTGGCACAAGGTTTTATGATATCAGGTATCTGTATCGAATAAAAACGATTTTCAAACAGATCCATTGGATCCATTGATATAACGCTTACAGGTACTCACACATAGTCTTAGAGTTGACCTTGCGTAATATATTAGAGGTTGATAATTGATTATATTAGTTAATTATTTTATTTGTCGTGATAATTTGCAGATAATAAAGAGCGTACATAGATTGCATTTAACCAACCCCAGGCTGAAAACTGTTGGGATATAAGAGTATTCAGAGATTGCATTTTACACCCCAGGCTGAAAACTGCAAAAATATAAGAACATTCATAGATTGCATTTAACCAAACCCAGGTTGAAAACTGTTGGGATATAAGATGTTCAGAGATTACATCCCCCTCCCCCAGGCTGAAAACTGCAAAAATATAAGAACATTCATAGATTGCATTTAACCAAACCCAGGCTGAAAACTGTTGGGATATAAAAGTATTCAGAGATTGCAGTTTACACCCCAGGCTGAAAACTGCAAAGATATAAGAACATTCATAGATTGCATTTAACCAAACCCAGGCTGAAAACTGCAGAGAAAACTACCTTCTCTGTGTCGTGATAATTTGCAGATAATAAAGAGAGCACATAGATTGCATTTAACCAACCCCAGGCTGAAAACTGTTGGGATATAAGATGTTCAGAGATTACATCCCCCTCCCCCAGGCTGAAAACTGCAAAGATATAAGAACATTCATAGATTGCATTTAACCAACCCCAGGCTGAAAACTGTTGGGATATAAGAATATTCAGAGATTGCATTTTACCCCCCAGGCTGAAAACTGCAGAGATATAAGAACATTCATAGTTTGCATTTAACCCACTTTAGAAAGCTATGAGACTTTACTTTCTATAGTATTCAATATTAGCATTACTTACCGATGTAATACAAAGTATTTTAACCAGTTAATGATGAAATTTTAATTAAACGGTAAACGTTGGAATTTTCTTTATGAAAACGATTCTAAATCTTACTGCACCAAAAATATGTCTTTCTAAAGCATGAAGTGTGCCCTTTTATAAGTTCTTATTTATAATCAAGTTGTGCTGAGCCCAGTCGGCTAGGGCAGTAGAATTCACCGATTGCATTTCTACTGAGGAGTATCCCCCTATACCAAAGTGTGTCCTGGATATGACACTAAGCCATCTGATGGCAATAAAAAATGCTAAATAATATCTTATAATGTTTTACTTGAAATAATAAAATTCTTGTATCATTGGTTTAACTTTTGCTAATGAATTGTTTGGGATGTTCTAATTCATCGATGAAACTGGATGTGTGTTGTTGTTTTCCATAGCAAACAGATATACCCAGCATTGGGGAATGCAGAATATCCCTTCACTGTCATTGCTCCCATGTCCGTTTTGGCCTGGAGTGGAAGTACTCAGTAGGGTCCTGTCCTTGAGTCAAATATAACTGTTTGAAATTTAAATTCACAGCAAATAAGTGACTTATGCTAAACTGAACTGTTAGACACAGAAATATTTGATCTCTTAACAATGAGTAAACAAATGACTGAGGTTTAATTGAATTTTTAGTGATACATCGCAATACTTAGAACTATAAAACTTCGTTAACTTATGTTTAGATATCATATATATCTCATAAACTGTGTAGCATATCCATGATACGGATATTTGAAATAGACATATTTATACGGATATAGGAATCCGAAAACACTCGAAACACTTGACGACTCTCTTTTGGTTCAGGTACGAAACTTTTATTTACCTTTTTGAGTTTAAGGTTTTTCGACACGAGGAGAGAGAGACACAATTTCTTTCTATCCTGACTTTTCCATCTGACCCCACCACGTGTGGCACCCCCACCGCAAACTACTGCTCTGGCCTCGGCGAGCTCCGAAAATCGACTTACTTCGTCCAAGCTCAAATCTCAACTCTTGTTTTTTTTCAAATTTCAAAATCCTCAGTGCTTCCGGGCCTGACGTCATTCACGTCCCAGGTCACATTTCCTTCTGGGGTTTTTATTGTGACATCTCTGATTATCCCATCCGCCCCGCACGCGCGTGCACACCTGCACTGAATGTGTGCACCTAACTAACCTATGCTTTAAGCCGAAAGGTTCTCAGCCTAACTAAACCGAAAGGCAAGATATATAAAACGAAAAATGATAATATAAAAAAATTCCTCCGCAGTTATATTACTACTGGATTTGGCATTAAATAACCTACAATGGTTGATATGCCATAAAACCAAACCAAACCAAACCAAGTTGTGCCAAAGAAAGGAAAATCTAAAGTGAAAAACTGAAAATCTTCGAATAGCAGCTCAAAAGGACCAACCTTATCAAAGCAAGAATAGATTTGATGCATCAAATTAGCAGACTTTAAAGTTTAACCGTACGGACAAATGGTATATGCACAACCCAGAATCTGTCTTAGAGAATGAGACGAACAAATTCCTCTGGATTTTGACATACAAACGGATCACCTCACCTTGGCCAGACGACCAGACTTTTTAATAATCACCAAAAAATTGTGGACGTAGCTGTCCCGGCTGACCACAGGGTAAAATTGAAAGAAAGTGAAAGGAAGGATAAATACATGAACCTTCTTAGGGATTTGAAAAAAACTGTGGAACATGAAAGTGACGGATATACCAATTGTAATTGGTGCTCTTGGTACAGTCACCAAAACATTGATAAAAGGACTAGAGGACTTAGAAATAAGAGAACGAGTGGAGACAATCCAAACTACAGCATTGTTAAGATCAGCTAAAATACTGAGAAGAGTCCAGGAGACTTGTTAACGCTGATGTGAAAAATTCTCAAGGAGCAATAATAATAATAATAATAATAATAATCAACAAAAAAAGAGAACTTGCAAAATAGTCGACTTTGCTGTCCCAGCTGACCACAGAATAAAACTGAAAGAATGTGAAAAGAGGGATAAGTACCTCGACCTTGATAGGGAATTAAAAAAACTATGGAACATGCAGGTGAGAATTATACCAATTGTAATTGGTGCGTTTGGAACAGTAACTAAGGGATTCCTAAAGAGACTAGCGGACGTGGAAGTTGGCGGACGAGTGGAGACCATCCAAACGACAGCACTGTTGAGAACGGCCAGAATACTAAGAGGAGTCCTGGAGACTTGAGGAGACTTGCTGTCACTCAGATTCCAGTGAAAAACCATCGGCTAACGCTAATGTGAAAAGCTCTAATGAGTGAATAATAATAATAATAATAATAATAATAATAATAATAATAAAACAGAACGACAATGACCAGAAAACAAAAATGTGTAGAAAAACAAATGTATGGACATTTTAAACGACAAATAAACAACATCTCCCACAAAAATATGGATGTGGCTAAGAAAGTGAAACCTTAAGAAAGAAACTGTATCCCTCCAAATAGCAACAAAAACAACGCCATAAGAACCAATCCTATCAAAGCAAAAATAGACAAGACGCAACAAAACAGTAAATGTAGATTATGTGGTGAGAAAGACGAAACGATCAATCACATGGTAAGTGAATGCAGCAAATAGCACAGAAAAACTATAAAAATAGACATGACTTGGTGGGCAAGGTGATCCAATGGGTATTGTGCAAGAAATTTAAATTTGATCATGCGAATAAATGATACATATACAACCAAGCAGCTGTCCTGGAGAATGAGACACATAAACTCCTGTGGGATTTTAAAACGACCAGACCTTATAAAGATCAACAAAAAACAGGGAACTTGCGAAATTGTGGACATTGCTCTCCCAGTTGACCACAGAATAAAACTGAACGAATGTGAAAAGAAGGATAAGCACCTTGTAGAACTGTTAACTTTGCTGTCCCGGCTGACCACCGAGTAAAATTAAAGAAAATGAAAAGAAGGACAAATATCCTGACTTTGCTTAGGAATTGAAAAAAACTGTAGAACATAAAAGTTATATAATTGGTGCTCTTGGCACTTTTACCGAAAGATTATTAAAGGGACTGGAGGATTTGGAAATTAGAGGACGAGTGGGAACTACTACACTATTGAAATCGGCCAGAATACTGAGAAAAGTCCTGGAGACTTGAGGAGATTTGCTGTCACTAAAACTTCAGTGAAAGACCATCAGCTAATGCTGATGTGCAAAACTCGCAAGGAGTAAAATAATACATGCAAAATTAACGGTTCAAATTACACCAATCTTTAAAAGTAAAAGTCAAGAAAAAGAAAAAGAAAAATATAAAAATAAAAATTTTACAAGTCTCATCGACTAAAAATGACACCCAAGTGCGACAAGCGAAGGCGTGGACTGCTATCGATAGGTTTTCGATCATATGGAAGTCAAACCTATCTGATAAAAAAAAGCATTTTTTCCAAGCAACGATCGTGTCGATTCTACTATATGGATGCACCACATGGACGCTGACTAAGCCTATGGAGAAAAAACTAGACCGGAGTTGAACAAGAATGCTACGAGTCATATTGAACAAATCCTGGAAGAAACATCCCACAAAACAGCAGCTGTACGGCCAACTACCCCCCATCTCTAAAACCATCCAAATGAAATGGATAAGACTTGCTGGACACTGCTGGAAGAGTAAGAACAAAGTCATAAGCGATGTTCTCCTATTGGCCCCTTCATACGGACGTACAAGTGTTGGACGACCAACTAGAACTTATCAACAGCTCTCAAGATGTCGAGAGGAATTGACGGAAGCGATGGATGATACAGAAAAATGGCAGGAACGAGTCAGGGAAATCCGTGCAAGCGGCATGACATGATGATGATGATGAGAATATTTAATAACCTGGAGAAGGAGGGGCTTTGCCTAGCTATTCCTGTCTAAGACACGCTACATAAGTAGCGCCTTCACAAACAAACGAGATTACGATATCAATGATAACATTTATTACTCTTAGTATTGCAGACACAAGCTGAATGAAAAAAAAAAGGAAGATGATAGTGGACCAATTTTCAAACTTGGGAAGGGTCTGCTTGCTTCAATATTCATTAAACAGTTTTGCAGGACATAAAGTCAAACGATGAGAAGAAAGTTGTCATAGCTCAATTTACCGAAGAAAAGAAAGCATATCTGCCAGCCTAACTACCTTGAATATTTGTCACTTTTAGTATAAAATTCCTTACCAACCTGTCGTTAGATGCAGTGGTAATATTTTTCTTCACAATGTACCCCAATATTTCCTCGTCATAGAAAATACTGCAAAAGTATATATATATATATATATATATATATATATATATATTGTCATTTACTCATTGGGAGTTTTTCACATCAATTTTAGCTGATAGTCTTTCATAAGAGACTGAGTGAGAATAAGTCTCCTCAAGTCTCTAGGACTCTTCTCAGCATTCTGGCCGTTCTCAATAATTCAGTAGTTTGGATGGACTCCATTCGTCCTCCAACTTCCAAGTCCTCAAGTCCCTTTAATAATCCTTTAGTTACTGTACCAAAAGCACCAATCACGATTGGTACAATTGTCACCTTTATGTTCCATATTTTTTTCAATTCCATATCAAGGTCGAGGTACTTATCCTACTTTTCAAATTCTTTCAGTTTTATTCTATTAATAGATTCTACAGATATACTTTAACGGGATTATCTAATTCAAATGCTTAATGTAAAGTTTATAATATATGTAAACATATATGAATAAACTTATGCAGAGCAAAATATCATTTAGAAATAAGAAATAAGTATATTTTATTATAGATTTATTTCATACGTTTGTCGGGATCGTTAGATATGAGGTTGTGTAAATTTTCAGTTATGGTTCTTCCTTCTGGTTGAGGCTTATAACTTTTTGAACTACCCTCGTGTCAATTTGCAAATGATCAACTATGGTTCACATTTGAAGATTCCGACAAACAGGTGAAAAAAATTCATAACAGAATATACTTATTGATTTTCTTGTTTCTCGAAGAGATAGATAGATAGATAGATTGCAGAATCACATGCAACGAAAACAGCTATGTGTCCAAAAAAACTTTATCTGATAATGAATCTAAGGACAAGCGTGGCTTCGGTACCAGAGAATCAGTATACAAGTGCGTGATATTCTATATCTGTATGGATGATCGATGATTGAGAGTTGATCACATTTATAAAAGACGTATTTTAAAGAGTATAAAATTATGGAATTTGGTGAAAAACATTATTTTTGAAGTGTATGATAGATATTTTTTGGCAATTATAAAAATTTAAAACAAATCGGAAAGTGAAATTTTAAGAGGATTTTCGAAAGGTCATAGAATCGTGATGCAATTGTTGTTGACAGGAATTGTCAATCAAAGTCAAGCCCAGCTTCGGTTTATGAGTGCATAGCCATCATTTAGTCGATGCTGGACATTTTTTAAATTTTGCTATTCCAACATGAAATCTACTCAGCATTATTTGGCGAAATGGAAAATGTTATTTGATTGGTTAAAAAGGAAGTCATTAATTGATTGGCCTACAGGGAAACAGCCGGCCAATCATAGACAGGTCCAGATAGGGTTCATTTATCTATAATTGTAGCACATGTATAGTGGCTTAAGGGTGATTGTTTAAACAGTTGACGAAGAATCGCCACGATGTCATGTACAGGAATCGTAAAAAAAAGGCAACTCACCTCACACCTTCTCCCAGACAAGGTACCAAACTTATTGAATATCTTGAAAGAATATGAAGAAATTGAAGTTCAGATGAATAAATAAGTAAATATTCCTGAAAGAAGATATGTGTGTAACTAAAGGCATGACACCGTTGTTCCTAGTTTCTGCCACACTAGAGTGTAAGTAGTTTAGCTATATATCCGATTAACTCTTTTCCTTATAAAATCATTCGTATTATTATTATTATTATTATTCTTAATATTAATAAACAGCTGTTTACATTTGTTAAAAGTTAAATCCGGGAGCTCGTCTCAGTCTCCGAAGTTACCAATATCAATAGAAACTTGATTTAATGTCTGAACCGGTTCAGAAAGGAGAGGTTTCGACTAATTACGTCAGCATACATTCTACGGTTCTCTCGATACAACGTGGGAGTTGAAGGCGTTGGCGTAATGAGATCCTGCCCATTAGACCAAATCTCGATCGACATAATCGTATTTGGTAACCCGATATGGTTATAGAGACACACTCATATATATATATATATATATATATATATATATATATATATATATAGGGACATTCATATATATGTATATATATACATATATTGACACACTCATGTATATATATATATATATATATATATATATATGCATATATATATATATACAGTGTGTGTGTATGTATAACCTATACATGTTGCACATATGTAAACATACATATTTATGTCACACACACGCGCGTACACACATATTTTGTGTGCATGTGATTATAACCTATATATGTACATATATATGGATATACATATATGTATATATATACATCACATAATTTATCTCTCATTTCTCTCTCTCTCTCTCTCTCTCTCTCTCTCTCTCTCTCTCTCTCTCACTCACACACACACACACACACAGATATACACACATATATATATATATACGTTTGTCTAAATATATGTGCATTTGTGTTCGTTATTAAATAATTAACATTCATTGAGTGCCTGGTTCCATACACGAATATATATGTGTGTGAGTCTCTGTCTTTCTGTTTGTGTGTCTCAGTAGATATATATAGAGAGAATAGAATTAGAAACAAGCATCTTATAATGTCCCGGAATGGACATGAGCTTTATACAAACGTTTCAACTTACAGTTAACAATTCAGAATCTCAATAAAAATTGTGATCCGCAATAAAATTTGTGGAATTTGAACTTTGAACTGTTCTCATAGAAATTTGATAGCATAGCGTTACAGCTGATAGCCCAGTCGGCTGGGGCTGTAGAATACGCCGACTGCAACTCTGCAGAGAGATAAGACCCCCTCCCGTGAGTGTCCTTGATATGACACTAAACAATCTGATGGAGAGGTTCCAGTGAAGATAGAGCTTTGGGGAATGCAGACCACCCTTCATTGACATTGTTCCCAGATTCCTCTCAAGCCCGAAAAGGTAGCACCTGATAGGGCCCTATCTATGGGTTAAATAGAACTAGCTGCATACCTATGCTAAACTGAATTGTTTGAATTAGAACTGTTTGACTAAACTGAATAGCTTGAAATAGAAATGTTTTTGACAATTGAACTGTACTTACATTTAAACTACGTGCTTATGCTAAACTGAGTTGTTTAATATAGAACTGTTTTTGACATTTAACTATGTGTTAACAAAATCTGTACTTATTCTAGGCTAAATTAGAACTGTTTGAATAAACTGAATAACTTGAAATAGAAATGTTTTTGACAATTAATTGTGTAGTCATGCTAAACTGAATTTTTTGAAAAAGAACAAACTATTTGCATAAAAATGGATTTGGCGTTAAATAACCTATAAAGGTTGATATGCCATAAAACCCAACCAACCAACGTTCCAGCAGTGACATCTTATTAAAAGAATCTAATAAATTAAACTGATATGCTATCTTTAACAAAATATGTCTGCAAGAAATATTGCTGTCCAAATACATTCTATTCCCATTATAAGATAATTGTTGTTAGACGAAGATATTAACAAGCTAGAAATTCAACGTTCATGTCACAGTTTCATATTTTAATTGCAAAACAATCCAAAAGAAAACTTTAGTTCTTTGATTTCAAATAAATATATTGATTAAGCTTTATTTTGTTTAGTTTGGCATAAGGTTGAGTGGGAATGAAACAAATATATATATATATATATATATATATATATATATATATATATGGGGGTTGAGCACTCAGGCGAAGGAATTGTCGGCCGCCGCTCGCATAATGCAAAGCTCTTCGAAAGAATTGAGCACTCTGGTAGCCGATAGGGTATAAAAATGTAAACAAACAGCTGCTGTTGCTAAATAAATACCTTTAAATTCCCTTAGCCGACGTGGTCCGCTTGTCGGCCGAGAGGTCTGAGATTTAGCCTAACGGAAAGTTGGATGGGTTTCGATCCCGGTTTCGAGCGTCCTACGTGTCTAGCCACACTGAAGAGTTCTGATAGAATGAAACAGTCTGTCTGTGGATGACGATATATATATATATATATATATATATATATATATATATCAGGGGCGGAGATGGGACTAGTGCTACTCGTGCCCGACACGACCAATAACTCGGTCAATGTTATTCAAAATGGATTAAAAATCATCCATTAATTTCAAGCAAACATACTTAGTCCGATCTCAATTAAATTGCGTATCTATTCGATAACTAAGTAGCCAAAAGTTCATAAATATATATGGGAATAATACATCGATGCTGTTTTGAACTGATGGTCTTTGTCCGGCCGCCGTCAGATCCACTGAACATCCCATAAAATCAGCTATAATGTTGAACACGCGTAATCCGTGCCAGGCACTAGACCCATATAATAACAGTAATGTTAGCGAAATCTCGCTTTCGGCTGTAGCCAATAGAAAAAGCAAGCCAGAATACCGTGCTCAAAAAAATTAGCACAATGTTACTGCTGACAACTGTCTTGGGAAGAGGGAGAGGGACCGAGAGAGAGAGAGAGAGAGAGAGTGAGAGAGTGAGAGAGAGAGGGGGGATAGCAGATTATCGCCGTCGCCGACGTCATCATCATCGCTATGGTAAATGTTGGTTAAACGGCGTGTTTTAATTCGTTTTTTCACTAACAGATCTCTATTTCTTTAATGAATGTTGCATATATTACATTCTGTAACTAAAATTTGTTTATTTGAATACATTTTCAACAAATAATCTTTATTTTAAGCGAAATTGAAACTACTAGCTGTGTCTGTGTATATTGTCATCAGTTTCTTTATTCTAATAAACATATTTTTCTCGTCGTAGTAATAAACATCTTCTCTTTTCTTCTATACTTTTGAAAGGAAAAAAATTATCTTATCTACTATATTAACAAGACTACAAATTATATGGTATCTTGATTGTTTACAAAAAAAAAACACCATGCAAGGTACGTTTTCCAATCTGTGCTATACAATGGAGAATCACGCAGTAGCAACTATGATGACTTACTTTGGGTCCACGGACCGCGGGTTGGGAACTTAAGTTGACAGAAACCGGGCGGGGCACGAGTAGCAAAAATAGGCTAGAGTCGCCACTGATATATATATATATATATATATATATATTAGGACCTTGAATAAATTATCGCTGTTTTCCAACTGATGGCGTTTCCAGATTTGTGTCCGTGTAATTTCAAGTACTAACGCATTTCTAAGGAAGTACTACAAGCAAGCTAGGAATTAAGTGAATGTCATTTCGACGAAGTATAAACAATTTTGTTTTTCATAGCTTTAAACGTCGGATTTCGTGCCAATAAGTGTATTTACAGGAAATTTTACTCCACTACTTTATTCAAAAGAAATCTGCTTTTACTCCACTACTTTATTCAAAAGATATCTACTTTATTCAAAAGAAATCTCATAGAATTCTTGTTGAGACTTACGGCGACTGTACTCTGTTGAAATCAGCATGCAGAGATTGGTTTAGACGTTTCAAAAATAATGATTATGATATTGAAGTTAAAGAACGCTCTGTCACACCGAAAACGTTTGAAGACGAAGAATTAGAAGCATTATTTCATGAAGACTCATGTCAGCCACAAGCTGAACTTGCAGAATGTTTAGAAGTTGATCACTGAACAGTTTTGAAAAGTTTGAAAGCATTAAGAAAGTTTCAAAAGCAAGGATATTGGGTGCCGTACAAGTCGAAGTTGAGAGACGTCGAACGGCGTCTTATCACGTGTGAATAGCTGCTTCAATGGCAAAGAAAAAAAAAAGAAATTGTTTTTGCATCGTGACTGGTGATGAAAATAGGATACACTACGTTAATCCTAAACATAAAATATCATGGGGTATGCACGGCCGTGTATCAACATCGGCGGTAAAGCCGAATATCCATGGTTCGAAGCTTCTGCTCTGCAGTATTCCCAAGACATTGACTCGTGCGATTATCACGTTTCGATCGATGGAAGATGGCCTGACTAAGCATTCTTATGATGATCTCGAAAAAATGGGTTGACTCGTGGTTTACATCAAAAGACGTGTCGTTTTTCAGACGTAGAATTTAAATGCTGGCAGAAAGATGGGAAAAAGTAGTGGCTAGCGATTATTATACATAATAATCACGCACATATATATGTGTTTACTCGACCCCTGTGGCACAAAGTCAATTTTAAAGCGTCTCCCAAGAGATTACTTTTTAACAATTTTCCATGATATCAAGCATTAAGAGTGTCTGAAGATTTTTATTGTAAGGATCTGCTTTTAACCGAGAGAGATGCTCTAACAGGGACCCTCACTCCAACTTTTATATACGAGTTTATTTCTTATAATGATTTCTCCAAATCTTGATATCCATCAAGTGTGCTAGATGGCAGTTAAAATTACAAGAGATTTCATCGACCTTTAAACTGGTCCTATTTTTCCTCCTGAAATGTCTCGACACCCTCCTCCTTAAGCAAGTCAAGGGTGGAAAACGGTTTAGTCACTAGTCACTTGCTCAGACAGCAAATTGTATTCGACTACATGGTATTAGTCCTACTCTATAAGTTATATGACTCTCTCTCTCTCCCTCTCTCTCTCAGTCTGTCTATCTGTCTGTCTGTCTTCATATATATACATATATATATATATATATATATATATATACACACACACACACACACACACATATATATATATATATATATATAATGTGATCGTGTAATGAACGACACCAAATTTTTAGTCACAAAAAGCTGTTTTATCATATATTGCATGTTATGGACGACTCCCAACAAAGATAGCCTACAAAAATATATCTTCTTCATTGATTGACATGAAAAGAAAACATTTAAACACTTATTTCTATTTTCAGAACTACTACAATTCAATCAAAATCTTATTCATAACAGTCAAATTTCCTATTAGTCAAACCAAGTGTGTTTTCTCAAAATCTAGCTAATATCAAAACGTTCAGATAAATGCAGATTTTACGTTACTTTGTTTACTATTCATAATATTTTTACATGTTATCTTATTTACCATCCCCTCCGCTCGGGCAGGATATGCCACATGGTCAATTTTTAAACGGAGTTTAACAGGTTTGATTTCAGAGTTTTCCTTCTCCTAGACTAGTTGCCTCACCAAGAGCTGAAGAACCTAGTCTACCCTACTATTTACCCATAGCTGGAGGGAGAATAATTGGATTCATACCTTTCCCAAGGGTATTAGTGCTATGTGAAATGCAATCGTACTCGTCCAGGATTTGAACTCGTGTCTCCGTGTCCATTTCCTACGACGATAAACATTACACCATGGGCACCTCTAGAATTTTTATTTTTACATGTTATATATACAGGTGCTATAGATACAAAACAATGTAAAGTAAAAATTTTATAATCAAAACTAACAGCCTTGTTTTGATATAAACTATGTGGCGACACCTTGGATCGAAGTTAAGGCAAACATAGGCCTAGAAAAAAGGTTGGCTTCGACGTTTCGAAACGTATGTGTATGTATGTGTGTGCATGCTCATGTACGTCTGTGTGTGCGTATGCGTGTGTGTGTGTATGTATGTATGTATGTGCATGTTTGTGGGTTACTTTTTTATATTTTGGATATTTGAATGAGTAAAAAAACATGGAGTGTGAGCCGATTAGAAAATAGAACTCCTAATTAGTTATAAGTGCCAAAATCCTGATTGAAATTCGACTCCATAGTTTTATGACTACACTCACTAACAGCTCTAAGTTTCCTGTCTATAATATTCCTGTAATAAACAAAACGTGCCAAAATATTAAACGTACATATTTACTGCTTAGGAAGGAAGAAAATGATACGAGAAAAGTCTAATAATACAGAACAAAAAAATCTCATTATCGAGTCATTTTCATTAGAAGTTTTCAATGTAGAAAATTATATAGTATTCTTAGCAAAGCATTATTTTACTAAGGCATTCTTGCCAGTAACGTTTACGTTAAGTACTGAACACTGACAATGCTATTTTAACTGGTTTTATGATAAAACAGATTGCAATGTATGTTTCTAGTAAAAATAATGCATTTCTATCGTAAATTGTTCTTTCTACAGTAACGTCTGTAAACAAGTAGACTCAGTATAATTTTATCATCATCATCATCATGTCGAACCGCCAGCACGGAAATCCCAGACCTTCTCTCTCCACTTCTCCATATCGTTCATATCGTTCATTACCTCTGGCAGGTCTTCCCGTATCCTCACACAGCTGCTGTATGTACATTCGAGCTGGTCATCCTGCTTTTGCTCGGCCATATGTGGGGTTCCATAGGAGCACATCACTTATGAGCTCGTCCCTGCTTCTCCAGCAGTGTCCTGAATGTCTGGTTCGTCTACCATAATAATTTAATACTAAAAGTTAATTTCCTGCTAAACTAAATATACTAGGATTTTAAAACCCAGTCGGCTGGAACCGTAGAGTACACCACCTGTATCTTTGCCGAGGAGTAAGTTTTGGGAAATGTGGAGTACCCTTTCATTGTCTTTGCCCCTAAGTACAAGTGGTAGTACTTGTTAGGGTCCCATGAACAGGCCAAATAGAACTGTTTAACTATTTAACAGCACAAACAAATGGCTGATGTTAAATTGAATTGTTAGT
Source organism: Sepioteuthis lessoniana (assembly GCA_963585895.1). NCBI lineage: Eukaryota > Metazoa > Mollusca > Cephalopoda > Myopsida > Loliginidae > Sepioteuthis > Sepioteuthis lessoniana. The sequence continues at coordinate 68,516,273 of OY757905.1, read as the reverse complement.
GATGCATAGCACTACTTGGAACTATTTAACTCAGGTCAAAAGAATGAGTAATGTCGAATAGAATTATTATTTTCAAACAGCAATACATGAAACTCTTTAACTGCGCACAAAAATTAAAGTACTTGTATCATATAGCAGTATTTGGAACCATTTGGCTTTGTATAAATGAAGGAATTATGTAGAATATAATTATTGGTGTTAAATAGTAATTCTTGTAACCACTTCACTATGAGGAAACACACAATTGATATTATACAGAATTAATATTATTTGATAGCACTACTGTTACATAGTCAGATACGCGGATGTGTGAAATAGACATAGGGAATCCGAAATACACGACATTCACGAAATTGGTTCAGGTACGAAACTTTTATTCACATTTTTTGTTTAAAGGTTTTTCGACATGAGGAGCGAGAGAGACACAATCTTTCTATGCTGACTGCTTTTACATCGTCAGCTCTCAATCCAACCAACGCGCGGCACCAGGAGCGCACAAATTCGTCTGGCCTCGCCTAGGTCTCAATCTCGACTCTCTTGTTCGGAGGCCGGAACTCAACTCACTGCTTTTTCTCAAATCCTAAAATCCACGGCCCACGCTTCCGGTGCGTGACGTCACTCACATCCCCTGGTCTCAATTCTTATCTGGGATTTTTATTTTGACATCTCTGAATGACACATCCTCTCTGCGAGCGCGTGAACATCTGCGTAAATGTTGCGCCTAAGCGAAAGGTTCTCAGCCTAACAAAACCGAAAAGCAAGATATATAAAACGAAATCCCTCGACAATTATATTACACTACTTGAAACCATTTAATTGTGTACAAACAATAGCAATACTTAATTGTGTGCAAATAAATTACTCCTTTTAAAAAATGAAATTACCTACAAACTATTCGCTCACAAATCATATACTTATATCCATTTAAATGAATCCAAACAAATGACTGATGTTAAATTAGATCGTTAATATTAAATAGTAATACCTAAAGCCATGTAACTGTGTGCAAACAAATGAGCTCCGGGTTGTTTATAATTTTATCTAAAAACTATCTTTTATATATATATATATATATATATATATATATGTGTGTGTGTGTGTGTGTGTGTAAACCGGATTTGGTTTCAAATAACCCACAAGGGTTGATATGCCAAGGAAACCAACCAACCAAGAACCTAGGATTTTATTATTTCTTGAAAACTTTAATCTACCAAAACGAATATTATTAGCAGTTATCCTATTCTAAACTCATAAATATGAAAACCTGTAATAAAAAAAAATTGCATTACAATGCAAAAAAGATGTGCTTGTTTCTAGACGGCCACAAACTTATTTCTTTTTTCTTTCAGGGCTGCAAAGTTTGATTACAAGAATGGCAAATAACATGTTTCAACAAAAAATGATAAATCCTGATATATTTGACTGAGAAGAAAATTAACTTCTTATGATAAAAAAATTGGTTGGAATGTATTATTTGATTTGTGATCAAGGACAAAATCTTTCTTATTTTTTTTTTAAATTCTGTCAGATATTTTATACGGATGATCGTCCAGTTATTTAGAGATAATTTCAAAATTCGGTGATTTGATCTTTTTCAGAAGCCCAAACATTTTGTATGACAAAAAATAATCGAAGCAAAATGTCGGAATAACTGAGTGGATGTAATGTCAGAGAAGAGAGATTAAAAAAAAACAACTTAAGACGTTTTCTCCATAACGCCAAGTTCGAATACAATCGACCACAATACAGCACTCTTTTTTTTTGCCGGGGGGTTCTTAACACCAGGTTTTCAGTTTGTCTCAACGGATGAATGATTATCAAGAATTAATGAAATTTTGAAGCACTTGTTTTATACATTTTACCCGTGATAACGCGAGTTACGCAAATAGACTTTCTGTCCCGTTGACAGGCTTAGAATACGCTGACTGTACCCGCTTCAGAGGGGTAAAACCTCACCCCGAAAAGGGTGTTCAAGGTACGACACGAAACTGCACTTGATGGAGAGACTCCAGTTCTGTAGACCTGAATAGTGTGGAGCACACCTTTAAAGAGATTACTTCCAGTTCCACTCCGAGCTGGTATGGTAGTATTTGTTTACAAATTATTCGGATTCGATAGGACCGTGTGCAAAAAAAACCTTTTAAGAAACAACTATACAAAAAATGTAAACATGAACGTGCAATGGGCGCAATTTCCTAACTATTTATGCCGTTAAAATCAAATTATCAATCAAATAGGTATCAGGTTAAGTTGTCCACATAAGAAGACTAAAGTTTGGCTCAAACTGTACTCGACTCAGGTCAATTATTGCGGATATGATATAATTCTACTTTTTATTAGAACAATTATTATTATTATTATCATTATTTACTCCTTTAGAGTTTTTCACATCAGCGTTAGCTGATAGTCTTTAACTAGAGTTTGAGTGACAGCAAGTCTCCTCAAGTCTTCAGGGCTCTTCTCTGTATTCTGGCCGTTCTCAACAATGTTGGAGTTTGGATGGTCGCCACTCGTCCTCCAACTTCCAAGTCCTCCAGTTCCTTAAATAGTCCTTTAGTTACTGTACCGAGTGTACCAATCACTATTGGTTTAATCGTCACCTTCATGTTCCATAGTTTTTTCAATTCTCTCACAAGGTCAAGGTACTTATCTCTCTTTTCAGATTCTTTCAGTTTTATTCTATGGTCTGCCGGGACAGCAAAGTCGACAACTTTGCAGATTTTCTTTTTTTTGTTGATCATTATAAGGTCTGGTCTTCGGGCCGAGATTAGGTGATCCGTTTCTATGTCAAAGTCCCATAGGAGTTTGTGCGTGTCATTTTCAAGGACAGGTGCTGGGTTGTGCATAAATCTTAGATTTTAAATACGATTTTAGATTGTCACCTAAAATACTTATACGATGTGACTTGAATTCGAACTAGCTTACTATAATGTGTTATTAATTTATTATTCAATAATTGCCCTTTTTACAGTACAATATATTTTAGTAAAGGGTTTTCGCATTTTTTGAAATTTTTGGACGTTAAAAATTACATATAGATTAAATTCCCAATTATATACATTCCTAAATTATTTCGTCAATGAATTCTAATTTCGATTATATATATATATATATATATATATATATATATATATATATATATATATATATATATATATATATATATATCTTCTTCATGGTTTTGAAAGAATTTATACTATTATATTAAATAATTTAATCAAGTTTGTTTTAAGAACTGTTAACAATATATATATATATATATATGTATATATATATATATATATATATATATATCAATAACAGTTCCACACACACACACACACACACACACACACATATATATATATATATATATATATATACACATATATATATTTATATAAAGAGTCAACTATGCTTGGAGACTGTCAGCTTTTCTTGGCCAGAATAACGCATATGCGAAAAACTAACATAATATATATATATATATATATATATATGTGTGTGTGTGTGTGTGTGTGTGTGTGACTTTTAACAAAACATGCTAGCGGACCATTGTTTGTGAGTTTGATTCACACTGTTTTTATCTTACAAGTTATCAAATAATAACATAAATATGCACGTTTATATATCCAAGTCTCAGTGTGTATGTGATCACTTCTTTATACAAATACAGATATAAAATCAATAAATATTTATTATAATACGTTCGTGTACTGGTCTACTACCAGGCCTACACTGACGCGAATAGACGATGACAATCGTACGTACATATTTAGTTGCGTTCGGTGTTTCTTGTAGTAATTTACTGAACGCTTTGTTCAGACGTAGCACAACGCCGTATGAATGGGGCACCCAATGAGAATCGAACTCACTAATGAAGGTTTGTTAGTCTAGCTTGCTAACCATTACACCATCACCATCTTGTAGCTGTTTTATTTCTCTATTTCATGAACTGGGAATTAATAATCATTTCATTGCTGTTGTGACGTGTTCACTTTTTTTTTTCTTTTTTTTTTATCTTTGATGAATTATGGCAGTATAGTCCTTCGTTCAAAAAAGTGGCGTTATCTCAATGCTAAACGACTGCCCTTAAAGCTAGCTTGTTATAGTACATGACTCACATACGAGATTATTTAGATACAACGTTGCTATCTTTGCTTTTTCCGTTGTATTCTTTCGAAGGCCAAAGACAATCTTTTTATACCGTTAGTTCGCCGCTTTTCTATTGAATACTTAAAACAATTGACGGACCTGACATTTACGTGGGTAATCAATTATGCTTATTCATCTACCGAACCCTCCAATCGAGCGAGATGAGACAGAAGTCTATTTTTTAAGCAGAGTTTAACAGGTTTGAATTCAGGTTTTTCTTCCGTAATACCGATCGCTATAACAAGGTTAAAGAACCCAGTCTGCCCTTCTATGTACACATAGCTGAAGAGTGAATAATTGGATTCATCACTTTCCCAGGGATATAGACACAATATAAAATGCAAACATCTTCGTCCAGGATTTGAACTCGAGCCGCCTTGTCCGTTTCCAACGACGGCAACCATAACACCACGAGCACCTCCGATCACGTAGGTATACGCTACGTAAGAACACAAAGAGGACAATGGATTACAGCACTAATTATGGATTAAAATGGGCTAGGATTCTTTTATCCGCTGTGCTCCTTTTGTCCGATGAGTCAAACAAACAGTGCCTGTAGTCGTCTGTACATGGGAGTGGGGGGGGTCAAAAACAACTATATCAGGAAATAAACAACTACCACTGTTTATACTGCATGGTTTCTTAAAAGGGGGAATACGAGTCACTGGTGATAAAGATGGAATTTCTTCATTTATCACTAGTTTTCTTCGAACCTCGATCTTCTTTGAATGTCCGTCTGACCACCATATTTTCCAAAAGTTTAACACGATCTTTCCTATCTGTCCTTTCTTTACACACACACACACACACAAACACACACACACAAACGCATGCATATATATATATATATATATATATATATATATATATATACGAGGGTCATTTAATACGTAAGTGGAACTTTTTTTGTTAAAAAAGCAAAATCATTTCTTTAAAGATTTTTTCCATCAATGAAAATTCGGTATTATTTGTGATTGGTTAATAACAAATAGCGTTTTACCTACGGAAATTTCTTTTAATCCTATCTAAAATAGAGTTCAGGAGAACTCCAGTCTTGAACAGAGTTCTGTCATCAAGTTTTTGGTGCCAGAAAAGTGACATTTTTCAGAAGAATGTGTGATTTGTACGGAGAAGCATGTTTATGGAGAAATGAGCAAAACATGGTTTTGCTATAACGAAACTGTGTCGAAAAGACAGTCTATAGAGTTGAAACACATTGACCCTCAAGTAAAGAAAAAGTTCCTGTCGCAAAGGTCAGTAAAGAAGGTCTTGTTGACAGTCTACTGTGACATGAAAGAACATATCACTAGTGATTTCCTTGAAAAAGGTACAGCTGTAAACAGAGCTTCCTATTGGCAAATCCTGAAGCAAAGTTCACGTAATTTATGGAATAAACCTCCCGTATATATATATATATATATATATATATATATATATATACTTGATATTTTATCTATTTATTCATCTATTTTTGTAATGGAATACAAAGTGTTCTGGTTTGGTTTGGTTTGATTTGGTTTTATAGTATATCAACCAATGTTGGTCAAATTCATTTTATACATATAGACAGTTCTATTTCAAATAATTCAGTTTAGCATAAGTACACAGTTTAGTTCTATTTCACCCATAGAGAGAACCCTATCAGGTGCTACTACCCCGGACCTAGCGGACCTGGGAGCAATGAGAGTGAAGGGATACTCCGCGTTTCCCAAAGCTCCAGGATTACAGGGGCCTCACCATTAGATTGTTTAGTGTCATATTTAGGACACTCATTGCGGCAGTCTTACCTTACAGAGGATTCTGAATTTCAAAATAAAATCGAGTTGAAATAATATATTTATTTTCTTCCTATTATATATGTACTTGCAATAATTTTAGATACCTGAAGAGAGAATATTGAAAGAGTTTATAAAATTGTTCCGAGTTCCTTAAAATATGATATAAAGAACAGCAATTGAAACAGAACAACTTGTACAGTAAGCCTCAAAGCTTTAAAACAAAAAGAATTAAACATTTTATAATTTTTTTAAAAGATCAGTACAGTTCTCTCTCAGTTGTTAATTGTAGACTTTATTTTTGCAAATTTCTGACGTTGGTTTTGTTTGCTTTGGTTTCATTGTATCAACGTTAATGGGTTAGTTAATGCTAAAGTCATCCTTATAGAAGGACAGTTGTAGTGATATGTAATCCATTGCTGGGAGATAAGGAAGTTCTTATCTTTCTCGATGAGTATTAGCCTGAAAGTATATGTAATAACGCGACTGGGGTTCGAATTGGCTAGCTCCGATGTCGCAGTCCAGCACGTTAGCCTCTACGCCATTTGGACTCCCCCGAATGACTAACGAAGCTATTCTTGTAACGAAACATGTTAATTTAATTTTCCGTATTGTCCTCACGCACACACACACACACACACACACATATATATATATATATATATATATATATCACACACACACATATATATATATATATATATATATATATATATATGTATTACCTTTTCGTACACCCATCCACACACACACACACACATATATATATATATATATATATATGTATTACCTTTTCGTACACCCATCCACACACACACACTCACACACACACACACACATATATATATATATATATATATATATATATATATATATATATATAAGGAGAGAGGAGCGAGTGGGAGCAAGGGATATTCACTTGTCACTAATTTTTAAAAGAAATTCATCGTTGTGTATCTCTGTGTGTGTATACGAGCATACCAATACATATACATGAATGTACCTATACGCACATATAAGTGCAATTATAATTGAGCCAATTTGTAATATCATCAGAAATGCCATATAACGCCAAAAGAAATACTAAGACTTTAAACCCATATTAAAGACATTAAATTGTCACTCTTAATTTAAAAAGAACATTTATCGTGGGAATCTTTTTGGCCAAATACACGTAATGCTCTTCGCATTCTAATGTCAATAACAACGCAAAAGAAGAAACTGCATTAGAAACAGATAGATAGATAGATAGATAGATAGATAGATAGATAGAAACAGATATGAGCGGATGAGATAGATAGAAAGATAGATAAATAGAAACAAATAAGCAGACATAGATAGATAGATAGATAGATAGATAGATAGATAGATAGATCATCATAATCTTCAAGTCCCTGAATCTTTCTCACCATTCATTCCTGTCGTCCATTGCTTCTAGCAGGTCTTTTCGACTGCATCCAGTATCCGCACAGAGCTGATGAATATAAGTCTTCGCTGGTTGGTCAACACTGGCGCGTACATCAAACGTCGCTTACGAGCCCTTCTTTATTTCTCCTGCAGTGGTTAGCATATCTTGTCAGTTTTACTTTGGTGCTTTATGAGATGGGAGGAAAGTGACTTTAGAGCTGATGCTTTGTTGGGTGTTGCTTCCAGAATTTGTTCAAAACAGCATGTAGCATTCTTGTGTATTTCCCATAATAATTAACAATTGAAACATCGAATTATATGCGTATACGTTTGTTTATATATGTGAGAAGAGAGAGGGGGGTCGGAGAGAGAGAGGGGGAATGGAATGTGACATAAGAATTCAGAAACACAGTGTACAAAATGGCTTCCGCAAAGACAGAAAAGTTGTTAGAAAACGTGGTTCTTTATTTCCTGGTAATTTGATCCTGATAAAAAGACATCGTTAAGTCATACAAATTGACCCATTTTTAGGGCCGTAGTTTATATATATATATATATATATATACATATATAGGTGTGTGCGTGTGTGTGTGTGTGTGTGTGTGTGTGTGTGTGTGTGTGTGCGCGCGTATATGTGTGTGTGAATATATGTGTGTGTGTGTGAATTTTTGTGCGTATGTGTATTTGTGTGTATGTGTGTGCTTTTATGTGTGTGTGTGTGTGTGTGTGCATTTATGTGTGTGTGTGTGCGTGTGTGTGTGTGTGTGTGCATTTGTGTGCTTAATTGCTTGTATGTATATCGATGTGTCTACATATGATAATATGCATTTTATCAGTCCCAATTATCACAGCAAGATACAAATACAAACTGTATTTTGAGTGTGAATATATATATATATATATATATTTCAGTACACAGGATTTCTTTGTTAATCGGTACGGCTTACCAGTTGCAAAGATAAAATAGTCGTTTGAACTCAAACTATGTACAACGTTGTCTCGAATTCCCAATGAATTTTATGTTATCATTACGCGATAGGGTTCAAATTAACATCATTGACTGAACTATTCATTATGAAGACCTTGTATACTCACGTGAATATCATGCAAAATGCTATTTTTGTTCAGTGTCAATTAATTAAAATCTGATATCGTTGAATTAACTCACCGTTGCATGACAGTTGTGAATACAACAAATAATTATACAAAGAAGTTTCATCTTGATCTGAAATTTCCATGATCTGATGGACAACCAACAAAGTTTGGTGGTATTTTAAGCCACTGCCAAGACACTCGGAGTCAGTGGTAATGATGCTTTGTCCCAGAAACTCTTATTTATTACAAGAAAGATGGGGGTGTCCTCGTGGTGTCATGGTTAAAGGAATGGTCTGCAGAATCGTAGTAAGCGAGTTCGTACTCCAGGCACGCCATTACGTTCACTTTCAAGCAAATACCCTTAGGAAAGGTATGAACCTCCTTATCCTCCTAGCTATGGGTTAAATAGTACCACTACTGTTCTTCAAGGAGAATGGTTGATATGCCATTAAACAAAGAAACCAAACCAAAAACTATGATCTAATCAGGTTTTGTTGGCAACACAGGTGTTTTGTGTTCGTGCTTTTGCATGTATATATATATATATATATATATATATATATATATATATATATATATATATGTATGTGTGTGTGTGTGTGTGTGTGTGTGTTTATGTTTGTGTGTGTGTGTGTTTATGTTTGTGTGTGTAATAAAATGCCATTTGGTCAAACCTCTTTCGTCAGAATTATCCTGATTATCCACTCAGTGAAACTTTGATTGGCGGTTTCTGGCTCTTTAGGTATATATATATATATATATATATATAGAGAGAGAGAGAGAGAGAGAGAGAGATAAGTAATATATTGATATCTCAGTGAATGAGTAAATGTAAATGCATATATTAATATTTGTTTATTGTTATGTATATCAAAACAAATGTACAAATACATATTTTGCTTAATTTTATCTATTATTTTACCACATATTTATTTAAGTATATTCAATTAGACTTACACAGATATTACAATGATATATATATATATATATATATATATATATATATATATATATATATATATATATATATATATGTGTGTGAGTGTGTGTGTGTGTGAGAGAGAGAGAGAGAGAGAAAGAGAGAGATGGCTGGTACCATGAATTCAAACATGGCTGTCACATGAAATTAATTTTAAACAGTTGCATGATATCAATTAATAACTTTGCCGGAATATCTTTATTGTAAGAGTCTAGCTTTAACTGAGTGCATTGACTTAATCTGAATCACTGGATGTGTGATGTTACTGCTTTTGAGGAGGGTGCTGAAAATGCACAGGCATCGAGAAGATGTCTGGTATTTTTTCCTGATTTCGGTTATCTCTTTTCGAATCCAGCGGGTAAAAATCCCGACTCCGACCCTTGGGTTAGCAATTGCTTTACTCAGCAGATATTTTATATCCATCACAGAGTTTCCGAATTTTCTAGAATATTCTTGACATAGTCATTTCCATTTTCTTTGTACTCTTTCCTGCAGGTTTCCTCATACTTTCTTTGGGTTATGTGGTTGTTTCGTTTAACCGTTAAAACTGGCGCCAACAGGAATTGACTATTATACGTTAAACTGGTCTCGTGTAAGTTTTATGGGGTGCGGAATCAAGTAGAGATTCCATTTGGATGCTACTTGACCTCAGCAAGAAAAAATTGTTTCTTTTAAAACAAAGAACCTCCAGTATATATATATATATATATATATATATATATATATATATATATATATATATATTGTGTGTGTGTGTGTGTGTGTGTGTGTGTGTGTTCAGACAGCAAGTCGTTATCTGAGTATGTTCGATTAAAGGCCGCGAATTGTTTTCTTTTCAAGATCTTTAACTGAAGACTTTCAAGTCTTCTTGTTATTTTTTTTCTAATTTCTGGGTAAAACGAAATGATCGAAAGCACATAAGCTTGTATGTGGTACTTTTTTCACTACCTTGACCAAGAAGAAAAAGAAAATAACAAGAAGATTTGAACCTCTTTAATTGAAGATTTTAAAAAGAAAACAATCTGCGATCTTTAACCTAACAAGCTTGTATATATATATATATATATATATATATATATATATATATATATATATATATATATATATATATATATATATATAAGCTTGTTTGGTTTGGTTTCCTTTGTTGGGTTTTATGACATATCCAACTTTGTTGGTTATTTAACGCCAAATGTGTTTTATGTTAATAATCTGTTCTATTTCAAACAATTCAGTTTAGCAAAAGTACACAGTTTAATTGTCAAAAACATTTCTATTTCAAACTATTCTGTTTACTCAAACAATTCATAAGTATGGTGTTAGTTCTATTTTACCTATAGATAGGGCTCTATCATGTGCTACCACTCCGGGCCAGAGTTGACCTGGGAGCGATGACAATGAAGTAGTACTCTGCATTCCCCAAAGCTCCAGCACTGCTGGAACCTCACCATCAGATTGTTTAGTGTCATATCAGGACACTCGATGGGGAGCTTTTACCCCTCTGCAGAGGTCTGTGTATTCGACAGCCCCAGCCGACTTGGCACTATACAGAGTAAAATGTTAAACTATTTTATTTCATATAATTCAGTTCAGCATAAGTCCACAATTTAGACGTCAAAACAGTTCTATTTCGAGCAATCAGTTCAGCACTAGTACGCAGTTCCAATGTCAAAACAGTTCTATTTTAAACAATTCAGTTTAGCATAAATACGCAGTTTAAATGCAAAAGTCAGCATAGTGAAAGAAGTATGGCTTAGTTCTATTTAACCCATAGATAGGACCCTTATCAGGTGCTACCACTCCGGGCCAGAGTGGACCTGGGAGCGATGGCAATGATGGGGTACTCCACATTCTCCAAAGCTCAGGTATCGCTGGAACCTCACCATCAGATTGTTTAGTGTCATATCCAGGATACTCGTGGTGGGGTCTTACCCCCTCTGCAGAGAAGCAGTCGGTGTATTCTACAGCCCCAGCCGACTGGGCAATATAAGCTTGTATATATATATATATATATATATATATATATATATATATATATATATATATATATAATCATATATTATTATATTTAATGGCTCTAACTTATATCCAAATGTCTATCTTCTGGCCTTTTTTGATGGCTCGGGTCCTGCATTCACAGTTTTATCTGAATGTGTGACTTTCTATAAGATTTGCCTTGTGTGTGACGTTTAACCCTGGTAGAGGTTTTATCCCACCCTTGGACACATCTTCTTTTTGTCCTGACGTATCACGTCAGCCTCCTCATCAAGCGAGTCTAGGCTCAAAAAAGGAACGATGGCAGACGTGAGGCCGTAAGTCTCCCAGCTTCGGCTGGGCTACCTCTGGATGGGCGAGCTGCATTATTGACTTTTTTTGACAAGCTTCGGCTCATCAGGCTCACATTGCACTAAGTGAGCCGATGAGCAACATAGACCAGCATGGTTCGAGCCTCGGCTAGTTCCCGACCTTTGGGCTATTGACCTTATGTCGAGCCTTATCTAGTGGGAGACATTGGCAAATCGAGAGTCTACGATCGAAATCGGCTTGATTTTGAATTACTCATTCATAACGCTGATTGTACTTTACAGAAAAAGTTGCATTCTATGATTGAACTGTTCCAGCTCCTCTTTCTCTCTCTCTCTCTCTCTCTCTCTCTCTTTTTTTTTTTACACACACACACACACACACACACACACACACACACACACACACACACACACACACACACACACATATATATATATATATATATATATATATATATACATTTATCTACCCTTCTATACAAGCAGGATGCGATACAAGATCAATTTTGAGCAGAGTTTTACAGGTTTGAATTCAGAGTTTTCCTTCTCCTAGACAGGTTGCCAAGGTTAAAAATCCTAGTCTTCCCACTGTTCATGCATATCTGGGGGAAGAATAATGGGATTCAAACCTTTCCCGAGGGTATTAGTGCTATGTGAAATGCAAATAGTATCGCCAAGGTTTTGAACTCGCGTCTCTGAATTAATTTCCTATGATGCTAAGCATTACACCACGTACCCCCTTTCTCTCTCTCTCTCTCTCTCTCTCTCTCTCTCTCTCTCTCTCTCTCTCTCTTCTCTTCTCTTTCTCTTTCACTCATTTTCTGTGTCTCTATGGGAGCGAGTTCAGGCCTCAGTGTGTGTGTCTGACATGCAGTCTGTCTATGCAAAAATATATAAGGAGCGATTTAGAAACTCAGTGTTTACGTTTGCTTTGATAAATTGCAGGTTTCATAAAATGCAGCGATCAATATGAAAATGTCTGTGCAAAAACATTTATATATTAACAGATTGAGATAGATAGATAGATAGATAGGAAGGGAAAATTTTATATATATATATATATATATATATAAACAGATTAAAATAGATAGATAGATAGATAGATAGATAGATAGATAGGAAGGGACAAATTGATATATATACATATATATTATACACACACACACACACACATATATATATGAATAGATTAAAATTGATAGATAGATAGTTAGGAAGGGACAAATTTATATATATATATATATATATATATATATATATATATATATATATATATATATATATATATATATATATATGAACAGATTAAAATAGAATGGTAGATCGATAGATTGGAAGGGAGAAATTGATATATATACATATATATTTTATATATACATACATACATACATATATATATATATATATATATATATATATATATATATATATATATATATATATATGAACTGATTAAAATAGATAGATAGATAGATAGGAAGGGACAAATTTATATATATATATATATATATATATATATATATGTATATATATGAACAGATTAAAATAGATAGATCGATAGATAGGAAGGGACAAATTGATATATATATATATATATATATATATATATATATATATATATATATATATATATATATATATATATATGAACAGATTAAAATAGATAGATAGATAGATAGATAGATAGATAGATCCAATTAGGACATATTTTCATATGAATATTCTAATATTGATTGATAAAGATATAAATGATGATAACCAGAGAGAATCTTGTTTAAACCGATTGCCTTTCTAATTTTTCTGATAAATTTCACCAAGCCACAGTCTGTATACATTCTGATGTTACAACGAATCAAAGAACAAATACAGTAATTGAGCTCCCCTTTATGTTAGTCGTATCTTCGACTAGAATAAATTGAATAGACACTTATTTTTTTCTTCCGAAGCCTGAGAAATGTGATTTATTTGCACAATACTTCCGATGAGTCCTCTTCGTATCACTGGTAAATTCCAGAGGTATAATCATTTTTGGATCTGTTTTCTTTCTGCAATTACTATTTCAGTGATTGTTTTTAACAGTATGTAAACCCGTCAAGGATTATTTTGTGCCTAATGTTAGGGAATCGCGTACATTTTACTTTTTTGTGTCGCTGCTTCAAAAGGATTTTTGTATATAGTTACATGATTTCAAATATTCCAATCTAACACAAATAATTTGCACGCCGTTGTTTTTGTTTTTTGTTTTTTTTTATTTTTATGGGGAATCAACCTTTGTACGTTACTTAATTCCAAATCCATTTTTATACAAATCAACAGTTGTATTTCAAACAATTCAGTTTGGCATAAGTACACAGTTTCCATGTCAAAAACAGTTCTATTTCATACAGTTCAGTTTAGCATTAGTACACAGAACTGTTTCCCTAAACTGAATAGCCTGAAATAGAAATGCTTTTGACAATTAAACTAATTCAAACAATTCAGTTTAGTATAAGTATAGTTTTTGTTTACACAGAGTTAAATGTCAAAACAGTTCTATTTCAAATAATTCAGTTCAGCGTAAGTACAGTTTCCATGTTAAAAATAGTTCTATTTCAAACAATTCAGTTTAGCATAAGTACGCTGTTTAAATGTCAAAACAGTTCTATTTCAAGCATATCAGTTGAGCATAAGTACATAGTTTAGTTCTATTTGTCCAATAGATAGGGCCCTGTTAGGTGCTACCACTCTGAACGAGAGTGGACCTGGGAGCGATAGCAATGAAGGGGCACTCAGCATTCCCCAAACCTCCAACATTACTGGAGCCTCACCATCAGATTTTTTAGTGTCATATCCAGGACATTCGTTGCAGAGAAGCAGTAGCTGTATTGTACAGCGCCAGCCGACTGGGCGAACACTGTATTGTATGGTTTCCTATCTAACACCAACAATTAGCAAAAACTTATATCTTTTAAGTAAATAATAATAATAATAATAATAATAATAATAATAATAATAATAATAATAAGCTAAGGGTTTTAAGTATCCTTATCTAATATCAAGAATTTTCGGACAATAATGTTTTAAATTACTAAGAATAATACTCCTCTCTTTTAAAGTTTTCAAACAATAATAATTTTATTAGATAATAGTCATTTTTTTGCACACAATTATGTCCTTTCAAGTATACTTATCTAATGCCAATAGTTTGCTCGGTTTCATTTGGTTTGATTTTATGACACATCAACTATTGTGGGTTGTGGATGCCAAGTCCATTTTTATACATATAAACAATTCTATTTCAAACAATTCAGTTTAGCCTAAGTACAAAGGTTCAATGTCAAAAACAGTTCTGTTTCAAACAATGCAGATTAGCATAAGTATACAGTTTCAACGTCAAAAGCATTTCGATTTCAGACAACTCAATTTAGTATAAATACACGGTTTCAATATCTAAACAGTTCTATTTCAAGCCATTCAGTTTAGCATAAGCACACAGTTTTGTTCAATTTGACCCATCGATTGGACCCTATCAGGTGCTACCACTCCGGTCAGAATGGACCGGGGAGCGATGGCAATAAAGTGGTACTCTGCATTACCCAAAACAGGAATCTGTTTAGAGTTATATCAGGACTCTCGTTAGGAGGGGGGTCTTACCTCTCTTTAAAGATGCAGTCGGGGTATTCTGCAGCACCTGCCGACTTGGCCACAAATTTCTGAACAAGTACTATTTCTTTTATTATTGTTATATGTTTTGGTAAATAAGAGTAATCATCCTACGTTTTAAAGTCTTTCTAACATCAAAAATTCTATCAAATAATAACCATTTGATTGCACAGAATTGTTTGTTCTACTTTTTTTAATGGCATATCAACCTTCGCAGAATTATTTAATCCTAAAGCTATCAGTGCAGAAAAATATCATGGATACTATTTAACCTATAGCTGGAGGGGTAAGGAGTTTCTTACCATTCCCTTCGGTATTAGTCAGAAAGTGAACGTTATAGCGCGACCGAAGTTTGAACTCTTTTGCTTCGTGACTGCAGTTAAGCACGGTAGTCATTACGCTTCAGGGCTTTCATCAACTAAATATCTTCTCATTTTTAATATCTTGTCATTTTCAAATAGACCTATTTGACCGATAGACGGGACTCGAGTAGATACACCCACTCTGGGTCAGAGTGGACCAGGGTGTAATAGCGATGAAATGGTACCTCACTTTTCCCGTTCTCCAGAATTGGATCCTGACCGCCAGATGCAGATTAAGATCATGCTAGAGAAGTCCTTTTTTTGTGGGCATTACCCCACCGCTTGGAATATATTCAGATTATTATGAGCCCCACCAACAGAACAGATGCAACGACTGAGAAACCTGGCCTGGTTAAGTTATTTGGTTTAATGGCACATCAACCTTTCATAGCTTTTTTAAGGCAAATCCTATTCATACAAATGTATATAGTATTTGATTTTTGAGAGAATAGTTGGCAGCTAACTTTACTTTTAAACAAGTTTTTTGTTCACAGTAAAATAGTTTCAATTATTGCTCTCTGACACTAATAATTTTATATCCACAGTTAAGAGGTTTCAAATATTGCTATCCAATACTAATAGTTCTATATCCACACAATTAAGAGGTTTCAAGTATTGCCTTCTAACACTAATAGTTCTATATCCTCACAATTAACAGGTTTCAAGTATTGCCCTCTAACACTAATAGTTCTATATCCTCACAGTTAAGAGGTTTCAAGTATTTCTCTCTAACACTAATAGTACTAAATCCACACAATTAAGAGGTTTCAAGTATTGCCTTCTAACACTAATAGTTCTATATCCTCATAGTTAAGAGGTTTCAAGTATTTCTCTCAAACACTAATCGTTCTATATCCACACAGTTAAGAGGTTTCAAGTATTGTTATCCAGCACTAATAGCTCTATTTGTACTCAGTTTAATAGTCTCTAGTATTCCTCATCACCATCATCATCAAGTTGTGCAGCTAACCCAGATTTCCCTGTTTCCTTCTCCTCATCTGTTCCTATCATCCAACGCTCCCGGCAGGTTCTCCAAACTACATCCTATGTTTTCCCAGATGTGATGTAGATAAGTTCTTGCTGGTCGGCCAACACTAACACGTTCATGCGTAAGGGTCCGTAAAAGAACGTTACTTATTTCTGTTTTCACAGTTAAATAATTTCAAGAGTTCATATCTAAACTAATAATTATTTCCTACATTATTCATTCGTTTCAACACAAATGGTTTCATGCATTGCTGTTTAATATCAATAATTCAATTTAACATTAATCATTTCTTTGCATTCAGTTAAATGGTTTCTTGTATAAGTACATGATTAGATAATCTATTCGACCCATTGATGAGATTCGAAATAGTTCTGGCACTCGGGGTCAGAATGGACCTAGGAGTAATTACAAAGAAAAGGTACTTCACATTCCCTAAAGCTCCCGGACTATAACCTCATCATCAGAAGCAGTTTAGAGTCATATGCTGCAGGACACTCGTGATTAAGGCCTTACCCTTCTGCAAAGATGCAGTCAGTATATTCAACAGCCCGCTGAGTCGACTGGGCTGGTCTATTTAATTGTCTTTTAATTGGAATCATTTCCCTGTTTCCTTCTCCTCATCCATTCCTATCATCCAACGCTCCCGGCAGGTTCTCCAAACTACATCCTATGTTTTCCCAGATGTGATGTAGATAAGTTCTTGCTGGTCGGCCAACACTAACACGTTCATGCGTAAGGGTCCGTAAAAGAACGTTACTTATTTCTGTTTTCACAGTTAAATAATTTCAAAGTCCGCAATAAATAAGAAATTAATTCTCTTGTCTATTTAAGTTTTTCTTTGGAAGGATTAATTTATAGGAAAGTAACCGGAGGGGTAACTTTTTTTTTTTTTTCGAGCACTAATAAAATCTTGTTTTGCTCTCTGCTTTCATTTTCCATTTTTCTCATATTATCTTCATTTTTTAACTCATCACTTCATATATCTCCTATTCAATTGTCAATGTCACTGAATATTAAGTGTGGAATTTATTCTTTTTTAATTTGTTGTATTTCATTTATTCTTTTGCACGGCAATTTCACTCGAATTGTTAACGCGAAAATAACCCGAAACGCGGAAATATTCTCTACAATTAATGAGGACCTGCGTTATGTGATCCAACTGTATATAAGATCTGTTTTCACTGTTGAATGCTGAGAATGCCATTATGACTTATCTCCCTTGTTTCTTTTATCACGCGCTCAATTCATTTTCAGTCGTCCCGGCATTCCTATGTAAATTACCGGAAACAGAAGGAATTCGGACCAAGAAAAGATATTTTGGTCCACTTTCAAGGTTTCCTTTTGTTTATGGTGTCTGATTTCGTGCTATCTAAATTTTATACTTCAATGGCCTATTTTTTATGCCTTTAATGTGTATTATATTTTATTTTCACCTCTTGATCTTATGGCAAAAGAAACATTCTAAATGTTTTGGTATTTATTTGGAAAACTAATATAGCTTAATTGTAGTTATTTTTTTCAGAGAAATGAAATCTGAAAGATAGATAGATAGATAGATAGATAGGAAGAAGGAAGGGAGAGCATGAAAGAAAATGACATCGTGAAAAAACATATAGAACCTGTTTAAGAAAGAAACTCTGGAGCAAAGAGAACGAATATATATATATATATATATATATATATATATATATATATATATATATATATATATATATATATATATAAGACAGACCGACTGACAGACAGAGATAGTGAGATAGTAAAACAGTAAGCTATAACGCGAAGAGTATGAAAGAAAGAAAGTAAGAAAGAAAAAAAGAAAGAAAGAATCTCAGAGTCAGAAACAAAAGAAACTGTATTGAAAACACTCAGAGAGAAAGAAAGAAACAAAAATTGATAAAAACAGTTCCAGATAGATAGATAATTACACTGTTTATATCAAATAGTCTATCTCAGTCTAGTGGGATTATTTTATATATATATAAAGACAATTTGAAATAAATATTTGCTGAACATAGCTTAGTTTAGTACAAGGCCACTGAACCAGGCATCTGAAAGAATTGAGTGTAGCTAAAGATCGACGAGAAAAAATCTTATCACCAAGCTGCATCAAGTGCATAGATAGATAGATAGATAGATAGATAGATAATTTGAGATAACCAACATAAGAAAGAAAGAGAGAAAGAAAGAAAGCTAAAATTATTTTCCAGTCGATATCATTCGTATTTCAACAACAAAAAAGAACAAATTTCAATAGATATTTTGAAATTTTTTAACATACAAAATCGTGAAACGTAAATATCCAAATGAATTAATCTGATACTTGAAAGCACAACAATCTAAGCAAAAGAAGAATTTTGGCGTAATTTCAAATATTTCGAATTCTATAAATTCCACAAAAATACACACTTCCTCGGGGAATTGAAATTTACCTATAACACATAAAAAGATAAATAGAAATAAAGAAACCAACAAAGCTCCAGCACTTTGAAAGTTGAATTCTCTTCTGGCAAGTATATATGTGCATGGGGTGGGGACTGATGAGACACCCCTTATTTTGGAACCTGTACGTGTATTGATTTTTATATGTCACCATTTACTGTAGTCCAACTGAAACATCATTTTCTGGGTGTAGTAATTTTATTTTCAGTCAGTGGATTTCGAATCCAGAAATAAAATACTGGAAGATCAAACTCACTGTCAGGAACTAGCCGCCTTCCCACCAACCCTACCACTGAAGCTGGTGGCCGTCTATGTGACTCGACAACAAAAGTTCAACGATGAGAACTCTTGCTGTAAGTCACACGAGAGCTTGGAGTTTTAAAATATCCAGTCAGTTAATGTCCAGCAGAAGACAAGTAAGGAGTTTTAATTCCGGGGTTCGCAAAACAGCCTTGATCCGTTGACAGTGGCCCGGAAGGAATCTGAAACTCTAAAAACGTAAGAGGTATTTTATCTTGGAACACGTCTAAATTTCTTTTTTTCAATGAACTGGACTGGGATCTTTTAGTGTCATATCTAGGACACTCGTTGAGGGTGAATCTGACCCCTAGGCAGAGATGCAGTCAGTGTATTCTACAGCCCCAGTCGACTGGTCTCGGCAACACCTGAGGAAGGCCAAAAGATTTATTGGTCTAACAATTTAGCAATAAGAATAACAGTTTTGGTTTCTTAGAATAACATTAATTGTTAAGCTGATATGGGCGTATTAAAAAACGCAAAAATATTTTAACCCTTTACAAACCGAATTTATCTTTTAGTTTTACTCGAACTGAAATCTGAAACAGATGTATAAAAAGTATAATGCATATACCACTTTTATTCGTATTATAAGATTTGTTTGTCAACAAACGGACAAAAAAAGTTGGCCAGATCTTGGTGGTAGGATCAATTTTAGTGTAGAATGCCCCACGTGACGCACCGGTGGTGCCAAAAACGGCCAAGCCCCATAGACATTCAAGTTCTTGAGTAGAATCAAGCAGTAACGACTGGCCATGACCCAACCTCCTTTTAGGGCAATAAGTTGATACTGCTTTGGTTCACGACACTTTGAATCTCTAAGCACGGGCAACTGGCTTTTACTCTTATTAACACTGATGTTGGTCTGTGAGAAAAAAAAATAAAGCATTTATTTAGATATCTATAAAAATGAGAGGAACACAATAAAGAAAATACCAGGCTAGTATTGAACTATTGATACCATTGGCATTGATACCATTTGTATAAACGAAACTTCGCTAAGAATGTTCCAATGATGAAGTGGTTAACGATATCTTGGTAGGTAGGTTCGAACTTCAGTCTCATTATTACGTTCCCTTTCAGATTAATACCCTTGAGAAAGGTGTGACCCCCTTATTTTCTTCAGCGATGGATTAAATAGTATCACTACAGTTCTTTTACAAAGATGGCTTTCGCATTAAGTAACCCACGAAAGTTGATATGATATCAAGCATAGAAACTTAACAAAACAAAGGCTAAACTTTTCTAAATCACACAAAGCCCAAAAGGCTCTGTCGGTGGGGCTTTGAATATGTAGAATTTCTTCTTTGCAGAGAGGTAAGGCCCGTTTCCACCCATAAAATCCTGGGTATGAAACTAAACTATATTCAGTGATGAAGTTCCAAATCTACAGCTTTGGTGAGGTTAGGGTCACCTCCTTATTGAAATAACTCCCCAGTCCACTGTGAGCCAGAGTGGTAGTACCTGTTACAGTCTCATCTCTGTGTCAAATTGATTTTTTTTAACATTATTTGTGTGAAATAAGAATAATCAATAGCATATAACTGTGTGAAAAATATGCAGTATAATAATCTTTTTTACTAATTATTATTATTAGTTACTTGAAACCTCATAACTGTGCGCAAACAAATTATTATCAAATAGAATTTTAATGTAAGAAAGATTTGAAATCTAAGGATTATTATTATTATTATTATTATTATTATTATTATTATTATTATTATTATTTTCATTATTATTATTATTATTATTATTATTTTCATTATTATTATTATTATTATTATTATTATTTTCATTATTATTATTATTATTATTATTATTATTTTCATTATTATTATTATTATTATTATTATTTTCATTATTATTATTATTATTATTATTATTATTTTCATTATTATTATTATTATTATTATTATTT
>OY757905.1:68472428-68489928 GCA_963585895.1 Sepioteuthis lessoniana | reverse complement strand
TCTGTGTCGTTTATTGCTTTTCCGATGTTTTTGTTAAGTTCGACATAGTTTTTTTTTTTTTTTAATTTTCCTTCCTTGTTTGCTGTAGGGTGTTGTTGCAAGTCATTTTATTGATGGTCTTTCTTTCGCTTGTTTGTCTACACCTAATACTTCCAATTCTCTTTAATCCAGCAAATGTCTTCCGTCTGATCTTCATTTTGTTTCTGCCAATTCTTCACACATTACTACTTTCTATTCAGTTTTCTTCTTCTTCTTCTTCTTCTTCTTCTTCTTCTTCTTCTTCTTCTTCTTCTTCTTCTTCTTCTTCTTCTTTCCTTTATCTATCTATCTATCTATCTATCTATCTTCTTCGTCTTCTTCTTCTTTCCTTTATCTATCTATCTATCTATCTTCTTCGTCTTCTTCTTCTTCTTCTTTAACTATTTTCTTCTTCTTCTTCTTCTTCTTCTTCTTCTTCTTCTTCTTCTTCTTCCCTTTATCTATCTATCTATCTATCTTCTTCGTCTTCTTCTTCTTCTTTAACTATTTTCTTCTTCTTCTTCTTCTTCTTCTTCTTCTTCTTCTTCTTCTTCTTCTTCTTTCCTTTAACTATTTTCTTCTTCTTCTTCTTCTTCTTTCCTTTAACTATTTTCTTCTTCTTCTTCTTCTTCTTCTTACTCTCTCATTTCTCATTCCTTCATTACATCTTCTTTTCTTCATTTACTTTATTCCTTTATGTTTTTCCTTTTCTATTTATCACTATCCATGTTTTCTTCTTCTCTTTCTTCTTATTTTTCATCTTCTTTCTTCTACTTCTGTTTTTTACTTCTCTTTCTTGAATTTTTCAAACTTTTTATCTTACTCTCTTCTTTTTTCTTTTTCCTATTCTTGTTTTTCTTCTTCTTCTTCATGCCATAGGTAATTTTCAGAAATCATTCTCCTCCGTACATTTCTTAATTGATTTCTGCTCCTATTTTCTTCTTCTTTTCTTCGTTTGTAATCATCCCTTCAATATCTTTTACCCCAACATCTTTTATTTTTACTCTACGTTATTTCTTTACTATTCCCTCTCTTTATGGTTCCTACTCTTTTTTTATTTCTTCATTTGTTTTCTTTTCTAGAGATATCCTCCTCCTTCTCCTCCTTCTCCTCCTTCATCTATCATTTTAAACTTTTTGTTTCAATTGGCAGACATTTTGAAGACAGAGATTGCCCAAAGAATGTGTAGAAAAAAAAAGATATGAAAAAAAAAAAGAAAGAATACAACGAGTTCGTTTAAAGAATATCACGTTGCGTTCCCCATTTTCTTCATTATTTTTACTTTCTTGGACATGTTTTAAAAAGTCATTTAATCTGACTTTGTATTCATTCTATCTCTCTCTCTCTCTCTCTCTCTCTCTATCTATCTATCTATCTATCTATCTATCTCTTTTTACCTTGTTTGGTAGCATTTTAGAAAGTTTCAAGTGAAAACGTCTCTTGCCGACACAACAGATGTTTAGCCAAAATGGGCTCCAGATTGACAATTTATAGACTGCTTGCTTTTCCTTTTCAACAGACGATTAAACTTTCTCTTGCTTTGCATTTTTATAGAAAGTAAATGTTTTGTAGCTCAACTTTTCTACATTTTATTTGTTGGTGATTAACTGTCAATTCTTATCTTCTCGCAAGGAATATCTTGCAATCACATACCGGTTTCAAAAAGATATTTTGAAACAGAACAGAGGAGTCTGTGTGGAACTGTCAGATACTTATATTTTGCCATGAAAGGAATCATACGATTAGTTCTGTACCATATCTGCTGGTAAATGTACCTAGAATGGAATATCGTACCCGAGTTTGGCGCAAACATCTGTGACAAGTGAAGATGTTTTCAATTCCGTCATGTATACAAACAAAACACATATATATTTAAATTTAGCACGATAAGAAGGTATATATATGTGCGTGTGTGTGTGTGTGTGTGTGTGTGTGCATGTGTGAGATATACATAATCAAGATTTTGGTGAATATTTAACGGTAAAAGAGTTTTTAGTCCATAAAATCTTTCCGGAACTCAATTTACGAAAACACTGAGCTATGTCCATATTTACCGACCCCTCCGCTCGGGAAGGATATGACACAAGGTCAATTTTTAAGCGAAGTTTAACAGGTTTGAATTCAGAGTATTCCTTCTCCTAGACTAGTTGCCTCATCAAGGCTGAAGAACCTAGTCTGCCCTACTATTTTACCCATAGCTGGAGGGAGAATAATTGGATTCATACCTTTCCCAAAGGTATTAGTGCTATGTGAAATGCAATCAGTCTCGTCCAGGATTTGAACTCGTGTTGCCGTGTCCATTTCCTACGATGATAACCATTACACCACAGGCACCTCCAAAAATTGAAATTACATACAAACTATTTACTTAGAAATCATATGTGTATCCATTCAAAAGTATGCAAATTTTATAACTGAAGCTAGATTGTTACTGTTGCATAGCTATACTTAAAACCATTTTACAGTGTGCAAAAAATAAACTCAGGCTCATTTAAAAATGTTATCAACAAAATGTGTTTACAAATCATATATATTTAAGATGGATGCATCAACAGGACTTGCCATTAAATAACCTATAAGGGTTAATATGCCATAAAACCAAACCAAACCAAATCATATATTTAATATGAATGTAAAAACAGGACTTGCCATTAAATAACCTACAATGGTTGATACGCCATAAAATCAAACCAAATCATATATATTTAATATATATGTATAAAGAGGATTTGGCATTAAATAACATACAGGGGTTGATATGCCATAAAACCCAACCCAACCCAACCAAACTTGTAAAAATACAACAAGCGTTCTAAACATTACATCACACAAAGTGTTTTAGAA
Organism: Sepioteuthis lessoniana; assembly: GCA_963585895.1. Lineage (NCBI taxonomy): Eukaryota > Metazoa > Mollusca > Cephalopoda > Myopsida > Loliginidae > Sepioteuthis > Sepioteuthis lessoniana. The sequence goes on along the minus strand of OY757905.1, from coordinate 68,487,066 downwards.
TTCAAACCAGTTATTTTTCGAAATTGTACTCGAGTCAATTAATCTTTTAAATTTTTCCCTTATTCCTTTTAGCTAACCAAATCTGTTAATATTACTTTCCTTACGAAAGATGCAGTTGAAATTTTGAAGATTTAATATTTTTTTGCTATTTCCGTTCTTAATTTTTGGTTCATTTAATTTCTAGTTATCTCTAAACAGATGGAATCTATAAAGCTAAACGCATTGCATGTGGTTTACCTCAAATGACTGAGGTTGGTCTGAACGTGACTTGAAATTATTCTTCATTGTAAAAATAACAGAATTTCTTGGGAAAAAGAGAGAAAATATTTTACTCTCATGATTTCATTTATTGACAAGAATACTATCAGATAAAAAATGTCAAGCAGGTCGAATGTGTTTAAATAAATAAAATATATATGCGCATCCTGCGTTTTTAAAATAGAAATGTAATGTATAGTATAATTTCTAGAAATAGAATATTAAAAAATATTTTCAGGGTGCAATGGGTAAACTGCCGTCTAAATAACGCAAAAGTAAAAATAACAAATATTTCACTTAATCTGACGTTTTTATCAAAATTACATGTAAATATCTTGAAATAGTATAGACTGAATTTGTTCAAAGAAATCGCCATTGTCTTTAAGTACAACCTGCAGACCTCTTTGAAATTTCCTGCAAGCCTTTTGGATGGTTTCCTTGTTTAAAATGCTGCTGTTTAGTTCATCTTTGGAGTTGCTTAGAGTTTTCTAGGTATCTCGCTCAATTGCATCCCATACATAATAATCAAGGGAATTGCAACGTGGAGATTCAGGTGGCCCGATGTTTGGGGATGATGTGGTTGTGGAAATTTTCTGACAGCCAAGATTGTGTTCTTCTGCTTCTGTTGCACTGCACAGAGTCCTTTCCAGACGTAAGTTTTTCTAGTAGCCACCCTCTCGATACAGGTCAGTATTACCTCTGACAAACACTTGATGTAGGCTTCCATATTGAGTCTGAAGCCATGTACGAAGATAAATGGAGGCATAACATCAGCATTGGTAATGTTCATCCCGAACATCATGATGTGTACTGGAATGTGTTTTTCATCAATATGAATCAGTCCTCAAACTGACACTAAATCAGTGTGAAATCTTCGTATTGCCGCTTCCGGCGTAAATGCCAAGCAGTTCAGCATTTCAAGTTTCTGTGGGCGTTCATTGCGTTATAGCGCTGCTGTCTGCGCAGACAGTGCCAAACGGATTATAGATTGCTGTATAGTAGACAAAACATGAAACAAATGATGCCCACGCACAAAATCGATGGTTTAAAATAACAATAATTTACCCATATTCTCCAACATATTTATAAACAATTGTGCAAAAGGTTTGTAAAGGTATATGAATAAAATTAATTTATGAAGAGTTTTATGTTGCAAAAGATTTAGACATTCCTTTTACACTTTCTACCCCTGGAATCGTACGAAGCGTAACAATTATCGCTTTAGGAAAAAGAATTACCAATTTGAGTGCTTATCCCGAACGAGGCTTTTTGCGTTTCTTTTCGTACTAATATCATTGAGAATGTCATTAATCCTTCTCTTACTCCTTACTACAACTAGATTATAGTACACACTAGGTTCTTTAGCCAAGGAAAGGCGACCGTTCAATTAGAAGATAAATTCTGGATTCAAATCTGCTGACATTACGTCACACCTGGAGGGATTGGGTGAATACTACTCTTGGAAATAATTAGCATATTTACTGGATGTTTACTTTGATTTTTAATCTAGCAGTCAATAAACTAATAACAATAAAACGAAACACCTCTTTTTAATAGCTGAACATCCCGGTATGAGAAAACATTCCTTAAACAAGATAGATTAAATTATCTTGCTGACTTGTATAATTTTTCTAAGCTAAGCAGAGGAAAATATAAGCGATAATTTTTGTTATGGGTAGTCGTCGAGAGCCGATCTAAATAGTAACATATTGCCTACTCTCCTGCCTTAGAAATCAGCACTGATCATCTTAACTAACAGAGGCGCCAGGAACTTCTGGATTGTACAGGGGCTCGAACACTCAACTTCAGCGTTAGTTGTAAGAGCCCAACTACTTCAATCAATAAACAAATCAATATGTATCAAAAATTTCCCCTTTTTCAATTTTTTGTTGGGTCATTCAATCAACAAGGTGGATTTTGAATCGGGTGTTGCTCTTTTGTCAAGGAAATCAGTAGTCCTGAAACATTGTCAGCATGACCTTCTTTACTAACTATTGCACCTGGAACTTTTTCTTTATCGAAGAGTCAAAATATTTCTACTCCATGAACTGTTTTTCGACTCAGGCTGGTATTGGCGAACCCGTGTTTAGCCATTTTGTAAACATTTTTTGACAAAACATACTCTTCCATGCACATCACAGATTCTTCTTTAAATTTCACATGGTTTGCACTTATCAGTCATCAAAAATTTGATGACAGGCCTCTGTTTAAGTGTGAAGAACTCTACTTGATTTGCTGCCATTTTTAAAAGACTCAAAACAAATATTTTTGCGGGATTAACATGATATTTGCTAAGAACTAATTCCAAACAACGGAGAGTTTATGGAAAACAATTCTGAAAAAAATATTTTGCTGTTTTCAAAAAATTTCTCTTATTTTTTTATCTTATCTTTTAAATAAATATTTTTTTAAACTTCGACTTTTTGAGTGAAAATTCAGGTATAAACGAGAACTAGTGCTGTCAAAATTTAACTAAAGTCGCCCAGTTGATATGTCAGGCACAAAACATTAACCAAAACAACATATTCTCTTGGGTTACTTCAGTTGGTGCTCTTTTCTATCGCGGAAGGGTATACTCTACTCTGTTTCGGTGAAATTTGAACTGATAAGGAACCATTCTACATTTTCCTGCTTCGGAGAACAAGGGCCACGCAATAAGATAAAAGCGAGCCACTACAATTTGCAATGTAAATCGGTGTGTAAGACATGGAGACATCAGTTCCTTTTTTTCCCTCAGAGAAAATTGTACCTCGTTAGTTTAAGAGCTCAATGAGTGATGCCATTCTCTAGAGGAATATAGAGGCAGAAATTGGAGTTGAGTGAAATACAGATTAATGTCCCTTCTCGGCCAAAGAAAGTAAAGGAAAATATCGTAAAAAAGGGAGAACCGGAGGGTTTGTTTGAAAATAAAACTTGGAGTAAAAGCGGCTTTATAAGCCTCAGATATCAGTAAAGGAACAGTATTGATCATGGAATCTTTTATTAAGATAGATAGATAGATAGATATGAAGAGAATATGATAGATTGATTGATAGATAGATAAGCTTTTATTGGTCTGGAACCGAGCAAAAAGTAAACGATTTCATCATTTGAACACTCTGCACCTGTTGGAAAGAGGCAAAAATATATCTCCCTTGTTGATGGGGCATAGAATATGTTGACTGTAAACCTACAAGGAGACAAGATTCCCACAGAGAGGGATATTTCTGAGTATGGTACGAGATTGCATCTTATTGTGTGGTTACACTTCTGGATATCTGGGAACTGTGGAGTAACTCTCTCTCTCTTTCTCTCTCTCTCTCTCTCTCTCTCACACACACACACACGCACACACACACATAAACAGAAAAAGAGAGAGGGAGAGAACCAACACCTACAGAATTACCAGCAGCCACATCGGGGTCGCCACTACATTAACCAAAAACGATACTGGTCAAAATCATAAAAGACTCTCTGAAAAAATCAAGTGTATGTATATATAGACAAAATTTGGCGTTAAATGACCTACAAGGGTTGATATGCCATAAAACCCAAACAACCAACCAACTGAAGAAAGCAAGAAGCTGGAAATATGTGTAAGTGCAAAGTGAATAATTAGAAAAATATAAATCTTTTTGTGGACCAATTCATTTTAAAATATTTATTTTTAAAACATTATATAATCTTGCTTTTACCAATTCCTTTAAAACAGTCTTCTTGATCGTATATTCAGGACTTTTTTAAAAGACGTTTCGGCTAATATTGGTACACAATTTAATTTATCTATCTATCTATCTATCTATCGTCGTTGTGTTATAACTTACGAGCTGGACTATGGCTTCATACTCAGCGGGTTCAAACTCCAATCGAGCTATTACGTTCCTTCTTGGATGAATATCCTTGAGAAAGGTATCAAACCCTTTATATCCGTAGGTATGGGTTAAATAATATCACTACTGTTCTTCTACAAAGGCAGCTTTTGCATTAGATAACCCATGAAGGTTTATATCCAAAGAAACCAAACTATTTATCTCTTTCAAAATGATCATGTTTCAGTTTCCAACAGTGTAGTAAAAGATGTGAACCACTCGACTTTCTACACGGTTTATTATAATTATGAAGGCTTGTGGAGAACCAGTCAGCCATTTTTGATGAGCTGATAATAGAGGAAGGGTAAATAAGAGTGCTGCAGATTCTCTGATGAACATTTTGATGGTTTCTTTGGTTTCTTTGTTTAATGACATACCAACCTTCGTGGGTTATTTAATGCCAGAGCCATTCGCCTAGAAGAACAGTAGTGGTGCCATTTAACCCATAGCTGGGGGGGGGATAAGGGGGTTCATACCTTTCCCAAGGGTATTTGTCCGAAAGTGAACGAAATAGCGCAACTGGAATTCGAACTCGCGTGCTACGATTTCGTAGACCATAGCTTTAACCATTACACCACGGGGACACCCGCCGATGAACATTTTGAGTTTTTCTTTCTTCGGCAATATCTGTCCTACTAAGGCTAAAACGCTCAATCTTCAATACAATTAACTTATAGCCGGGAAGGTGAAGGGAGATGTGGATTCATGCCTTTAATAAGGACATTATTGCGGCTGATTTTATTTTTTTACATTAACCATACACTACTGCACCTCCACATAATGACATATAATGAAGTAAATAATAAGGTTATAATGATCTTTTAAGTATTTTTATTAATTATTCAAGCACATTGGTAATTGGCAACCGTAAAAAACAGGTCAATTAATAATTAAATCCATGTTAGAGAAGAATGAACTGCAAAGCACATGGTGCACCAGTTATTTGAGAACAAAGTTTAACGGAAGAAAATGACTTAACGTCATGTTTAATGGCACACGCCAAATTTGAAAATCCTCATTTCCCTCTCAGACGTATATATCGAAAGTCTGGTTGACTGGGGCAGTAGAATACACCGACTGCTTCTCTACCGGGGGGTAAGATTCCCCAAATAGGTCTCCCGGATATGATCCCAGACAATCTGTTCCAGTAAAGCTGGAGCTTTGAGGAATGCGGAGTACCCCTTCATTGCCATCGATTCCAGGTTCACTCATTCTTTGAGTGGTAGCACCTCATAGGGTCCCACTTATGGGTCAAACAGAAGTAAACTGTACTTATGCTAAACTAAATTGTTTGAAATGAAACTGTTTTGACATATAACTGTGTGTAAACAAAACTTGACTTATACCAAACAGAATTGTTTGAAATAGAACAGTTTTATGTATAAAAAAAGTATGTATGTATCGAGAGTAGTTTTCAGTTTTCCATTGGATATTTTTAAAAATGGTGAGCCATGCTAGTAATCTACTAACAAATTCCAGCGTATAAATTGAAATATACCAATTTTTGTTTTGAATATATTTCTTTGGTTTTAAATGATAATTTGTTCTCACTTATTCGGCTATAAGTAAACTTATCGATAATGCGCATTCAAAAGAAATGAAATAATGAATGTTAAGTAAAGAATCAAGAAGTTAATAAGACTAGAATGGATACCAGGCGTTGCCTGGGTGGAGGGAATAAGATTACATGTAGGAGTATACCAAAAATAACAAAAATCCTTTATTCAACGACCCCTCTGCTCCATCAGGGTCATTTTAAGCGGAGTTTATAGGTTTAAATTCTGAGTTTTCTTTCTAACTGACCAGTTACTATATCAAGGTTTAAAAAAAGAGTTTGTCCCACTATTTATCCATAGTTGAAAAGAGAATAGTTGAATGAATGTCTTTCACAAGAGTTTTAGTGTTATGTGAAAATGCAAACAGCCTCGTCCAGGTTTTGAACTTGATTCACTGTATCCATTTTTTATGACGATAACCACTGTCACCTCCATAAAAATTGATTATGCGAATACAATAATAAAATACGAATATTATGAGCAGTTTTTAAAAAAATAAAAATTAAAAAAGATTCGTTTAATTCTCCATCGATCTTTTTTTCTTTTCTTTTTTTTTTTTTTTGATAGATGAAATTTGAAAAGCTGAAATATCAATTACCGCCATGATTTATCGTCATTTCTTTTTACACAAGTTGATATCTATTTACCAACAAAAAAAATCTTGCGGTTCTTTTTCGCCTGATTTGTCATCCTTTTGGTCATGCAACATAATGTTCGACTATTTTTTTTTTTTTTGTTTCGATATTGATTTGATTTCCAAACAGTGAAAGACAAGGGATGTAATAGTAGAAGTGTGTGTGTAGCTTAAGATACCCTCAAAAGTACCCATAACTCGACTGTGAAGCAATTTCCCTTTCATTGTCGGGCAAATGTAGGGTACCTTATCATAGAAAAGTTTATGCTAAGATGTCCCGTTTTCCTAATAATTCAGTTGAAGAAAAAATGACGTAGAGATTTATTACAATTCATTATAACAAAACCTTGACTATAATATGGTGAAGTCAAATCTCACTAAAGATTTGATCATTTGGCATTTTCGATTTACCAGCTATATTTATCCTGAAGATTCTCTCCAAAAAATAATAGATTGTTTATAGATTTGGACAGGGTGTCTTTTAAAGATGAAAGTGCATGGCATGTGTGTATACAAAAAGTTTGTTATCTGACTACTTTACGTTGGTCGAGATTTTGTTTGATAGATTTTGTTTCTTTTTTTTTAATGACCTGCCGTTATAATGTGCTGAGTTCTACGCCTAAAAATTGACCTTGTGTTGCATCCTGCTCGTAGCAGAAGGTGTATCCTCGCTGGGTCTTGAAGAAATTTGGCGGGGACATAGACGAACTTAAGAGATGAGGAAGAGTTCATTGAAAGTAAAAGTCAAATAGGTGATCACAGAAAAATGACCACTCAGTTCATTATCAGTGTTTCAACCCCCCTTTGGACATGTCACAAAAACAGAAAAAAGTCAAGTGGTATTCTCGAGTCGATGAAGGAATCATGATATTGTTTTATAAATCGTTGCCAACCCCAAAACGGGGCGGTTTTATTAGCCCTGAAATTCATATCGCTCCTTGTCGCTCTCCCGGTTGCCAACTGACTAACCCTTTTCAAAATCCTCCACTCTTGTGTGTGACCATTTCTCGCATGCCGTAACTGAGCTCTTCCTTTTGATCACAAAGCCGGGCACCAGGTTCGCCAGTGGTGGTACGCGCCGACTACATGACAAATGGTTGTGTAAATACTTACATTGCACTGAATTGTTTCTAGATGGTAGTTTGGTACTGTTTTTAAGCTGACAGCTCCTGATTCAGTTTCCTTAGCAACAAGGCTGCAAGTCCCTTGAAAAAAAGTTCCTTCACAGACCGGATGAAAAATCTGGGACCAAGTGTAAATAATTGAATATTTCTCACGTAACATTTTCCGTTGATATAATTTCTATCGTTTCAACTTTAAATCTCCTTTTCATTGCTGTACAATCAGAATTACTTGATCTAAATCTATTCTCAGTCGACATAATTTTTTCGCGATTTATATTTCTATACAATACTCTTTCCGCCTTTCTATCAACTGACTTTTTTCTTAAATTTTTCTATGATCACTTAAAGCCAAGTAAACAAGGAAATGGAAAACTGAGACCAAGATGGTGGTAAGTCACATGATCGAGCCGAGCAGAATTAAAAATAACAAACATATATTTGTTTTAAAAACTGGACATATCAGTATTTGAGTACAAAAAGCAAATGATATCTTTACTCATTCACGTACTATAGCTTTTTTCCCGACTGCTGTCACCGAACGAACTGAAATATGACTGGCCTCTGGCCTTATTGTCGTGAGTCGACAGATAACTTCCCGTTCACAATTTAGTTAAAAAGAACGCTAGCATTGTAATTGGCTTTGATTTTAAGTTCAAGTCATCATCATCATCCTCAAGTCATGTCGATAGCATGGATTCCCTGTGACTCTCTCTCTCTCTCTCTCTCTCTCTCTCTCTCTCTACGTCTCTACCGTCCATTGTTCTTGCCAGGTCCTCCAAACGGAATTTAATGTCCTTACAGAGCTAATGTATTTGGTGGTCGGCCAACACAGGCGTATCCATGAGTGAGATTCCACAAAAGAACTTAGCTAATTAGTTCTTCCCTGCTTCTCCAATAGTTTCTGGAATATTTTGTTCGTCTTACTTTCGTGGTTTGTGAGATGGGAGGCCAGTGGCTGTACAGCTGCTGTTTTGTGAGATGATGCTACCAAGATTTGTTCAAAACACGTAGCGTTCTTGTATAGTTCGAATCTAGCTTTTTCTTTTTTAAAGTTCAGATGGTGCAAGCATACAATAGTATTAACACAGCTATAGCTAAGAAGAATTACCATTTTATTTGATCAGAGAGATTAGTTTTCCAGTTGGTAGAAGGACCTGCCTTTCCAATGAGTACTTGTACACCGTTTTTAGTCGATGAGATATTGCTATTGGAGTATGTGAAATAGAACCTAGTCACTTATAAAACAGAATTCATGAGTTTTGAACAAGGTAGAGCTATCTCCACATGGGTCTAGTAGTAAAACAACCTATTTATAATGGAATACATTTTCTAAGCTCGGGACTTACGGTCAAATGACACTGAAAACACCCATACCACTTTGAGACACGGAAGTTAAACAACGATAAACCGATTAGGTTCTTAGATGAGTGACTAATATGCTCCGTAAGACCATATGCCTGTCTAAGCCAAACTTAGTGGATAAAAGCTTTGACATTTTATCTGGTGTAATGGTTAAGAAGCTATGCTAACATTGTTTGTGGGTTCAATTCTCTCTAGGAGTCACATACATCAAGCTATAGGAAAAACCAAGTTTCGTAAATTTAGTCACTCTGTTCAGAGTCACTTAAAATGGAATCGGCAAAGTATGATGTCTTTTAATAAAAAAAACAGTAGTCAGTATTTTAAGAATTATATATATATATATATATATATTATATATATATATATATATATATATATATATCGGACAAAGGTGTAAATGACTGAATAAAGCACAGATCTACGAATTAATAAATTCATTTCTTTTTATTTGTAAAAATTTTGTTGAAAAAACAGAAGTTATAAAGTCTTTACTTGTACGAAAAGATATTTGTTATAGCCTAAATATGACAAAAGTAAAAAAATAGTTCATGTAGCAGTTTGCATTGTCTTAATAAAATGGATATATATTTTATGTGTAAAAGATTTTTATATGAGTATGTCACCATGTAGAACAGAAAATATATTCATGGGTTGAAAATGTATGCTGCTGCAAATGAAATATTTATCTGCAGGGATAGGTTGAATAGTAGTACGAATATTCTTTTGTAAACTAACATGTTCGTTCGTTTTAAGACGATTAAGCGATGTTGAAAGTAAATGCAATCTTGGAGGAAACGAACGTTATATTATTACTCAAAAGATATACACTGATAATTTTTGTGTTGGCTACAGAATAAAACCATAAAACCTACTAAAGATGTACAATGTGCCTTCAATAAGTTTCCAGACTTTTTTTTTGTACAGCCATTTAAAATTGTCGTAAACTCTTGAAAATTCACTATGTTATTGCTATACATCTCATGAGACGACTGACCAATTTTTATGATTTCAGGTTCAAATGAACCGCTACAGCAGGAATTCGAATACACCCTACTAATGCCTGATTGTTACAGATGGTGAATTTCAAAAATGAAATCTGGACGTAAGGACACTTTAGAAGAACGATATGCAATAAAATTCTGTTTTGAACTTGGAAAAAATGCCACATAAACGTATGGAATGCTTCAGACTGCTTTTCGACCATCTTGCATGAATCGAGCATCAGTCTTTGTGTGGCATATGTGATTGAAGGAAGGCAGGGAGTCTGTGGGGGATGATGAGAGGTGTGGGAGGAGTAAGGAAGTCAGAACACCAGAGTTGATTGGACAAATAAAGAATTTCATAAATAAGGACCGTCTTGTGTCTATAGAGACAATAAGTGCACAGTTTGATCTCAGTATGAGAACTGTACACAGGATTATTCGCGAGGAACTGAAGCTGCGAAAGATGTGCGCGAAGTTTGTCCCAAGGGTGCCCAGAGAAGATCAGAAAGAAAGGCGTTGTCATGAAAGCGGGGAGATGGTCGAGCTGATCAATTCAGGTCCTGCAGTCTTGATACTCTGGTGACCTGCGATGAAAGCTGGATCTACTGCTATGACCCAGAGACCAAGAGGCAGAATTCCCAGTGGAAGAATGCTGGCTCTCCCAGACCAAGGAAGGCCAGACAGAGCAAATCCACCCACAAACTTTTGATGATCCGATTTTTTGACAGCACTGGCATGATCTACATGCATTGGGTTCCCACTGGACAGACAATCAACAAAGAATACTACGTTGAGGTTTTAAGGGAGTTCAGCAACAGATTCCGTCGGAAGAGACCAGCACTCTTCAAATCGGGTCAGTGGCATTTCCACCAGGACAATGCGCCAGTCCACAACTCCATCCTTGTCACAGACTATTTGACCAAGATGGGCATCAACACAGTTCGTCACCCTCCCTATAGTCCAGAACTTTCTCCCTGTGACTTTTGCTTATTCCCTAAGCTCAGAGGCTATCGTTATGAGACAATTGAGGAGATGAAAGGGACTATGACGAAGTGTCATTGACACGCTCACACAAGAGAACTCCCATCGGGCCTTGAAGAAGTTGTTGGAACGGTACAACAAGTGCATTGCAGCCGGCGGAGATTACTTCGAAGGGGACTAGAGTTTCATGTGTGTACTATCAATAAAAGTGCCCATACGAAAAAAGTCTGGAAATTTTTTGAACAAACCTTGTATTTATTTCATTGCTATTTATCAGTTAAAAGCAGGCGCGAAATCGATTTTTAAAAAATTGATGACTTATCAATTATTCTAATTCGTTTGCCGCAGCCAATAAGATAACGACGCATGAGTTCGTCCTTGTTTCTCCAGCAGTGCCTCCTATGTCTTATACGACGAATTTGTTCAGTTTGTTTGATGGGTGGCAAGCAGCCGTACAACTACTGTTTGTGGAGTGTTGCAATCAGAATTTGGGCCAGACGGTGGGTAATATTTTTTCATAGTTCCCATCTAGCTTTTTCTTTTAGTATTTTATTATCGTCCATGAAATGCATCCATGTAGTAGTATCCACATAACAACAGCTTGGGAGAAATCTAATTTTATTGGACAGATCAGATTTCCATATGATTGATAATCAATCACCATCAGTCCACGCCTTCGCTATGTGTATATGCACGTAAGTTTCAGTAGATGGGATGTTGCTGCCGAAGTATGTGAACTGGTCTACTCATTTTAGAGGTTTGCCTCTCAGAGTGAGGACGATTCCTTTTTGTTTAAACATATGCATTCTGTTTTATTTGCGTTCCCGTCAATGTTAATGCCTCCTGCTGCCCCACTCAGTGCTATGCAGTAGGGATTCAGCTTGGGCTGGTGTGATTGCGTGAAGTGCTAGGTCATCTGCGTAGTTTGCGTCTGTCATAGTTTCTGCGGAATATCGTTTACTTCTTACTTTTCTGAATGTGAAACCATTTTTCATTAGATCAATATATGTTCCAAATACGTAATCTAAGCATAGTATCAGCAGATATGGTGCTACAGTATCTCCTTGCAAGTCTCCAGAGGCTGTCGAAAAAGACGGTATCTGCATCAAGTGGACAATTCCTTGCTTTCCTGTTTTTATAAAGTGGTAATAGTTTCTTTAGGAAGACCACATTCAAGTAGTATTTACTTCATCGTTCCTCTGTGTATGGAATCAAATGCCTGGGAGAAATCTCCGAACAGTTGTGTTGCCTCGAGATTATTTGCTCGTATTCCTCCGATGATTTGACGGATTGTCTGAATCTATGAGGTCGTGGAACGATTTCTTTGAGAACCCTACAGATTTTTCACTGAAGTTTCTCGATTTTGAGTCGGATACAATTGAGAAGTGGGTCATTATAAACCTTAACAGCGATAACAGTTACATTTATGCCTATGTAGTTCTTCGTGATTTCGAGGTCGCATTTCTTGAGGAAGAGAAGGATACAACATTTTGTCCATTTCTCTATTATGTTTTAGTTAGAATGACTTCATAAAGCTAAAAATGCATACAGTTAATTAATTAATAATGAAAGTAATTTATATAAGAATTTAGATAACTAAAGTGTTTTGCTGCTACTACTAAATATTCGCTTACCACAACGTTTATCGTCATAGAAAATGGAATTGTAAATATAAAACATCACGTAAATTCGAATAATTTTTGCAAACTTTGATAGAAGTAACTTAACGTTCGTTATTTTTAACAACGGCCATCTTACCACCCAAATATAAAATAGGGAAAGTACTGTTAGTATAATTTAACTTTAGTGTAACGGTTATCGTCGTAGGAGATTGTTGTGGTGTGTGGAACCACTCCTGCAAGAATGAACTGATTCCATCTCATAAAGGAACCAAGCCGAAACTAGCGAAGGGCAGAGTAATTGGATACTTACTGTAGACTGTATTTCCTTACTTGTTCATTTATTCCAAGAATAAATTCCTATTATCGCATTAACATCTTTAATTTTATTAATATATAACAAATAGCAACCTGAGTTCAAATCCTGCTCGAAACTGTTTGCCTTTCACTTCGTGCTAATACCCTTAGGAAACATATGCATCTTTTTCCTATAAGAATAGTAAAACAAACAGGGTTCTTTAGCATGGGTAAGACAACTAATCTAGAACAAGGAAAACTTTTTTTATTCAAACCACCAGTACCTTGTTTTAAAATTGGCTACAGGCACATCTTGCTAGTGGCGTTAGAGTTGAGTTAATACGAACTGGAGCTAAATACTAACCAATAGTCTGAATTACCGATGTATTAATTTGACCATAAATTTGGATCCAGCTGAGCCATAAGTCTTCATTGACAAATCAGATGAAACGCTCACTGAGTGAAACGAACTCCCTGGGTATAGGATGTGTGTTCAAACCCCATCAGAGGCATTTTCTTGGTTACAATTCAAGCTACTAACATTAGAGATAAGAGACTATTTGCAATAAAAATTTGTGATAAGAATGAACAAAATAAAGAAAGTTAATCAAAAATTGAAAATGAAAATACTTCGTCAAAGAATTCAGATGATTTTAAATTAATTCGTCTATTTCTTTTTTTTTAACGTGGTGATTTGTCTTTAAGAAATACTAGCGATGCTGTGTCGATGGGCCACGCAACTTGGTCCTGAGAATCAGGAAACGCATGTGCAGTTATTTGATCCTGATCACCTTATCGTCTCTCTCTCTCTCTCTCTCTCTCTCTCTCTCTCTCTCTCACACACACACACACACACACACACACAAACACACACACACACACAAGAAGCGGGAATGCGTCCAAAATGTCTCGCGATCCTGGAAGTAAAGTTTATCGCCTCAATCTGGGTAAGTGTTACACGCCAAGAATGTTAGACATAACGACGAAAGAAAGAAAGAAAAAAAGAAAGAAGGTAAAACAAAAGTAGGAAGTGTTGGATAACGCACGTTGGGACAAGAAAGAGGACACACAACCACTGGGAGAAGACGGCAGAGAAAAGTTTGGCGGGAAGTGGCGGGAACTGGCGGCAATGATAACGTTATGATGATTTTTCGGGTTTTGCCAGAACAGATAAAAAAACAGTTCTGCTATTACACGATGGCGTGATTTACATGAACGTTTATAGAATACCTAACTGTTTCCCTTATATCTGTTCTTTTGCTTTAATTTGCTTTTATCTGATATGATATTGTTTTCTTGTATTGATAAATTCAAGTGAATTGATGGGTTAAACAAACTGTGTTGCAAAACTTCTCACACACCTTAAGATGAACTCAAATTTTAAATGCCTTGTATTCTATTTTATTTTCATCTGTATTCGAAAACCAACACTGATTGCTTCCTCAGCAGGAGTTAATATATACCTACTTCTAAAAAAAAAAGTGACGTGGGAATGTCACTAAACTGCGTCTGATGGTGAGACTTCAGTTCTTCGGATCTGAGTGGTTTTGAGTCACCTTTTTGTTGCCATTACTTCCATGCCAACTCTGACCCTGAGTGGTAGTACCTGTTAGCGTCTCATTTATACGTCAAATAAATCTGTCAAAAATTATTAGTATTGAATAAGAATGACAAAAACCGAATAATTGTCTGAAAATAAATCATTATTATCAAACAGAATATATATACATATATATATATATATATATATATATATATATATATATATATGTTGGCGATCCTAGTCGAGGGTGACCAGAAGGCTCCTTTTTGAATAGCTACCACACCTAGGTGTAGGGGAGAGCGGTACTCCATTCCCTGGATTGCTCCACTTTAGCCGTGATTACATACCTTATGATGCTGAGTGTTATGCAAGGTGGCATCAAGTACCATTTTTGAGTCTTTGGTATGAGTCTCCCTGGGATTGGTGATCACCC
>OY757905.1:68452428-68467428 GCA_963585895.1 Sepioteuthis lessoniana | reverse complement strand
TCTTGCAAGAAAAGATCTAATAACTTCAGTTTTTCAACAAACATTTCTCGCAAGTTAAAGAAATAAAATTCATTAATTTTTTTTATTGGCATTTTATTTAATTATTTAGATATTTATCCGATATACAAAGATATGTGTGTGTGTGTGCGCGCATGCGCGCGCTTGGATGTATTATACGAATATAGCGAGTTTCAACAAAATCTTAGTACTTACAATACAAATCCCTCTATTTAGCAGGCCAACTTCACTGGAAGCTTAATTATCAAAAACAGGATTTTTTCCACAGAAATATCTCCACGTAACTTCGGGAGTAAATAAATTTTTTCAGTAAAAGAAAAACGTTGTTTTTTTTTTAAATCGAAATAAGGATGCGATATTTGCATCATATGTCAATATTTTTTATCTTTCAATAATTTGTAATTCAAAATCTTTCTATTGATATTTTTTCTTTCATTGCAATGAATATCTTAAATACACAACTGAGCCCAATAATCTTCTCCTTCGTGAATGCTGTACCAAAGATTAGAAGTATAAAACTACTTTTTCTCATATAATCATTCTTCTATTAAGGAATAAAATGTTATATATATATATATATATATATATATATATATATATATATATATATATATATATATTAATGCTGCCATACCACATGCTTCCGACCGAGATCAACAAACACCTCATTGTTTACAAGCGAAAATATTTACCCTGATGACCTACCAACGGACTTTATTGATATAACAGATCCTGAAATAAAATCAACAAAAATGCCTACTTCTATATCACTTTAAGTACCAACTCAAATAGTATCTCTCTCTGTCTCTCTCTCTCTCTCTCTCTGTCTCTCTCTCTCTCTCTCTCACACACACACACATACATACACACACATACATACACACACACATACATATAAATGATGGAAACGAATGTATATTTACCTTCTCTTTCTTTTTTTCTCTCTCTCCTCCCTATATATATATATATATATATATATATATATATATATATATATATATATATATATTATATATATATATATATATATAAGGAGCGAGTGAGAGGAGATAGAAGAAAAAGAGGAGAAGTGAAGGGTTTCTCTGAATGAGTGAGATGTATGTAACATATCTTTAGATAAAACCTGCAAGATTTCTATATCCCCTCATCAATTTAATTCCAGTATTTGATTACATAGAATTTGACTAAAGAACATATAAATTTCTACTCTTTACATAGAAAATATTAAGGAAAAATTATTTTTGTCTACGGTTGATTATTTAAAGATATTGAACAATATAATTACTGAATAGTAATAATGAAAATGTTGCAATAACAATAATGATCCTTGTATTGTACGAAACAATATTACAGTATAATGGATGTTGCTTCCAGGATTTCTTCAAAAGAGCATGTAGCATTCTTGGGTCGTTCTTTCTTCTGCATGCATTTTGTGAATGTCCAGACGGTACATCCATGTTGTATTATTTATAGCAAAACCCTACAAAGCAGCAACTGTATGGCCACTTGCCTCGCATCTCACAAACCATCAAAAAAGAACACGACATCTGGGGAACTGCTGGAGACGTAAGGACAAATTCATAAGCGAGGCTCTCCTATGGACTCCAATATAGGGACACTCCAGTTTTTAACCGTCCAGTAAGGACTTATATACTTCGACTCTGTGCGAACACTAGATGCTTTCTAAAGGACCTGCTAGGAATGATGAATGATATGGATCGATTTTGAGAGAGAAAGAGAGTCAGAGAACTCTACAGGATGGGGAAGGAAAATTAGGAATATTCTAAAGTAAAAAGTAAAGTTGGCGACCGTAGTCGAGGGTTACCGAAAGCTCCCTTTTCAACAGCTACTACATCGAGCATAGGGGAGGGCGGTACTCCTTTCCTTGGATTACTCCACTTTAGGATTGATCCTTACCTTATGATGCTGAGTGTTAAGCAAGGTGGCATCAAGTACCATTTTTTAAGTCATTGATATGACTCGACTTGGGATGGAACCGCAGTCTCCCATCAAATCCTACTCTATATAGATATTTTATTTTGCATGCTGCTAAATGCTTTCAGGTATTGCACTTTTCCGCATATAAATTCTATTTATCATGTATTGCAATATAATATGAACGACTTGATCACTAACCCAGTCGGCTGGATCTGTGGAATACGCTGGCCGCATCTCTGCAGAGTGGCCAGATCCCACAACGAATGTCCAAGAACACTCTACTCATTAGACCAATGGTCCGGTCTTAGTATAATGATAACCTACTTACTCTATTATAAAACAAGATTGATTTTAAGATTTAAAAAAAAACAAAAAAAAATAAGAAGATAGACACAAAACAGTCAATTTACGCAATATGGGCGCCAATTTTTTAATTATTGTATCATCACACCTTCGAAATGATTTGCATGCCTTCAAAATGAATCTTTCAGAAATTTTATTCCATTCCTCCTCAATAGCACTACTATTAAGCGAACCAATATTTGGATGGGAAGTTGCATATGTTTTGTTTTCCAAAATGTCCCTTATAGCGTAATCATGGGGGTGAGTGTATGGGCTTAAATCTTGTTTAATTTGTGTCTTTACAATTTTCTCGTGGAGTTTCAATTCATGAGCATGATTTCTTTAATGACGTTGTGGGTCCCTTTTTAATCGCCGTAGCAACAAGAGCAGTTAAAAAGCCTTCTTTTCATTTTTTGTTCAATCGTTCACTCCCTCTTTTCCTTAAAAAGTTCTTTTTCACCAAAAAAAAAAAGAAAAGATTGGGCTTTGTATACAGGAGACAATAAAACTTTGGGTTGGTTTCGACGTTAAGTAAATTATAGATTTTCGGTCGTTAATTTTCTAGCTCACACATAGTGGGTAGAATTTTAATTTTAAAATGTGCTTGAATGATTGACTGAATCACGAAAATTTACATTTATCGTGTTTTTTTTTTTTAATTGAACTAATAATCAGGCTAAAAGAAAACGTTTTAAAAATTATTCAATATTTTATTTCCGCACCCTGTATGTTATCAGCAAGACTTGATGATGATAATGATGTTGATGATGATAATGATTATTGGTACATAATTACGTTTAGTCTCCTGGGTTTATATTCACAAATTTGAGTTTTGCAAATAAGTCCTTAGAGAGGTGTTCGTAGTGTAATTGTTACCGTCGTTGGAAATGGGCACACCGACCTGAGTTCAAACCCTGGATTAGACTGTTTACATTTCACATAGCGCTAATACCTCTGGGAAAGGTATGAATCCTTCCAGTAAATAGTTGGCTGACTGAATTTTTAATCTCTGTTTGACAACCGGTCTAAGAGAAAGAAAGCTTTGAATTCAAACCTTTGATTAAATAATAGACCTTGTATCACATCCTGCACGTGGAAGGCGTTGGATATATATATATATATATATATATATATATATATATATATATATATATATATATATATATATATGTGTATATATATAAGTCTTAGGAGATATCTTAAAACAATTTGCTTATTACATTCAAACTAAATACTTTGGTTTTGGAAAATAACAATATAAGGCACGGCATATGTCGATGGTGAAATGTATATAAAGAGGCAACAAAAAACCTATTCAAAATTTTATTATGAGAAAAATATTACCTATCCCAGTCGGCTGGGGTTGTAGAATACACCGACTGCATTTCTGCAGAGGGGTAAGACTTCTCCAACGAGTGTCCTGGATATGACACTAAACAATCTGATGCTGAAACTCCAGTAATTCTGGATCTTTGGGGAATGCGATGTACCCCTTTATAGCCATAGTTTTCAGACTCACTCTGGTCGGAGTGGTAGCACCTGATAGGATTCTATCCATGGGTCAAATAAAACTGTTTGACATTTAAATTGAGTGCAAACTAATGACTTATGCTAAATTGAATTGTTCAAAAAGGAACCATTTGATCATTTAACAGTGTGTAAACAAATAACTAGTGGTGTAATGGTTATCGTCGTAGGAAATGAATACGACGACACGAGTTCAAATCCTGGACAAGACTGATTGCATTTCACATAACACTAATACCCTTGGGAAAGGTATGAATCCAATTATTCTCCCTCCAGCTATGGGTAAATAGTAGGGCAGACTGTTTTCTTCAGCCTTGGTGAGGCAACTAGTCTAGGAGAAGGAAAACTCTGAATTCAAACCTGTTAAACTCCGCTTAAAAACTGACCTTGTGTCATTTCCTGCACGAGTGGAGGGGTGGGTAAATATGGTAAACAAATGACTAATGTTTAATTGAATCATTAGTGGTACATAGCAATACTTGGAACTATTAACCTTTGACTTAAGTAAAACTGAATTATTCGAAATAGAACCTTTTGATCATTTAACTGCGTGTAAACAAATGTTTGATGTTTAATTGAATTGTTACTGACCTTGGAACAATTCAACTTTGTTGACTTATCTTTACAAATCATTTATATCTAATATATATGTATAAACCGGATTAGACATTAAATGGCCTACAATATTCGATATGCCATTAAACCAAATCAACCTAAACAATATTAGCCATTTTTTTTTCGTATTGTCATCATTTTGTTTTAAAGATTATATTGTTCAAATGCTTTCCCTCATCAGATATACGGTCCTGAGGTTCTGCAGAGTTTACCAAGTCCTTACTTGTGATATTGTTGCAATTTCATGATTAATAAAATATTTCAGCTCTTCGTTTGTCTGGAGTTACTTTTAAAGCCTTGCGCCATCAGGTATTTCCAGAGGAAGTAATCACAAGGTGATAAGCCTCGTGAGTTTACCAACCATGCAATATCAATACGTTGCAACAATAGAGACACAATTTTTTCATGTTCTCTATCATAAACACACGATGGTCCCCATTCCACGTCATAATGCGAATTGAAATGGCAAGATTAGAACTAACCAAAACATACTTCTCCCCACTCTCGGATCTATGGCTCAGTTATCGCCTGAATTAGGCAAAAATGAAAATAAGTCAGTCATTTCTCTTTATCAGACGCATCTACCAAAATTACATGAAAATATCATGAAATTCTATAGATTAAATTTTTTCTAAGAAATTGCAATTAGCTTCAACCACAGCCTCCAGACGACTTCAAAATCTCCTTCAAGGCTTTCCGACGGTCTTCTCATTTGAATTAATATATATATATATATATATATATATATATATACCACAAACACACACATACACCATGTGTAAGTGTGTGTTTGTGAGCGCGCGTGTGTGACGAGAGATAAATGCTATTATATGAGTAATTATATCAATACAATCCATTCAAACAGATGTTTTCTTTGTCAAAAATGGTTACACTACAGAGTATGGTATACTGAAAGGTTATAATGTTACACAAGTTTTTTTAGACCCGGACCTCGCCCTAAACTTTAACGACGTCCATAGTTGAAGGCAAATTTCTTATCATACGTTCCTTTTTTTTTCGGTGGAAATCGCTAAATTTCTCTTCTTTCAGTCTAAGAAGACCAATTAGCATTTCAAACGCATGGTGTGTGTAATTATTGCACATTCTTTATCATTTTCACTTTAATTTATATGCCTAAATTCAACGAATTCTATACCGGTCAGTCAACGAGTCTTGGCTTGTTAAGATACCCCCAGAAAAAGGCTTTAACACTAAACTGTACCTACCAAAATTATCTACCAACTTTTGCTTCACGCGCATCCAATTCTTTTAATAACCAAAATATTTACCTACTTACCAATCATATACACCAATAAAACAAGATTTGGCTTTTAATAATCCGGAAGTGTTGATATACCATTAAACACTGATTTTACAAAATATATGGATGCACGACAGGGAGCTTGAAAATTCTTGCTCCGCCCGAGGAGAGATTATTTCATTGATTAATTATATTTTATTCAATTTATTTATTTGACATGTCAAGGAAACGTGAGAAATTATGTGCTAGGTGCATTGAACTGATTGATAAATATATAAAATAGTATGCACAGTTTATTGGGCTAACCCATTTAGTTAGATCGAGAATGAGCTTCTCAGTGGCAAGAAAGATCATATTCAACAATAGAATGACTGCGTGCCCCATTAAAAATCAGCATCCGAAAGCCTTCATTTTCCAAGTTCACTAACCCAAACTTGCTGACACTGTAGCGTCCAGTCGTCAAGAGAGCTTGGAATAGATAGATAGATAGATCTAGTTAAAATAGATGTACAATCGCTAAATTGATATATGTGGTTAGTTTTATTTGTTAAATAGCATATCAACATCTTATAAAAATTTGAAAAATTAGCAAATGTTAAATTGTAATTATTCGTTTATTCTATGTTTTAATGCATCTTTTAAATTGTTCATAATTATGAAATCATTTGTTTTACTCAGTTTTATGATATCAAGTATTCCTATCTAATAAAAATAATTTGCTCACAGTTAAAAAGCTGCAAGTATTCTTATATAAAACTAATAATTTATACAGAATTATATGGCTTCAATGAACAATTTCTATTTAAAAATATTCATTTTTTGCACAGGAATAACTAATGTTAATAATAATCTTTAGTAAATAATTACAACTAGAAGTAACTAGCCTTAATATAAATATTTTGCACGGTTATATGTTATCGAGTATTCCAATATAATACAAATAATTTCTTCTCAGATCTATTAGACCGATAGAGGAGAACCCAAGAGGTACTATCCCTCGTACTTAGAGTGAACCCGAGAGTAATAGCAATAGGCAATGAGCAGGGTAGCCACACTCATCAGATAGATAGATAGATAGATAGATAGATAATATTTTGATATTCCGAGATAAATCAACAAAAAGCAATCGGGGAATATATATATATATATATATATATATATATATATATATATATATATATATATATATATATAAAGACAGAGAGAGAGGGTGTGGAAGCATAATTCGGAATATTCTAGTACGATAATAAACAATTCTATAATAAAACAAGAAAAAATTATTTAAAAAAGAAAAAAAGAAAAAGATTGACACAAAACAGTAAATTATTAAATTTAGTGTTTTGTGGCCACCAATTTTTTTAATCACAGTATCAGCACGCCTTCGAAAGGATTTGCCTCCAAAATAAATTCTTCAGACATTTTATTCTATTCCTCCTCAATATAAGTCTTAAGCGAACCAATATTTGGATAGGAATTGGCATTTGTTTTGTTTTTTAAAATGCCCCATATTGCGTAATGAAAGGGGTTAAGGTCTGGGCTTGATGAAGGCCATGAAGAAACTCCAATTATTTCGGAAAGGATTCGGCTTGGTTTCGGCGTTGAGCAAATTATTGATTCTTTGTCGTTCTTTTCTTGCTCACCCATATTTGGCTGAATTTTAATCCAAATAAAGTGCTTGACTAATAGAGCTAATCATGAAAACTTAGATTTATCGCATTTTTTTTTTCACAAAATTGAACTAATCAGACTAAAAAACGTTTTAAAAATTACTCCATATTTGGATTCCTCAACCTATATATATATATATATATATATATGTACATAGATTTATATATATATGTACGTGTGTGTGTGTGTGCGTGTGTTTGCGCACGTGCGTGAGTGTGTATATATACATAAGTTAGTGTGAGAAAAGATTTATGGTTCTTACTAGCTCACTTGGTGAGTTAATGGAGGACCAAATGTTGCAGTATTGTTAAATAGTGCTCAATGTCAATGATAAAGTATTTACATATACAACGAAACAGTCTCTCTGTGGATGACAATATATATATATATATATATATATAGTACAGTCTGTGACGTTGGGCTTTCCAACGATTGCTGAATGCATGAAAACCAGGGTCACTGACAGTACCATGTAATGCAATATATATATATATATATATATATATATATATATATATATATATATATGTGTGTTCATTTTTCACTGCCACTCCTGGCGCTACCGAGCAGCTTTAAATACCCTATCCGGTGGCAAAAGCTGCTCGGTAGCGCCAGGAGTGGCAGTACCGCCTTGAGCTACCGAAACTGTGTTATCACCCTGGATGGCGGCTGATGAGGCTAGGGTATCGCACGTGCTTCCACACGTTGTATGAGGAAAAAAAAAATATATATATATATATGTTCATTTTTCTCTCGTTGGATCAATAACAATCTTTATATATATATATGTATATATATGATACTAGATAACCCGTGTATCTGTTGGTTCATAATTCTACTGATGCTTCTATTTAGGACAGAATGAAAATTCTAATCAGCATGCCATAGTTATTTCCATTATAGTGAATATGTGGACGATTTAAAGAATTGATATCAGCGCAAAAATGAATCATTTAGCTGTAAAGTGGATTAAAATAGCCTTATTCTCAAAAGTCAAAGAATTATGAGTGTATTGCTCGAATATAAACTTTTCCATGATGTAGTTTTTTTCTGCGTACCTTTTTTCTGCATATGTACAAATATAATGAGTATTCTAATCATATAAATCCATACCAAGAGTTGTTGTGTATTATTCTTGCGATATGTTCTGCAATCAATGTACGAGGTGCATACGATACGTTTCCAGACTTTTTTCGTATGGGCATTTAAAAGTGTCGTAGACTCTTGAAAATTCACTATGTTATTGCTATACATCTTATGAGATGACTGACCAATTTTTGTGATTTTAGGTTCAAATGAACACCTACAGCAGGAATTAGAATACACCCCACTAAAGCCTGATTGTCACAGCTGGTGAATTTCAAAAATTAAATCTGGACGTCAGGACACTTTAGAAAAACGATATGCAATAAAATTCTGTTTTAAACTTGGAAAAATGTCACAGAAACGTATGGAATGCTTCAGACTGCTTTTGGAGCATCTTGCATGAATCGAGCATCAGTTTTTGAAAGGCATAAGAGATTCAAGGAAAGCAGGGAGTCTGTGAGGGATGATGAGAGGTGTGGAAGGAGAAAGGAAGTCAGAACACCAGAGCTGATTAGCAAAAGGGTTAGGGTTCGGGTTACTATGCTGAGGTTTTAAGGGAGTCCAGGAAGATACTCCGTCGGAAGAGGCCAGCACTCTTCAAATCGGGTCAGTGGCATTTCCTGCAGGACAATACACCAGTCCACAACTCCATCCTTGTCACTGTCTTTTTGACCAAGATAGGCATCAAGACAGTTCCTCAGCCTCCCTATAGCCCAGACCTTTCTCCCTGTGACTTTAGCATATTACCTAAGCTCAGAGGCTGTCGTTATGAGACAATTGAGGAGATGAAAGAGGCTGTGACGAAGGTCATTGACACGCTCACACAAGAGGACTTCGATGGGGCCTTCCAGAAGTTGTTGGAACGGTACAACAAGTGCATTGCAGCTGGAGGAGACTACTTCGAAGGGGACTAGAGTTTCATGAGTGTACTATCAATAAAAGTGCCCATACGAAAAAAGTCTGGAAACTTATCTTATACACCTCCTATATCATTAGGTATTATTTATTCACAAACTTTAGAACATTGAATCTCAGTAACTGAAAATATAAATACATGGCAGTCCAAGCTGTTGTAAAATTTGTGAATTTTTTAAGCTCTTCCACCTTCGTAGGATATGATACAAGGTGAATTTTTAATCGTAGTATAGCTGGTTTGAATTCAGGGTTTTCTTTTTTCCAGAGCCTAGTCTGCCTTGTAGAGCTAAAACAAAGATTTTGGCTTGACATACGTACAAGATCTGAAATTTAACGGGACTGAAATGTTGTGTGTGCTATAGGCGAAAGTGGGATAAGCAGATTGAGTTATCATTTAATATCATATCTTTGGAGTATACAACTATAATCTTAGCTTTCTGCAAACATTGCATTTTTTTTCGCATGATTTTGTTTAGGCCCCCTCTTTTCCAGATTGTTCTGTTATGAGCACTAAATAATGAATAAATCTGAAATATTTGATCCAGTTGGAAATAACTACGTTATAAGCACTTGAAATGCTTCCATAAGTGCATGGAAATAACACCTTGTTATGAACACGTGCTTTTAAAGGGCCCAAGAGGGACTCGAAGAGTAAAAAGATGACGCCTAGGGCGGGAGACCTTCAATCAGTAAGACTGAGATCAATGCCGAGTAGGTAAGACAGGTAGTGTGTGGTAATCGTCGGTTAACTGTCTGAAT
Source organism: Sepioteuthis lessoniana (assembly GCA_963585895.1). Taxonomy (NCBI): domain Eukaryota; kingdom Metazoa; phylum Mollusca; class Cephalopoda; order Myopsida; family Loliginidae; genus Sepioteuthis; species Sepioteuthis lessoniana. Next base: position 68,457,299 of record OY757905.1, on the reverse strand, counting down.
GATCGCAGATCAGCTAGACATTAAAAAATAGAGATTGGAAGATCACAACCGAAGATTCGGGCATGCGGAAAATCTGAGCAAAAAAATCGTGCCAAGACTGTTAAATGATGAGCAGAAGGAGAGCTGTATGCAAGTGAGTCGGGACGTCATCGAGCGTCTTCAAATTGTATCAGACTTCCTTTGCAGAGTCATTGCTGGTGATGAAACATGGATTTTCGAGTACGGCCCGGAAACCAAGACCCAGAGTAGTTAGTGGAAGCTACCGAGGTAGAAGAAAACTAGACATTCAAAGTCAAATTCAAAGTCTTATGGATCACGTTCTTCAATATGGTGGTTATCGTCCACTGTAAGTTTTTGCCACTGGGCTAGATGATCAAGGAACTAGTTTGCAAGGATATCCTTCGGTGTATGCTTTGTTCAGTGTGCGAGAAAAGGCGAAAAGCGACTAGAGTTATGACTGGACAAATCTTGGCTGCTTTATCAGACACTTGCGCAAAACGACCTAAGCATATGGTAATTCCTGGCCGAGAGAAGCATCTTCGTACAAGAACAACCACTGTATTTACCAAATCTTGCTCCGTATTACTTTTTTCTTTTCCCCAGGCTTAAGGAGATCTTCAAGGGAACTTCGTTTTGAAACTATGGAGACAATCAAAAAGGCCGTAACGACGCAGCTGAGTGGCATTCCAGAAAAATCCTTCGAGAAGTGTATAGAGGTGTTGCGGAGAAGAACAAGAAAGTGCATTAGACTTCGGGCAGATTACTTTAATGGAAAAACTATGTAGTTTATTTTTTGGAATTGAAATAAATCTTTTGTGACACTAGTTCCGTTACTTTTCAGACCCATCTCGTATATCAAGTATCTAATACAAATATTTTGCACACAGTTTGATATCTACCGGTATCCAAAGTTGAGCTTATTTTCTAGACCTCTAGCTTTGTTACTTGGTTCACCCTCAATGGTTCAGGTGCATTACTAAGCTAATTTTGGGCACCCCTAAGCTAATTCTTTCACTAGAAAACTATTTTTTTAAATACTGGTATCTTTTTTTAGAAGAAAATTAACTTTCTATAAAAATATTGGTTTGGATCTATTTATTTATAGGCTATTCTACGTATTGCTCGTTAATCCAATAGGTCTTCTAATAAGATTTGTGAAGGATATTCTCGTAATATCTTTGAGTCCCCACGGCGTTGTGGCTAACATGCTAGACTGCAATATCCTTGTAATAATATCAATTTGGATTGTATATTCTTTAGTAGAATTTTAAAATCCGATTATCTTTGGTTGATTGACTGATTTTAACGGCAGCTCAATCCATCTAGGGTTATTTCATCCCTAGAGGTTAGGCAATCCCGTTCAGTGTACATCATATTTGCATATTTTATGTAGTTATTTGTTAAGATGTTTTATTTTTACACGCGATTCTATCGAATAATAACTTTTAAACAAATGAATTTGACCCATAGATTTGACCCTCACAGGATCCACCACTCCGGTTCAAAGTGAACCGGGTAGTAATAGCAATAAAGAGGTACGCTACACTCCCCAGAGCTCCTGACACGGAGCCTCTGCATCAGATATAATTTAGTATCATATTCTGAACATCCTTTTTTAGGGGTATGGGGAGTCTTACCCCTTAGCAGGGACTATTGTCAGCGTATTCTAAGTCCCACCAACAATTTCTTTTGGTCCAGACGAAAATGAACTTTCTATAAAAAATTGGTCAGGTCCAACTAATTTATAGAAGATACTACGTATTACTAGTTTTGGTGAGAGATCTGCAAATATGCACGTGTATATATATATATATATATATATACATCCACTAAATTTTTCGTTTGTATTATACGAAGAGAATAATATAGGAAACCACTCAAATTCCTTATGGCCAAATCATTTCTCGAGATTCCCAACGTTGATACCAATTCTGTGTCCGTTTTCGTAATATCTGTGAGATTCTATTTCCTTATCACTACACAAAATAAGACTTCCTTCTTTCCAAGCCTATCTTTAATTACATCAGCCAGCAGACCCCTTGCTTACACAAGGCGTCCTAGCTATCAAACAACCAATCAAAATCAAAGCCACAAAGCCAAACCGATCCCAACCAATGACAGAGCCTCTGTAATCTAGTTAGACCTACGCCTCCACTCCACTGCCTCTGGAAAAACGATATGTTGTTCTGTTTGTAAAAAAAAATATTCAAACAGTCCCATTGAACTTCCTTCTGGAATGTACTGAGGTGACAGAGCTAACCGTGTACACAGTAGACTTTTTATAAGTACAAAATTGTAAATAATTTACAGAGATATATCTTTTAAAAGACGTAGAGTACGTGACTCAGCTTAATACGACAGTCAACCATTTTTATTAGTTTCAAATCCCCACTGAGTCCGCTTTTTCATTGCGAAATTTTATCAATTTCTTTGAGAGCAATGATTGGCCGACGATCTTTACACACTCTTCTATGAACATTAACGCCTCAGTTTCCTTATGCCAGACTCGTTCGATATGTACAATGTATCATCTGTTAAGATAGTTTCGAAGACTAATAGCCTTATTTCTTGCTTCACCTTCAAGGTCTTGTACATAACTAATTTAAACTTGTAAATGAAAATTATTAATAATTTAGATTATTAGGTTATTTAGTTTAATGGCATATCAACCCTTGGTGGTTATTTAATATCAAATCCAGTTTATACACACACACACACACACACACACACACACATATATATATATATATATATATATATGATTTGTTAGTGAATAGTTTGAAGGAAACTTTATTTTCAAGGAATTAGAGCTCATTCGTTTCCACACAGTTAATTATTAATAATTTAGATTGTTAGGTTATTTAGTTTAATGGCATATCAACCCTTGGTGGTAATTTAATATCAAATCCAGTTTACACACACACACACACACACACACATATATATATATATATGATTTGTTAGTGAATAGTTTGAAGGAAACTTTATTTTCAAGGAATTAGAGTTCATTCGTTTCCACACAGTTAAATTGTTTTAAGTATTGCTATTTCATACTAATAATTCAATTTGTTTGCTCATTTTAAATGGTTTCAAGTGTAGTAAATGATTAAATAGTTCTATTTGACTCATAGATCAGATCCAAAAAAGTAGTACCACTCCAAGTCAAAATGAACTTGGGTGTAAGAAAAACGAAATGGTGCCCAAATTCCCCAAAGTTTCAAGACTGTAGCCCTCCCATCAGATCTAGTTTAGTGTCATGTCCAGGACTTTCATTGGAAAGGGTCTTATCTATCTGTCGAGGTGTAGTCGTCGTATTATACAACCCTAACTGAGAGGATGGAAATAATTTTTCTATTCTCATTGGCAACAGATTCTAGTTATTTTATACCACACTAGCTTTACCAGCAGTGCTCGGCATGTTTTGCTTATTTTTCTTGCTGTTTTGTAAGGTATTACATCCAATATTGGTTCAACACAACTTGTGCAGTTACTAACTTGTACAACCAACGGCAATTTCATTCAAACAAAGAAACCAGTCAACCAATCTAGGTCATCAATGTTACTGGGGGCCGGGGGTGCTCATATTTTGAACATAATTTGCCATATTTTGAATTTCAGAACAATTTTAGTAATTTGACGACCTTTTATTCTAAATATAATTCATCCAATCTCTGTATCTGCGCAGATTTGCACCGCTGATATTTGACAAGTGACCATTCTACAAAAATCAAAACAAAATTTTCTCTTTATATGTGGTAATTTTCAAAACAAATATCTTTGGCCCAGGGTAAGAGCCTGTCTCAGTTGTCACTAGAATCTATTTTGTTAACCTTTCAATTTCTTAGAAAACCGAACAAATCACACACACACACACACACACACACACACACACACACACACACACACACACACAACTTAGATGGGGCAAAAATCGTTTGTGTCCGGAGTCGTATTATTAAATTGCCCTCATATAATATAATATAATAATAAACAGAAAAATCATTTACACTAAAATTTTGTTTCATTATATATATATATATATATATATATATATATATATATACTAGCTGCATATATATATATATATATATATATATATATATATATATATATATATATATATATATACACTAGCTGCATTCGAGTAAATTTTACGGAATACATGCATTATAATTGCCTAAATTAAACTCGAAATAATTTCTTAGATAAATTGGAATCGATTTCTATTCATGATTACAAATTTGGTGAATCAATGACTGCATATAAATCTAACAAAAACAATTTAAATATAAATTAACAATACCACTAATTCTTCAACGGAGAACTGAAGATACCGTTTTGTGAAATAAGTATCTTACCTTTTTTTAGATAAATATATTTACCTTACTAATGAAAATAAATAGTTGAATTTTTGATGGGCTGTTCGAATTACAATAAGGCTAACTTTACCGGTTCTCATAGATTTGAAGATTAATAACAACACTATCACAGCCGAGAATGATTAATACAAAAGCTATTAACCAAACAATTGATTATTCAAAAAGATAAACAAATAAAACAGGTTTTTTTTAAGATAAAATAAAAAATGAATAATAAAACATAGCTGTTTCTCATCTGTCTTATTTTTCTGTGTCCTGAGTACAACATTAAACTGCATCAAATAATGATATCCCAGTCTTGAATTTTGGGAAATATGGAGTACTCTCTCATTACAGTTGCTCTTAGGTCCACTCTGACCGGAAGTTGTAGTAACATCTATGCGTCAAATAGAACTGTTCAATCATTTATGAAGAGTTATCATTATTAGTTATTTAAAAGCCATACACCTACGTGCAAATTGATTGTATTAGATTGGAATACTTGATAGAATT
>OY757905.1:68444928-68447428 GCA_963585895.1 Sepioteuthis lessoniana | reverse complement strand
GCATAGTTTCGGGGCCAGAAATCATTACTATTTACACGAGTGTTCCGGTAGTACCTTATGAACAAAGTCTACTAGAATGGTAGAGTTTGTTCATTTATGCATAACTTTTTGAGAATTACAAATTTGAAATATAGTCTAGGCATATAGTCTCTTAGTGTATCCACAGCTTTCCGGTTAGTGTTAATATATATATATATATACTACACTTTGATCTTAGCCAAATATATTACAGAGATATACGTAAAGCAACGTACAAATGCGCGTATATCGACAGGAATTAAAACAATATGAATGCTTTAAGAACAAAGCTCTAGAGGATATGTGATACTTGTTGTATCAGCCAGAACAGTCTTAACATTGAACGCATACGTAATACGGTTATAACAATGGTAACTGTCACGATGAAACTGTGTATAATCACAAAGGTACAAGTTCTAATAAGCTTTTTACATATGAAGATCAATAATCCAACTCTCAGTGGAGTTGTTGGTCTGTGTATTGGGCTTATAAAGAGTAGAAAACAAGTATCAGTTTGGAGCAGCGATTTAACAGAGGAAGGTGTATGAACGTTGCTTAAAGATTTTATTTTCAGCAACAACAGAATCATTGAAGCTTTCATTTAAGATGATTGATGGTTCAAACCTCGTAATATGACCGTAAAACTTAGTCTTTCTGCATCGGTCGTCAAAACAATCTCCCACGAGAAGTTTGAATATCGTAAAGTGTCATTTCGTTCGATTCAAAAATGTTCACTGAAAAACAATTGAATTGACGGGCCAGTAGCCAACACTCAACGGCGTTTAAGTTATCCTAAAATAAATATATTAAAAAAAAAACAATTCACACCATTCCTGAAAATGGTTCGATACACAGCTAACAGCACTCAAAACCCTGACTTTTCCAGAGGATTTTTATATTCATTCTAATCAGATTTAGTTTAGTTTATTCTTTTGCAAAAATATTTTAAAAGAATTCATATATTCTTCCTTGTCACTTCTCCTTAAACAAACTTGCAACAAGGAAAAATTGCAGCATATATATATATATATATATATAATCAAGCCGCGCTAACAGGACTGAATTATCCAACTCTCTCTCTCTCTCTCTCTCTCTCTCTCTCTCTCTCTCTCAATTCGTCCCTATCATCCATCGATCCTATGGAGGTGCCCGTGGTGTAGTCGCTATCGTCGTAGGAAATGGACACGGCGACACGAGTTCAAATCCTGGACGGTTCTGATTGCATTTCACATAGCACTAATACCCTTGGGGAAGGTATGATCCAATTATTCTCCCTCCAGCTATGGGTAAATAGTAGGACAGACTAGGTTCTTCAACCTTGATGAGGCAACTAGTCTAGGAGAAGGAAAACTCTGAATTCAAACCTGTTAAACTCCGCTTAAAAATTGACCTTGTGTCATATCTTGCCCGAGCGGAGGGGTTGGTAAATAGTATCATCCATCGATCCTGGCAAGTCTTCCAAACTGCATCTAGTGTATGCATAGAGCTGATGTAAATGTTATTTCTTGTATGCCAAAAGACACATGTCCATGTTTAGGGGTCCATTGAAGAACGTCACTTGTATGTTCGTTCTTGCTTTTCGAGCAGAGTCCTTCATATTTTGTTCGTCTTATTGGGATGTTTTTTTAGATGGGAGTAAGTTGCCGAACAGCAGTTGTTTCGTGGGGTTCCACTTACAGGATTTGTTAAAAATAGCTCGTAGTATTCTTGGGTAGTTCCCATCTAGCTTTCTCTATACGTCTTTTAGCATCCATGTGATGCATATATACAGTAGTTTTGACACAGCCACAGCTTGGAAGAAATCCGGTTTTATTTCATCGGAGAGATCAGAATTCCATATGATCGATAACTGATCGATAGCAATCCACGCCTTCACTTGATATAATATATATATATATATATATATATGTGTGTGTGTGTGTGTGTGTGAGAGAGAGAGAGAGAGAGAGAGAGAGACGTGTGTATGTATGTGTGTGTGTGGTATTTTAGCTATAAAATGAAATAAAGAGTAAAATCTTACGACACCGAGTTTCCTGTGGGTGATGCTCAGGTGAACTTGTATTGACTCTGTTGAGTTTATGTGACACCTGAAAATAAAGTTCGATCCTCAGTAGATATGAAGAGTTGTAAAAATTTGCCTGACTAAAGAAAGCCCAGTAAATAACCTTATATATATATATATATATCTTGAGAAGGCCATTATTTACTTAGACTTTACGTCGATATATATATATATATAGTGCAGAAGTAAAATATGGAATAATTTTTCAAATGTTTTTTTGTCTGATCTGTCCAATGAAAAAAAAAGTGATAAATCTAAATTTTGATGATTAACTTTGTTATTCAAGAACTTTTTCATTAAAATTCAGTCCGATATGAGTGAACATTGATCTTGATCGGACGAGCAAATTCAGTCCGATATGAGTGAACAAAAAAATGATTTACTAAGCACCGAAACCAAGCCAAAAAAAACCTCCAAAGT